>JAAGOF010000206.1:8937-70664 GCA_010645155.1 Tigriopus japonicus | reverse complement strand
GATTTTGGTGGGTCGAGCAAGGACGTTTCAGAGACCTTGGTTCCTCTGGGAACCAAGGACAGGAAATGAACCAATCCAATGGGACTCCCGACTAACAACCTTTCTTACCTCTAACCCCACACACGAAAGGATGAATAGAAGAAAGGATGTGGACAAAGGAATCCTCCCGAGAGATAAGTGAAAGAAATCACGGCCTTTTGAAGGTGAAACCTAAAGTGGATGGGATGGAACTAGTTACTATGATTGCTCTATTGCACATCAAATATTGAACTGATTCCGGTAAATCTGTGTGTATGTAAACATTCACAGTTGTATAACAACTATTCAAACGTCATAGTTATAACTAGAGGGTGGATGAATAAGTTGAAAGACCGGCAAAAAAATGCTTTTTTTAAGTCAAAAAAATCCCTAGAAATGGCAAAAAAGTTTTTCCGGCTAGAAATGGCCAAAAAATATTCCTTCCAAAATTTGCCATTCAAAGAGCCAAATTTATTTGGTTTGGGCTTGGCAAATATTTTGTTCTCGATCTTTAGGCCAAAAATGTTTGAATTGGTTCTTTCACCTTGGAAAAGTTAGGATTATCATTTTTGGGTCCATTAAAATTCTAAAAAGAGGCTATTGAGATGTGAAAATTTTGTAAAACAAAAAGTTTTTCTGCTTGAAATTTCAACCAATTGTGAAAATAAGTTAAAAATAAATTTTTAATCCTAAAAAGTGTTTTAAAGCTAAAACTGCCAAAAAAGGATTTAAAAAGTTGAAATATTTTTTATCCTCGCTCTGGTAATAACTGACATTTTTCCCCCTTACACAGATGAAGTATTAAGCGAGGTTGAATTTAAGGTCATCTGTTCTTTGAAACCATCATCTCAATAACGGACTTAAATCTATATCTATTATTTTCTCTTGCAAATTTCCAGTCTGTCACGCACAATGAAGTTTATCACCGTCTGGAAATGTTCGTGGTTCACTTTCATTGTATTCAATGCCTATGGATATTGGGACAGACTTATGGAATAACTTGGTCCATCGGGACAAAGACCACTCAGTGTTGATTGGGTCAGAAAGCCAAAGTAAACACAAGACATATTTCCAGTTGTTTGATTAACTGAAGATGAGACGCATAAAGAAGTTATGTATTATACATGGAACCGTCTAGTAGAGAGCTTGAAGAATAATTATCACCCTTGATTATTTACTGGATGAAACGTTTCGGTCGTTGGAACCTTAATTGGCTAAAACCAAAAGCAATTGAAGACTCCAAACCAGAGCTGTCAAGAACATCTGGTTCGTTGCTCCCTAATTGCTAAAGAATGACATCGTCAGTGCCAGATTCCAGTACCAAGAGAAAAGTGTCAGGATAAATCTTCAACCCATGACATATCCTCTGATGTTGATTTGAGCATTTTAAAACCGCCAACTCTCTAGATTTTTGGCCTTGTCAATGACATGGTCCAATAAAATGTGTTCCATTAGGGCCTTGATGGAAATGTGCTTACAGTATTCTTTCTTTTGATGCCAGAATTGAACTGTCACATTACATTCGTTATGTAAATACCCCCGCAAAGCATTGATGCACCTAATCATCATGTCATTGGTAGTTTATGGAAAAGCCTGTCCAGACAGTTAGATTTGTTCCATGTAAGGTTGACTGGAGTATTAATATGCTCGCGGACAGGATTCGTTTCTAAAAGAACCAGTAATTAGCTCTCAAAGTCGATTTTCTTTCGTACATACACTGTGGAACATGTAATATTGGGGCTTCATGTTCCACTTCATCAATATCTATGATTACAAGGGCGACTTTGGTGGTCATTTTATCTTCTCTGAAAGCCGAGTAAACTCCCACGGGTTTTGAAACATAACACATTGGGACATAATTGCTGGGAAGTGGAACAATTGCCGGGTAAAAGAAAGCTAACAAGTCCAAAGTGCCAGAAATCTTGTCACGCTAAAGATAGATCATAATTGATTTTGTCGTAAATCCTTCGTAAGAGTTCGAACCTCCTTTGAAAGTGCCTTTGTTCCTTCAGATCCACATTGATTGGACAGTTTTCTTGTTAGGTGCGTGGGATATTTCACGACAAAGGGCACACTTTTTGTATGATAGAAAGTATTTGATAATAAGATTGCAAGTTAGTTTCCTTTACAAGATTGTGGGGAATTTTCAAGATTATCCAAGTTGGCGATTCGCCCATTGATGATCCAAAGTCCGTTTGAAAAATGATGTGGAAATGCGTTGGATCCGACATGACTAATGAAATTCAAAAACGAAGTCGCGAAATCGTTTTTGCTCAGCAATAGACAAAATAAGTTTGTTACATAAGCAGAGGAAATGACTGTTTCGGACAATTTGTTCTAATGTATTGTGATTCATTTGACAATGAAAGGAAGAAACCCAAGTTCCTTCTTGAAAACGAGATTGAAAGAGGAATTTAAGGAAACTGACTCCGAAGAATTTCACTCAAAACAAGTAAGGATTGAATTTCAAGATATCAAGAAATATATTTTCAAAATCACCTTGCTTTTTTTGCTTTTGTTGGCAATCTTAAAATTCCAATGGCTCTTGTGACAAGCGTCAATTTTCGATCATTATCCCTTAAACAACTACGCCTTCCTCGTCAATTTTCACCCAAAGTTTAGGATTGATTGGGGAAAAACAAAACACTGGATGTAGTTTTTTCAGTCCTTTTATCCTTGGGCCAAAGAATCAAGTTGGGTGCAAAAATATTTCCAGACAGCTAATATTGAATTACTGTCAGAATAGGAATATAGCTTGTGGTAAAGAAGGACATTGACCTTTCGTACACCAACATTTGTACTACTTGAGGAAGGATCACAGATCCCATCAACCCAAGTTATTTATACAATTGTCCTGTAATATTTTCTGGCTTCGGGCATTTGATGGAGGATTGCTGAATCTGCATGTGAGACCTATTAATCTTGGCTAATGCACCAACCGGATCCCCAAAAAACTTTTCTTTTGTTCAGGAACGTCTTCATATACTTGGAAACTGAAAAGAAACCTTCATATGATGTCAACGAGAACACGCGGTGTTACTTTTTTGCGATGAGTCTTCCTTGGAAAATTAAATGATGACAAGTATTTTCTTGGCAAACTCAGATGCAAAGCCTCTTAAAGTGATAATATGGATCTTGAGCATTGGCTTCCCTAAAAAGTGTATCAGATTACCTCACAAAATAGATCGAGTTTTGGAAATTGGCGTCTGGAGGCAGACGAGTTTGGCCATAAAAATGCGACCTTGAAGAAAGTTCAGCTCAAGAGTTTCAATGTTCGACGTAAAATCCCGAATCCGGAATGAGAACGCAAAATCTTGCTTTGATTTATGTTCATCGCTTCAATCATAACGTTATGGGATATGAACTAAAATGTTATCTTACTGCCTTTAGAAAGGTTGTCGAATGTATCTTGTGATACGATTTGTGTGCATTCAGGGCGATTCACCAAGACTTGCTTTGACAGATAATCGATGGAGCACAAACACACTAGATAAGAACACCACGTGAGTAATATTCCAAATTATGCACTATTTATGGCTACCACAAACATCCACTGGAACACTCGTGTCTTCATAATCAAGTAGGTAATTTTCAAGTCAAAAACAGCTCACGCCAACGGACTTTCTCTTTTGTACTGGTATTAAAAAGTTGCGTTGCCCTCGTCTTTAAGGGAACGTTTCGTAACTAAACTGGAAGAGCATGAAAAAGCGCGTGGAACAAACGAGTCTTCTCTTAGACCTTGCTCGCTTCCTCTATCAAACGCCCTTTTCGAGGGTCTGAACCTTGCCATAGAGAAATGCAGAGGGGCGAAGGTAGCGCGGCGTATAGTACGAATCTACATATAATCAGTAACTTTATAAATCCTCCATAACATTAGGAGGTTGGTTAAGACCTTGGTTGGAAAAGTGTCTTGAGATCCTGCTAACTTAATCAAAGTGCGTAAAGCACTGTAATTTCAAGTGTTTGTGCATGAGAAAACAGTCCCACTTTGGACCAGTGTCCCAACAAGATTCGAGATTTCAAAAATGTAACATTTTTTATTTTAAAAATTCTCCAAATAAGAAATTCACACTCAATTGCATATTCTGCAATGGCTATTTTTTTCTTTGGTTTTCCTTTTTGCTCGAACTCTGGGGAGACACTGAAACAAAATTTTGCATGCTTACTCTTATAACCATAGAGCTCTAGAATGAAAGACATTAGCAATTTGGTATGTTAGTAATGAAAGCAAGTGGTTTGATTGTTTACCTAGGTCAGTGTAGAACCATTGTCATATAGAGTTTTGGGCATCTTTTTTATTGCAATGGCAAATGTCACATTTCTCAAATGGTAAGCATTCATACCAATGTTCATACATCAAACTGAAATTTTACTGTTTGATGAAATCAAATCGTTTTGAAAATTATGGCGTTATTATAACTTGATTATTGAAAACAATTTGAATCTAAAATTTGACATAAATTTGTTCACCAAAACATAGCTTCAGGCACTTGCTTCTTATTTTTATGCTTTAGGCAACCTTAAGTGAGAGATTGTTAAGCAGGCATTCAAGGCAGGCATTTGGGCACACTTGATCCATTGGAACAAGGCTCTCCTTTACTACAGAATAAAGTACTTTTACTTCATATTCAGCCTTTTTATTGTAGATTCTTTTAGGGCTTATTTGACCTTTTTTTGCAAATATCTGGGCACTTTTTGATGTGCTTATTTAACGGATTTTAACAACCCTCCTTATCAAAACGACCTACACACTGAAGCAGCGTGATACTAGGGTGTTGTAACTGTTACAACCGTGTATTTGAACATGTGTAGAATCAAATCAGTTTCTTTTGCTCTAGTGACAAAAATATTTTTGGTAATATTCTTTATGATAAAAAGCATTTTTACATGGTTGTGTTTTTTTATACATATTTCTTTTTTAAATTAAAGGTCTCCTTTTAACCTCTCTAGATAACTCTGTAAGTTCTTTTCCATGTCGAGATGCAAAGCGGTCCACGGGAGCGCCTCTAGAGAGCGACTCCTTCTACACTGAAGCAATGGAGATTGGAGAAACGCTGTCAATCTTCTTCCTCAGAACAACATGCTTTTGATCAGTGGACGACTCGCTTTTCGCAAGAACCAAATCTTACAACGAATGGCCGGCAAACTGAATGAGGATTTGGCCCTGAAAATCAGGCAGGTTCTTGTGGTGAATCAAGGTCTTCAGCCTTCAAGACGAGCGTTCAAAGTACAAAAATGAAACTATGGAAGGAACTTTTTTGTGGCGCTGACCGCAGAAGAGAAGACGATGGTTGATCGTCAATCAAAAAAGCGGACCCCTCATTAGCCCAACCTAATGGACTATAATAATGGCTGAGAGAAAAACCGAAATGAATATCATTTAAAACCCGGAAAACTTAGAACGAAAATATATTATTGATTGGTTTACAAATTTGGTATTTTTTTTTTTGCTAAAAATGAAGACACAACTGGCATTCAGTTGCAATGGTACTGCCGGACGCACCCTGTTGGTTCATACAAGGGTTCGTTCATATTTCATTGTTTTTGTGAAGATATAGTTTGTGCCTCAAAATATGGTAAAAATAAATTTTTGACGTAACAGGACTATTTCTTGTCCCTACTTTCGAAATGCATTAGTAAGTCCAGACGAATTCATCTAAGGATTCTTGGTGGTTGGAGATTGCTCTATGTTTGTTCACACTCAAGTTTGGTAAATTGGGGGAAATTTTATTTTTTCAAATTTACGTAATGTGAACTAGGATCGGAAAACCAACAAGCTTGTTGCATGTTAAGGGTAAGTTTCGACCTATCCCTAGCCATATGGCCCCAAGAACTCTCAGCCGAGCTCGTCCAGACAAGAGACTATTAAGCCATAGATATCTAGATTACTGGATATCTTGCAACCGACCGCTTGGTCGGCAAAATAGTACAATAAAACGGTGTGTGATTGTAGGCCCCGGAATTTTTTTTTTATTTTGTTGTGGAGCGGAAATCCCAGACGTTTCAAGGAAAAAGGTCAGCTGAAGATAACCATCAGCTGACCCTACACTGTGAAACGTCTGGGATTTCTGCTCCACAGCAGAATAAAATTATTTTCCGCGGCCAAGTGATTAGTTCCCAGGATTTCACTGTTTTACCAATCAAGCGCTTGGTCATAAGACATCCAGAAGTATGAATTTCTATGACTAATCCAAACGTCAAAAGTCCAAGTTTTTTGTCTCATTTAACAAATGAATGGTGTCTCAAGGAACTGCTGAGGTTCTGTTTTCTTAAGAGCGCGAACTTTTACGCCATTCTAGACACCACAGAAACATTTAACTGCGAGCAGTTATCATAACGAAACAGACAAGGACCAACATGTTTAAGAGAAATTACCATCTTTTCTGAATATCAATCAATTGGGAAGAAAAATCAAGATTTGCAGAACAACAAAAGCTAACAGAAACCAACCAGAAAAAGTGACATTTTTTTATTTTCATGATTATGTATTTTTAGATGTGTGCTAAAAAGTTACAATTAATGATCACAAGTTATACATGTATGACAGGGTCTTGACAAAGATAAAGGAAACTCTGCTGGATAAATCACCCACACTGAGAAAGGTGTTGCATAGTTCTTTGTAATGAAACAAAATTCAATTGAATAACATATTTTATTCTCTTTTATTTGGCAAACAAGGGTACAAAAAGGGTTTGCCGCTCTTAGGAGGGGAGCGATTACCGTATCAAAATTCAGACCTACTCACGTGAGCACTCTAGGCTTGCCAAAAAAAGTCTCAGTTTGCAAGGGTCAGATTTTCGAAAAATTTTGCATTAAAGAGCAAGGCATGGTTAATGTATGTTTAGAAGTATTGCTAAGTAATTCAAAAGCAAATAGAGAAATTGGAAGCCTTCAAGTAAACCAATAATTTGTTTTCAGATTTAGTTGCCCCAGGAACCGATCTCCTCTGGCCATCTTGTTATTCAATGTCGGGCATTCCTGATTCAAAAGTTCAGAAGAGCCCCTTCAATTTATGTCGCAAAATTTTAGATAAAGACAACAAAGCATATTTTTTGCAAAAAAATGTCAAGAATTGCTATTCCAACTTCAAGTTGTGCAGATGAGAAAGGAATTGTTGCAATTACCAGGCCTGAATCTTTGTTTTAGCTACCTTTGACGCCCATCAAAAACACACGTCTTAGAACTTTTTTCCCTGCCAAAAATGATGACATCACTAGTAATTCCTGCCAGTCGCGCGCTAAAAAGTCGTGGCGATGAAAATTCGTCGACAAGAGTTCCCGAACTAAGAAATGCCGCACTAAAAGGTCGATAACTGGCACAGTTTTCCTTATTTGCAGATTTTAAACAGCACCACAAAAGATGAGATCATCATATTGACAAAAGAAACTTACATGTGAATTGCTGAACAGAATAATAAGTCATTAAATTTTAGTGTTTATATCCGTATTGGTGGATCTTTAAACCCGAAAAAAATTAATGATTTAACAATACGAGGGGCGTACCAAAAAGAATGCAAATGGCTCAGTAATATGAGAACTATAATATTCATCAAACCAATTAAAAAAACTATTTGTGGACATGATTATAGTCTCTAGATTTACCCTATTCCCAAAGGTGTAACTGCTCTTTGAAGCAAGTGGCAAAGGAATATTTAGGGGTGTTTTTGCTGACCCCTACCGGAGTTTTCTGGAGGCCCTCAAGGTCCTGGACCTGTTTTTTCCGATTCTCTTTTTCCTCAATCAGCCAAAAGAAATGCAACCAAAAGTTGCAAAATGTCGTATGCGAATTACATGGTGCTCAGTCTACAATTTGGAACCTTTTGTGGATCATGAAGACCATGATTTTCAACTTTTTAGGCGCGAATAGTGGCAGTCTTCTTCCATTGATCTTGTGAGGCACAAACAAGGCTTCAGGATCCTTTAAACTGTACCACAGGAGAGGGCACTCCTTGATGGATTTGTCAAAATGGTCACTTGCCTTTTTCGACTCAGCAAGGTCCCTCACAGACTCAGCATTGGTAAACCATGACGCACATTTCTTCAAATCTGAACTTAATGGACTTTTTGCATTCACATTTTTCTAATATATTGGTCAAATTTGGCAAACAAGACTAAAATGAACAGCCTTAACTCCGTAGATACCATTCAATGTGTTTTCCATCTTAAATCATCTTATTTGCCTTACACAAACCACTAAAGAGATCGCTTAGTTCATCTTTTGTGACGGTGTTAAACAGGGCCAAAAAACGGAGTTGCCAAAAATATCTTTAAAACAAATTGACTAGCCGAAACTCTGAAATTTTACGTGATACTTGTTTCTTTAAAATTGGTCCCTTGGATCAAAAATTACAGAGTCATTTGTATTCTTTTTGCTACACCCCTTTATGACAAAATATTTTCTTCTTTCGAGTTCGATGCTTCATTTCAATAACTAGTTAACGTTAAACTTTCCAGTTTCAGGTCGTTCTAATTTTTATTTGACTAGCTGTAACAAGGTGCAGTAAATTGTAAAATAAAATCATAGGTAAAACAACAACTATGTCTCAAATCAAACAACTAGAAAAATTAGTTTGAACATATCAATCTCAAATAATCTATCTCCGTCAAAAATTATTGAGGAAAGAAAATTGGAAAGCTTCTTCTTTCTCCGACAAAAATGAAAGTTAGAATCAGATTCAATTTGACTTTAAATTGCCTCAAGCGAAGTTCAATGTTTTTCTTCAAGAAATCTCACTCAGTTCTTCTCTTTTTTATTCTTGGATATGGATGTTTTGTGGGTTGGAAGTGGTTTTAGAGTCCTTCAAGAGCTCTTGTGATGTCACGATAAACAATGTGGAAACAATAAGCAAACAGAACCTCTTCATTGGAGATCAAACGTAATTCTCAAACTCTTTCTGGCAGGAAAACGCATGTCCCTAAGGTCCCAAGGAATCAACCAAGCCGAAAGAAGATTCCGAGGATCTTCTCAAAGATCTCGAAGATCTTAGTCTGTTTATCTTGGGATTTTCATGAGAAAGGACCCTCAACAAACATTTCATATTGACTCCAGCCAAAGCAGAATGGGTTGTTATTATTGACGACGTAATTCCTGATAAGCTCCCAAGGTACAAAAAGGAATTTGCTACGTGAGATACACATACATACAGCCCTGAATATCTGACGAGATGCTTTAGATACAAACACTAACTCTTGACAAACAATATATTGTCGTCATGAGCTGTCCATTACTATTGGTTTTCCGCATGGAATACCGTATGTTAAAGATGGTCGATTGCCGATTGTGAAATTTAGTTAGGGAGAGTTTTTGACCCGTTTGTAGCAGAATTTTTTTTACAGGGTGCGTCAGTACGTGGTAAATCTCGAACGTTCAGATAAGTTCAAACTTTGGACTTTTTCCGATTTTTTCTCCGAACGTCCGGAATTTTAGAGATCTTCCGGCGAGATGGCTTTGATCAAAAAAAAAAAACATTATTGCATGGTGTGTAATTGTAGCAACATTTGGAACATAATTCTCCATTTGAACACGATGAAAAAGAGTACACTTTCACAGTTGATTTAATGATACCTTATGTAAGAAAGAGTTGTATAAGTGTGTTTGAAGTGAAAAAAAGGGTTTACAACTAAGTAATGCAAGCAGCAGCTCGTTGAAGAATATATTACCTAAGGATTTTTGTAGGAACATACGGATTGATATTGTCTCAATCATCCAATTTGAAACTCACACTCATGCAATTTACTTCCAAATCCATATGACATCATTGAATGTTCCATTTCAAATCGTGAAAGGTCATTCATAAATTCGATATGGATGGTATGACGTATGCTCCTAACGTTCAATATAAATATTAACAGCACGAGAGAGAGGCTAAAGAATGTAAACCCTTATGTGGATCAAGACGTGTTAAAGATTATAAAATCATGTAAAACGCCTTTGAGAGGTTTTTTTCAACTTTGATTTACTTTTGTCGATGAGCCCAAAGACAGACGAGTTGGCTGACGCTTTCAAAAATATGTTAAGATGGTCAATGTATGGTGATAACTAGAGACAGGAAGTTTAGACGAATAAAACTGTCAAATTAAACGAAAAAAGACGAATAGAATTGCCTGATTAGACGAATAAATATGACCGATAAAACAGGTAAAAAAATTAAAGGTATAAAAGACGAAAAAAAGATGAATAAAGACAAATAAGTTTGTTCGTCTAAAGTTCCTGTCCCTAGTGATAACGAATACGACTTGTAGACTTAATTAAATAGACCAATGAATGTTTTAAAAGTCACGACCTGGTGAATTTTCATATCATTTAACTGATTAGCATTTCATCACCATTGCCATTATTTAAATCGTTTCTCTCCAAGTTCAAAAAATATCATTTTGCAAACTCACCTAGAGCGCTATAATAAAAGAGTACGCTCATGTGCCATTTTGGTCCCAAGACGTCGGTTCCATTGTACTGTGGTTCTTGGGTTCGACCCGTTTGAGGCAACTTTACCTATGCACTATTTACTACCAAATTGACGCTCATGATCTTAGCTTACCTTTGAAAGCATAATGTTTGACTTTTTCAGCCTTTGATGGCCAAGACTGGCCCAAACCATGGGTGCCGGATGATAACCTTCTCGTTCTCCTTAAACCTCGATGCGCGTTCAAGCCCAGTGCTGCTGTGAATTGACTGTGTAATGTCAGCTCTTGATGAATCTCCACGCTGATTTGCATTGGGTTTCTTACTCTTTAGGAAAATCTAATCTAACTAGATACGAAATTGATTGGTGAACATTTAGAACGTCAATTGAAGCCATTAGAGCGTTTTTCTTGTGCACATCATTGCATTGTCATGTGAAGTGACTTTTTTGTTGAACAATTGTCTGGCAGCCCTGGTGAAGTTGCACATTCGTAGCAGTCGTCAGGCTGACAGTGCTACGGACTGTTATGCCTAGCTTTGTAAAAAAAGGTTTGATATTTTGTGCTCATTATATATATGACAGTAGCTATTTAAAAAAGTTTTTGCAATTCACCTATCAATTTTTGACTTTGTCACTAATTACATGAAACTAAAGAAGCTCATGAGAAAGTTGCCTCAAACGGGTCGAACCCAAGAACCATAGTACAATGGAACCGACGTCTTGGGACCAAAATGGCACATGCGCGTACTTTTCTTTTTTCTTATAGCGCTCTAAGCTCACCTTTCCATCCTTTAGGAGAAATAATTTTTGCTGTTTAGTTTAGATCTAAAGCGTGAATTGATTCTTATCTGAAAGGCTTATGACTAGTGATGAACCGAAAGGGCTCATAACCGAAACGGAAAATTCCGGCCGAAATAAGGCTAAACCGTAACCGAAAGGAACTGACAGCAAAATTACATACATGCCAAATTCGCCGAAAAAAAATTAATTGATCATTGTTCGATGTTGGGTGATCGCTTTTTTTATCGGAAAACTTAAGTTTCAGAGTTTTTGGAACAAAATAGTATTCGACTTTGTTGTCAAACTCCATCCTTCTGATCCATGTCTGATTTCGATTTTGGTAGGCATATTCGAACCCGCAACCGAAATTTCGGCTTTATATTTTGACTGAAAGCGTTTTCGGTCCATCACTACTTTACGACTGGAATAGCATTGTGGCAAAGATGGGGCAAAAACTTGTATTGAAATAGGATCAGGAGTATAGTTAGATAAAATATATGAAAAAGAACCATCTGAGATTTGTCAATAAGTTTGAAAAATACATGTCAAATATGTGGCCTCATCTTGAGATGATTTTTTGAGGATACGATCAAACCAGTCAACGCGGAGAGCCATGAAAAATCGGACAAGGAAAAATTTTCAATTCTGGACAATCAGCCGTTTGAATCAAAAAACTATTGCAACAAATAGTATTGAATTTGAAATTCTCCAGCATTTTTTTAATTATTCCTTTCAGTACTTTCCATTTTTGACGTGGGATTAAATTGCCTAAAATCCAAAGAATTGGGAAACATCAGCTTGTTCGTCCAGTCATCAAATTGCATGAAATGGTCGCATTTTGGAAATTTTTGTTTGCGACAATCAACCCATGATTGGGTTTAATAGATTGCCACAGCTCAATTCCCTTAAAATTTAAATTAAACCCAATCAAGGAATTCTTTTGGAAGGCAAAAAGTAGCCAAAGTGTAGTCTTGTTAAAATTTGATGACTGGATGACAAGAAATTCGTGAGAAATAATTTGACGGATAATCTGTGTTCTAAATGCGAGGCATTTCAGATCCCCGTCAATAAAAGGGCCCACTTTCGATATAAATAGAAAATGAAAATAAAGAGTGTTAAACAATTGTCTGTTCAAAACTTCTTTAAACAAAACTTTTTTTAATTTTTTTAAACTTTTTTTACTTTGGTTTTGATCAGAAGGAAAGATTGTCCAGATTTTTCGTTTTTCCTTGTCCAGTTTTAAGTGGTGCACCCTGTATTGTTAATAGTAACTATCGCCAATGAAAAGCTTGTCCACTCTCGAATTGCTCAATTTAACTCAAATTAACCCCCTACATATACTTTCGGGTTAAAATTGCCACCTATTTGCTCTTTTCGGCTCTATTGCAGTTTGATTTGGCACAAAAACTTGTGCATGGCCTTACCGAGCCAAATTAGGCATTTGAAAAATATTTGACAACGTGGGTGTTATAAAGGTTTAAAAAGTTGGTGAAATTGGTGAAAATTGAAAGGCTTTTGTGCTCCAACATTATTTTGCGGCATATTTTGACCATCTATTGCTCATTTCAATCTTTTGCGTAGGATTGTCTATTATTTAAAGAAAAGTCTCTATCCACAGCATGAGTTTTCAAAAAAAGAAAGAAACTGGCCAGAATACTATGATAATTATGGATAAGCACGAATTTCCATGGAATTTACAACACCTCAGCGTGAAGTGCATGAATTTGCTGGTTACAATTGTGCCCAAACTATAGTAATGAAGTTGTTGAGGGAGGGATTTCAAATGGAACTACAAGTGTTTTCTCTTGAATCTGGGCCCTGGCTATCACCGGGCCCGGATTCTTTTTTTAAGTTTTTGCTGTGGAGTAGAAATCCCAGACGTCTTATAACGTGGGTCAGTTGATGGTTGGCGAAGTGCCAAAGCAGAACATCCTTACCATGAAATCTGCCCCTATCCTCTCGATGGACGAGATCAAGTGTTCCCACTATCCATGAATATCTAGACTACTGGATGTCTCACGACCGACCGCTTGGTTGGCAGAACCAAGAAGCACGGAAATCATTCTCCAGTTTTCAGATTCCAGTGATTCTTGGCAGAACAATACAATGAACGCTCTCCTGGGCATTGATCATAAACCGGTTTATTGTTTTGTTTTGTCAACCAAGCACTTGGTTCTAAGACATCCAATTGTCAACATATCTATGTACTACCCTACACTTGATATGATCTCGTCCATACTTAAACGCATCAGCAGAAAAAATACACTAACCCGTGATAGGAGAATTTTGTGTTGTGACTTTGAAGTTAAAATCGACCAAAAATTGCATTTTTTAACGTTTTTGGGCCGAACCAGTTCAAGCAACCTACGGTACCTTCATAGTATATCTAATTCAAAATGAATGGATTTATCTGTATATTGAGTTTCTTTGCTCCCTCAGATGTGCCCCTAAACTGATAAGGAAATGTCTTTCCCTAGAAATTATTCGAAATGATGAAAGCAATCGCTTCAAGCAGATTTGTTCTACTTGATCAGAACACAATTATCCCTAAAATTGTGTTTCCAAGATTCTGATGTTTTAGAGGAATGTACGATCTCGTTGTTTAGTTACGAAATCAGCTTGCAATGGATTCATCTCTGTTCCTCTTGTAGAAAAACGCCTCTCCGAGGAACAAAACAATCGAAATCAAATAGCCAAACACGAGACAAACAAAGGCTCCGACCACATGACGTAATGAAACGGCCTTTGAATGCAACTTAGCCGAAGACTCGCAAGTGGGACGATGAGGGGTATAATCATTCTTGGCCTTTTGAAGCATTCCAGTCTCATGAAAACGATACAAAGCTCGGTTGATTACGTGCCTTTGGGGAAGACGTTTCCTCATACCGTACATCATTTTTTGTCTTCCAATTGGAACAGTGATCCACTTTAACTTGCAGGCCAGATTTTGATACTGGTTGAAACTGAAATAATCTTTTTCGCTCAGATAAGGCTCAGGCGCCACAAAGGCCAAATTGGGATTGTCTTTGAAGATAATCTCATTCATCAATTGATTATCACAATGATTGGGATTTGGATGTTGACATTGGATCACGTTCGAATCGGATTTAGATTGGATTTTGCGGACCAAGTCCTGTACCTCAGGGTTTAAGCTATTGGTGAGCTCCTTTTGGAACGGAGGAAAGTTTGAATCATAGATCTGCATTGTGTCCAATTGGACTAGATCTTTCAATGAGCTGATGATATTGGCTCGACTCAAGATTGTCATAACATTGGCACTGAAGCTGTGGAACAAGATCATGCTCAAGGTGAAACCCACGATGAAGATAATCTTTCCACTCAAGGTAATTGGTACTTTGGTGAATCCTTGCTGAGTGACAAGACCTGTGGGGAAAAACATGAAGATATTAGAAATATCCCAAGGAGTTAGCAAACCAAACTAGTTCGACCTTCTTATTATGATTGCTCAGTTAGGCATAAAGCCGTTTTCCAAAGTACGACGACGTTCAACAATATCAAGTGCGTCTGATAAAGGATAGAGAGTTCCAATCGGATGATTTGGTTGCCCTAATTTATTTAAAAAAACGAGACAAAATCAAAGATGTTTTGTCACTCTAGGCTGGCGTTCAACTCAGAAAACAGAAAATTATTTTGTACAAGAAGACAAGTATTAATTTCCCTCTTAAGGAGGACTGTCCATATCCGGGGGATAAAGCAACAAATTCTATGGATGGAGGGACATCTATAGATGAAGAAAATCTAATCAAAACTTATTTTTGGCCTTTTAAATGACGTATTTTTTATTTAAAAAAAAATTAAAAAAATCGCGGCAACCCTGTACAGGGTGTACTTTCTAAATTAAGACCGAAAGTTTCGCGTCTTTAGTGCGCTGGCTTTTTTTAGTTTCACGATTTTTGCATACACAAAATGTCTTGTGCATTCTTTTGGCAATATATCTTGTTTTTAACAATTTTTTGTAAGACATTTTTTAAATGTGCGAAAATGGTCTCTGAACTTCCCTGCTCCTCCAACAAGATGGGGCTCTTCGACATACCGCACAGGTTGTGCAAAGTTATTGTGAAGCTGTCTTTTCTCATTTCTGAGGCAAGGATGAATGTCCTCGTTCATCTCCAGACCCCAATCGGCTGGGAATTTCCATTTGGTCAATTCTGAAGAGGCTTTTGAGTCAAACAGATTGAGGTGCGTGCCTGTGCTGATCGTGAAGTTGTTAGATGGTGAAGACTTCATAATATAGAGCTCTAGTCTAGAGCTCTATATTAGAAAGAGTACAATCATATCCAACGCCATCTAGTTCATTCTGCTCGCAACTGCTCGCCGTTCCCAAAAGGATGCACGAGTACCCTCTAAGTTGAACAAATTTTCCAAAATGTGAGACCAAGATAGCAATTTTTGAGAAACTAAGGGGCCTAGAACCCTTATGAAGGGGTCCAAAATGAACTGTTAGTGTGTTTCAAATGAGTTAAGATTGGATTACTTGTAAAATTAGGTTTAAAACTTTAAAAGACATTACGAGAATGAAAATCTATCCCCTTGGACATATTGATGCAAGTGGTGATGGCAACAATATGATTGGAAATGAAATTGCAGGGCTGCTGAATTCTCTTCCCTCTTGTGCTTGGCTGTCATGGTCATTGCTGAGAAAGAGCACAGGGAATTTTCTTCCTCTCTTGACTTCACCCCTGACTGCAATTTAAACTTGCCCACCTAACCCATTGATATGCAAGATCACAGGAGTAGCTGGTGGTGGCCAGCAGGGGAGTCCAGTCAAATGCTTGCTAGCTTCAGATGGCTTGCCCAGCTTGCCCACTGGCACTTGTTAAGAAGGGAACTGATAGGATTGCTGGGCCGGGCCAGCTTTCTCTCTCTCTCTCGCTCGCTCTCTCTCGCTCGCTCTCTCTCGCTCGCTCTCTCTCGCTCTCGCTCTCCACACTGAGCCCAGTCAAGGAGGACGGTATTACTTGGAGTGGGATCAAGCGAGGGCGCGTTACTGCGTTGGTGTGAATTTTCCTGCGTGATAGCCTGGAGTTAATGAAGAAATCCAATATAATTCGAATTAATGGCGTTTTATTGACATAGATCATAAAACAAAAGTCCACAAGGATTCAATAAGCAATCATTTGATGCCCAATTGATGTCTCTCAAAGAACTCAAACTGTGTTGTTTCATTGTGTTAAGTCAGATATCTTCAAACTCCTGATCTACTGACTTGCTTTGTGAAAGTGATTGTCCATCTTTTGTTGAAAGCAACATTGTTTTTATCATTGGGATAGTTCTAAGACATTCTTCCCTTTGTACAATGATTTGAATGTTCTTCTCTGTCTTTGTTTTTGGCACGTAATGGGCAGTACCAAAATTGAAAGTGGTGGCCTCTGGTGGTAGACCTGCACTTTTTTCCGGGCTAAATCCTTCGAGGCTTTGCTCTATTAGTACATTCAAGTGGGCTCGTTTTACAACAAATTTTATTAAATTTAGGTTGGCTTTTTTGAAATCCAAATGTTACTTTCACATCTGTAGAAGTCATCTCTCTTCAAAAGAAATGCTCTAAATTCCTTCAAAAACCGAGGTTTAAGCATTTCCAAGTCTTTACTGTCTACCTTGGGTGCAGACGGTGCAGTCCTCCGGAAACATTCTCTTTTTCCTTTCATGCAAAAGAGCAGCGGTTCGGATGGAGGGAAAATGCCCGCACCGTCCACAAGACGTGCCCACACCAACACAAAAGCGACATGGTGACGAAGCTTAGCTCTGAGAAACCAAATAGGTTTTTTTCTCGGGAGGGGCTTTAAGCTTTCAAAAATTATTATTCAGTTATTTTAAATTTTGATTAGCCCTATTTAGCCTTTCTTTGGTCATTACAAAAGCGTTTAGCCCCTGTTTTTGTTCTGAAGACTTGTGCTTTTAAATTATATTGAAAAATAATGCAGCATTATGTTGTTACAACATTTTAGTGACAATTTTCCTTCTATTAACACTTTTGAAAATATTACAATATCCTGAATCACTCGTGTGATTAATATTTCTAAATGAAGAGAGGTTCTGTGTGATTGTTTTTAATTTTCGTTTTCCGCTATGTTATTTACACTAAAGATAAGAGACATTACATTAGATTCTACAACAAAGCATCAAAACTATTTAAGCTTTTTTCGACTTTTTGATGAAAATGCATTCATTACATGCCTGTTTCATTCCAAGATCGAGCCACAAAAGTTGGTTTGGTTTGGACACTGTTTGCTGGTCACACTTGTTAAGAAGGAAAATGAACGTCTCTTTCAAAACGGACGGAAACCTTGGGAAAACGCCTGAAGCTGATTGGCTTGTCCGGCCTGTGGAATTAGTCAGTTGAGAACCCTTGGTGGCGGGCCGGGTCGGACGGTGTTTGCACGTTTTATCAAAACATTGGCCTAAGCGGCCTCCCAAGGAAATCGGCCAGCTTGATCGAACATCAGGTCTTGCCTGATAGCCTCAGCACGATGATCGGTTGTCTCGGCTATCGCATTTCTTACTGCCTCCTCTCACTTGAAAAGCTGACACAAAGTTCCGTTCATGCTCGTCCTCTTAATCACTGAGTGTCTGTTGCATTGGTCAGGTGAGAAAGAAATATAATTTCTGCCGGCCGGTAGATGAGTGGCCTCATCTGTCAAAGCAGATGTAAGGCTATGTTGGCAGTAGAGCAAGGACAAATATTAAAATGAAGTTAGAATCAAAGAATAGAATGTGAAAGAATTCTTCAAAATAAAGAAATGCCTCATTTTAATCATTTGAACGTTTATGTGTCTTAACTTGAACAACATTGCGATCGGCTTCAAAAATATTCTGTCGGGAAGATTCTCCTTTCACCCTGGCCAAATGACCGGTTCCGACCGAACAACTTAGGCCAAGAAACGCTAGGTGGACCCTCGCATATGTCGGGAGTTAATCTCGAAGCCCTATTGGGGCTCTAAAGCCAAAAGAAGACTGTAAAATGTTGAAAAAAAGATACAAAAAAGACTTTTTTTGCATTCTATGAAGAGAAAAATGTCCTTAAACAACCCCAATGATAAAAACCATGTTGCTTTCAATAAAAGGTGGACAATCACTAACACAAAGCAAGTCAGTAGATCAGTAGTTTGAAGAGATCTGACTTTACACAATGAAAAAACACAGTTTGAGAACTTTGAGAGACATCAATTGGGCATCAAATGATTGCTCATTGAATCCTTGTGGACTTTTGTTTTATGACCTATGTCAATAAAACGACGTTAATTCGAATTATATTGGATTTCTTCACTAACTCCAGGCTATCACGCAGGAAAATTCACACCAACGCAGTAACGCGCCCCCGCTCGATCCCACTCCAAGTAATACCGTCCTCCTTGGCCCAGTGAACAAACAAGGAGGACTTGACTCAAAATTTCAGGGTTGAAAGGTGAAGAAAGGAAAACTCAACATTCTCCTCTCTATCAATATTCTATCTGAAACATTTTTATGGTAGGAGCCCTGATTACGAACGTTTTCTCTGAAAAGCATTGATCAGAGTGAGGGGTGAGATATTCATTTTTCTCTTGGTCTTTTAGGTTTTAAACTTAATTTTACAAGTAATTCAGCTTTGAATCATTTGAAACACACTAATAGGTCATTTTGGACTCCTTCATTAAGGTTCTAGGCCCTTTACTTTCTCAAAAGTTGTCACCTTGTTCTCATATTTTGGAAAAGTTGTTCAGCTTAGAGGGTACTTTTGCATTGTTTTGGGAACAGCGAGCAGTTGCGAGCCAAATCAAGTAGATGGCGTTGGATATGATTGTACTCTTTCTAATATAGAGCTCTAGTGAAGACCAAAGGAGGCCATTTTGAAAATTGAACTTTTGTTTGCCTACGCAAGGCATCTGGGAATGTAATAATGTGACAACATTTTTGATTTAATGGATAATAAGTGAGTTATGATGCAAAAAACCGAGTCTTAGTTTAAGCGATACACCCTGTACAAGTCCAAAGAAACAAAAGCTTGGCTTTTTTTGCAAACTCATTAGTTTATCTATGAATCCTTACGAAAATCCGTCCAGGGATAGTTTTTATCCAATGTCGACGGACGCAACTAACCCTGAACTTTAAAGACCAATATATTTTACTTCACATTTATTTTGAAAAAGTTATTCTAACGTGAAAAAAAATAGACTTTCGTATTTTGTCTTATTTCGTTCCTGTGTTTTTTTTCCATACGTCAACAAAGCCATCAGCCATTTCATCATCCAAGGACATCTTAATTTCTCAGGACGAATTACAGAAATACAGCTTAAGGCCTGTCATTGTACTATAATGAGAGGTTATTTCAAAGCAGCAAATGTTCCGTTGAATTTTCATTGTAGTAACTAGGCCTTAAGTGGTATTCTGTAATATATCCTTCGTTGAGTCATCCTTGCATCATCCTACTTTCCGATAGTCAATGGTAAATCCGTTCCTTGAATTAAAATCTTTGAACACTCTGTGACTTGAATTAACATGAAAATATCGGAGAAAGCAATTAGTTTAACCTCCCATGACACCATGGCACTTTCGTGTTCTAAATTCTCCTCCAATTTGATGCAAAGAGCTACATCAACATTACATGGATGAATTGAAATTCCACGTTCATTGAAATATTCGACTTAATATCTTTCATAATTATGATGACAATTTGGGATTGATTATGAGCCCAACAAACCTCTGTGACTGGCGTATTTTAAAACCAGGCCAGACCTCCTAAGAATTATGCAAGTTTATGTTAGTGATGAACCAAAAAATGTTTTCTGTCGAAATTTGGGCGAAAACTTCGGTTTAGGTTATGCTTAAAGAAGCCGAAAGCTGGCAATCATTCTAAGAAAGGCATAAAATGGTGTTGTTGTTTTTTGTCATAAATAACTTAAGCATCTGTAGGCAATGTTCTTTACTTTTGTGTATCGTAAATCGATGTTGTTTTAAATGTGTTGTTATTTATTCTGCCATTTTAGGTTTTATTTTCGGTTTCGGTTCTTATCTCAACACTACTTTGTGCTAGCTGTTTCAATTAATTATTGCATGAAACCTGATTTTCTACAATCTAAATTCTCTTCGCATGTAAAATCTTTCCCACCGGCACTAACTTCAGAAAATCTCCTTCTTCAAAAGGCGCTAATTAAAACTTTTTTTGGACTCACAAAAACCCCAAGAAAGACAATCCATGAAACCAAAGTTGCCCGAATAGCTTTTCTCGAATCCAATTGTGGAAATATGGTACATGGCGACGAGTATTAATATCAAAGCCGCCAACAAACTCAGCCAGAGACTCGGTGCAAAAATATCAAGATAGATCTCCTTTTCCAAATCCGATGGAACAAAGACAACGCCAAATTTCCGCTCAAAAACAATATGCGTGAAGTCGTGTCCCAGATATCTGGAAAAAAGGAGAAGAGCAAAAATAGCTTCTCTGAGATGGAACCGAGACTTTTCATCTCACCTTTCACAACAATGGGCTATAAGCGTCAAGGTGACATCTATATCTCCAGCCTTCAACACGCCATACAAGGTTTCATTAGAGTCCTGAAAGCACGCAAGAACTTCTTTCAACGGCAAATTTCCAAACTTGCCCACTTAATTGTGATCTAGACATCAGTTGTAGGTTGTGGCCAATATTGAGTGCTAATATATTGCAATGACGTCGTTAAACATTGGCCAAAGAGTTGAAAATTACTGAGAATTGGGACCAAATCCCCACAGAGAGCTTACCTCAAGTGATCCCCAATCTGACATAACTTTGGTAGTGATAAAAGAAAGACCAGAATGGCGAGACACGTAGTTCCAAATAATCCCAGACATTCCAGGTAAGAACTTGAAGTTCCCATCTTTGTCGATTTCGTACATACTGTCCCATTTGATAGTCCTTTCATACTGAAGAATCCCAGCTCTCAAAGGTTGACTCAAATTGTACATGTATTCTTGATCAATTGGGTGGTTTGAGGGAGAGGTTTGGCTCAATCCAATATCTACAGTAGAGTTGATTTTGAGGAAATCTCTGCGGTTCCATGACTTTTCAGCAATGACCTTGGAACTTGTAAGACAATTGATTATTAAAAGGACTTGCCAAGCGCCGCTCATGGTTCGCCAATCGTTAAAAAGAAACTGCCATTTCCCTGAAGAAATGCATAAAACATGTGCATGGTTTTGGGCGAGGCATTGTTTGAATACATTTGGAGCCATTACGTTGGATAATCAAATATTGGATTAACAAGAAATACATTTGAGCTATTCTTAATCAACGGTGGAAAACACCCGCAAACGACTTCTACTTCCATGCCCAATTACATGCGTTCTTGTCTTTGGTGTTTGTTTGCATTTGTGTGAAAGACTCGGACCCGGGAATTCCCGTAACCAATAGCATATCCAAAAAAGGTTGCTCCAGTGAGCATTTTAAGCCATACCGCTAGCGGAAGAACAGGGCCGTTGGCTGTGTTAAGTTGCTCAGCCCATTTTGGCGAATTCAAGTTTTTCCCATTTAAGCTTCTATTTGATGATTCTACAGTAGGTCCCTACTCCTACTATGCTTCCAAATGTTCTTAACAACTGACCTCACATCTCGTACCTTTTGAAAATTCTGGCAGTGTTCAATTTTTCTGACCCCGAATACTAAACAAAGACCATTATTGCAAAACTTGTAATCATAAAAACGTAAACCTAAACGGGATTAACGGGATTTTGTGGTTAAGGTGCACTAATGCATGCCTTGATTTACACAAAACATATGACCTAATGTGTGCCAACTCTTGTGACAAAAAAGTCGATGAACGAAAATTTACGGGTTCTTCATCTTTGTTACAATCTGTTTTATGCCAAGCATTTTTGGCATTTTTATCCAACAATCAAAGTCTTCATACAGCTTCATACTTATTGCAATATTAAACATGAAGATATACATTTATGTGTATGTTCATCAAATGATTTTATAACTGAATGAAGAACTCATACATAAACATCTTGAACCATTCACTCACGGTGCAAAATCCTCACCTTTGGTTTAGTTTCAATAAACCGGTTTATTGAGAGAATAACAAATTTTTGATTACTGATGTGTTTCGAACTGGAGTTTTGGCAGAGTTTTGCCATTTTGGTTTTTAGGTTCAAAAAGCTGACCACAACTAAACATTTCAATAGACAATAGACCTTATCTGCCATAAAACATGGCAGCACTGCCAACTCGAGATCCATTTTTATAACTATGGATGAAATTCGAAATGTAACTAGTTCGAGTGTTGCCAAATTGGTCCCTAATTAGGTCTTTTCAAAAAGTTCTACACAACCTGCCCTTTTTAACAACGATAAACTTCTTAGTCAAAAATGGCAAAACTCCTGGTTCGAATCATATCACTAGTTTTGATCGTTCGTGATCTTTTGTGGTGGATTCTCGATTTCCCGTGAAGACAAAATGGTGCTCTTCGACAATCCCTAATTGGTGGACAAGATCAAAATACAAAATATAGGGATACATACCTATTTTCAATGCTTGACGTCATTTTTTCTTCGAAAGAGTTCTTGCGCCTTTCAATTGTAACATTTATTATTAATCGCTAGAGACCGGACTTGAATGCAAAAACAAATCTTGCCAAGAGTGTTTTTAGCAATATGGAAAACAAGTTGCCCTACAATCAACGCTTGAAAGGAAACTGAACAAAAAAAGTCAAAATTAACTTTTTCAATCCTCTAAAAAAAATTCTAAAGAAGTTTATTGCAAAACTTTCAACTCAAGGACAAGAATAAACAGCGTGTTTTTTTGTTTATTATCTTTATTATCGTATAAGTACATTTGAAACCCGAAACAAAATCTGAATTTTATCGTATCTTAACAAGTCAAAGTACTCTTGAATGGAATATTTAACCGATTGAGGTACATCTTGGAAAAAGGACGATCTAAACAATAGTATTTAAGATCAACATACCTTTGTCCATACGATTATCTGTCAATTTCCACTTGTTCAGTTTAACTCAATGTGTCAGTTTTATTTTGATTATATATAGGTATTTCCAATATTGATTATGAACACTATCAACAACAAAAATGGAGGTCAGTTGAAAAATCTAAGCGATGTTTTCTGGTCAAAAATTTACACAAATTTGGGAAATCGTGCGTTCCATAGCTATTTTCCTTCTAATTTCGCCTTCATAAAAGAAGAAAATATTGTGACAAAAAGTCCTTCTGATTGGCTCTCGTTCGTTCAATCTTCCCACATGTTTAGAATTAAAGGCGTTTGCACAATTTCCAAGCTTCCTTATTCCAAAAAGACTCCTAACGCTCGTTTGCAGTTGCAATTTGGAATGATTATCAAGCTATAAACTGGGAACACGATAGCTTCACTCGCATATTCCACCTTTCAGGATGAACTCATTGCTATTAATGCTGTGCCTCTATTACTTTGCTACCCAAATTGGAGGGGCCATTGTTTTTCGCAACAAGTCCAAAACATCTGTCTTTCGCGAAAAGCTTCGTTTTTCAAAGAGAGCCATTCAAATTGGCGAAACATCGGCTTCCATTCTTCAAATTGACCGAAGGAGCGTTTATGATTTGGACCAGCCTTTAAAAGCTGGAGTTGTTGACAAAATTCAAGGTGTAAAATGGGAGAGTCATTATTGGATTGATAATGATGGGAACATTCATTTAAACGATGGGTCATCCAAAAGCGTTTGGGAATACATTGAGCGCCATTCTGGTCTTCACATTAAGCTTACACGAATTGCAGATGATTGGGGACCAAGCCCAGTAAGTATTTGTAGCAAAACTATTGTTAAGAAATATTTTGAAGTGATTGTAAATTCAAGTACAATTTCGTAATCGCAATTACGTTCCAATGTTATTTTGATTGTTATTAACTACGTTTGACTTTAAAATAATTGTAATAATAATTGAATTTTTACCAATGTAATTTGGATTTTTCAATAACAAACTGCAATTTCATTTTCACCAAAATAACTGGTTTTGGGATTAAAGAATTCTGTTGCTGAGTTGACTGTTCTGACATGTTCGGCCCATTTTGACAAATTTAAGCCAAGTCTATTTTGGCGTCTATTCAAAGCGTCTAGGTTCGTGGAAAAGATCGATATATCAAGTAAGGATACCTTGCCTGGATTTCGGTCCATGGGGAGTTATACTTGTCTTGATCATGTTGCCAGAATCGCAACTTATATCTTAGAGTGAATTTCTCTTCATATTTCCAATCTATTAAACGTCAGCTACGATACTGTTGTGTTTGAGAATTACTAAATTGCAGTGTTTGACCATAAAATAAGGTAAGACATCTCGCCGAAACACCCGAAATTACGTTTACCGCCAGATGTCATTGATTATCATCTCTTTAATGAAGCCCAACTCGACGTCTTAAACAGGCGGCAAAGTGATCATTTGTGTGTAGGGCAAGAGATGGCGCTCCAAGCATTGCAGCTGATGCACAAGCGGTTCCATCTGAGTGATAAAAGCACGGGTATTCTTTAAAATCCTTCATTGGTGTGATAATCTCTAATCCATTTGAGGACTCCAAAACTTCTCAACAAAAACTCGATCTCCTTTCGAAAAAATGCTCATTTTAGAACTCAAACATTCAATATCTTCTTACTGAAGTCTTAGTATAAGAAATACAGGATGAGTTTCACACCAATATTATTCAGTACATTTAGTTAATTGATCAATCCCAAATAAAGAATCTTGCTCTTGTATTTTGAAAACGAAGTAGATTTTACGGAAAAATGTAATTAATGTGTAGTTCAATTACTTTTTGTAATTAACAATATTAGTAAATGAGGTTGTTGTAATTACATTTTATCACTTTTGAGACCTATCTAATGTAAATGGCAATTTTTAACATTTTGAAAGTAGTTGGCACAAGTCTGCTTTTTTTGGCACATGCTTGCCAATCTATTTTTAACTAAGATTCAATTGAGTTTGATCAACCTAAACATTTTAGGTACAGAATTTTCCCATGTCATTTTCACGTTGCAGAAAAGGTTGTCTTGAATTTTTATGCAGGTTTGCCAAATAACATGCGTTTGAGACGGCAGTTAAGGACGGAGCAATCAACGTTGTTTTCATAACATCTGTCTATATTGAGCATATTGTTGAAATAGTCGTAGAATTAGAACAATGATACTTTGAAATTTGTTCAATGTACATAGGACATAAGTGATGTGACTAAAGATATGTTTCAAGTTCTCGGCACTGCAATTTTTGACTCTGAGTGTATGTCACTTGCCTTTCGATGAGTCTAGTTGTGATAAGCTTTCTCACTCAAAAGTCAAAACATGGACCAATGTCGCAACACTTGGCCAAAATCGAACTCGAAACCATCAGTAGTGGGGACTAATACCATAAAAGCGCAGATTTCAAGCATTTCTAATTCCACGAATTCCACCCAATGATGTTGGTTTTTTATGTTGGCGTTGTGGCGAGCACCTTTTCCACTCTCTGTAGAACAGTTCAATTCAAAGACTGAAACCAATCTGATGACTTTTCCTGACCATTCATACTTACTTTTTCTGGGGCATTTTTATATAAAACCCTAGATAGATCTAAAAAGATGCATGGCTTTATCTGTATTAAAGGGGAAAAGTTTCAGGACATATTCCTTTGCTAAAGAAGCAAAAAAAAACTCACAAACTCAACAAACAACTGTTTGTTTGCGCGTTAACCAACAACGCTACGCCCATCTTCCTTTTTTTTATTTTTTTGGCTGGAATAAAATTTCAGCAAAAACATTCTTAAATCGAGAGTTATTCATAAATATTCAATATCCAAAAACATTAGGATTTATGTGACATCTCAAAAGACTCGATAATGAAATTGCTGGTCTATGACCGCCCCCTCCCCTCCCCAACAAACACTTCCTGTAGGGCAAAACAAAAAAAAAGGTCAGAGTACTGGAGGAGTTAGCCATTGATGGAGAGGTCTCCTTCATTTCTGTCACAGAGACTTGGCTTCGTCCAGGAGTTTTAGACGAAGAAGTAGCAATAGCTGGTTTTAGGCTAATTCGATGTGATAGAGTACTGTATGCCCTGAGAATCCCATTTTCCCTCATGGTGGCGTATGTCTATATGTCAGGAAAGACTTGCATTTTAGTCATGTTCATAAGTCGAATGGAGAAGTCGAAGTTTTGATTTGCCACGTCAAGGCTCTTGATCTTACAATAGTAACAATGTATCGGCCACCTTCTTGTAGTTCTTCCTCATTTCTTTCGGCACTCGAATTTACACGAAAGGAGCTAGATCGAGAGGTTTGTTCTCGACTCTTTGTAGTTGGTGACTTCAATTTTCCGGCTAGCATGGTTAGCCGGAGGGAGGTTAGTCCGGATGGGTACATTCCCATTTCGAAAACAGCATCGCTGTCTTTCGAAAAATTAGAAAAGTTTGCGATCTTGCGTAATCTCTCTCAACACGTTGGTGTTGCAACCAGAGCAGAGAGTGTTCTGGACTTAGTTTTTTCCAATGACCCTGATCTGATCCAATATGTCCATGTTGTCTTTCAGATCATCACATTCTTGAGATAGGGTCGACCATTACTCAAAAGCCGGCGAGCTCTAGAGTTAAACCTGCACAAAAGATGGGTGTGGCCAAGTTCAAGTTCAAAGAGGAACATTGGCCTCTTATTGTTGAAAGATTGGAAGAGTTGGAATTGATTTCCATTCTGAAGCAGGAAGCATCCATAGATGACGCCATAAATAGGCTGATTTCCATTTTTCAAGAGGTTTGTTTGTCTCTGTGTTCCAGAAACGGCGCCAAAAGGTGGGCCATTGTCTAGAATTCCAAAGTTTAGAAAGAAGTTTTTCAAAAGGAGTTGTCAGATTTCAAATAGACTTCGACGTGCTTCAAATCCATTTGTTGTAGCCAGCCTCCAAAGCAAATTGGACGTGGTTCAATCAAAGATTAGGCCCTCCATTGATTCCGATCAGATGGAAAAGGAAAGTAGAGTGATCCAGGAGGTTAAGACTAATCCAAAGGCGTTTTTCTCTTTTACAAACACAAAGAGAAAAATGAAACATCCTGTGGAACCTTTTGAGGTCGGCGGTAAAACCGTCAATGATAGTGAGGTTATGGCCAATATGCTTGGAGATCAGTTCTCAAGTGTATTTTCAATTCCAAAAAGGGTAGACAGAGTAGGCCATGAGTGTAGCAATGTTGTTGATGAGACTGGCATTGATAGTCAGTATAATCGCTTGGAGGATCTGGTAGTCATAGATCAAGATGCTTTTGAGGCCATCAAGAGCTTAAAGCTCTCGAGTTCTCCTGGACCTGATGGTGTGACATCTCAGTTTCTGATGAAATGTTCACAGATTCTTGCCCCTGTTTTCTCCTACTTGATGCGTTGCATCTTAGATCAGGGCAAGTTTCCCTCTTTTCTAAAAGTAACTCATGTCGTTCCAATTTTAAAGGGCGGAGATAAGTCACTCCCTAGTAATTATAGGCCCATTTCTCTGACTTCCAGTATTGCAAAGGTCTTTAAGAAGATCATGAAGTCCAAGCTTGTTGAGTATTTGGAAGCCCGTGATCCCAGGGCAGCATGGGTTTCGAGCCCATTTTAGTAAAGTCACCCAATTGGTTGACCATATCGAGCAGATCATTGAGGGGCTTGAAAGTCACGAGTATTGATGTAGTCTATCTTGACTTTGCCAAGGCCTTTGATAAGGTAGATCATGGTCTTTTGCTCGATCAACTCAAAGAGTTTGGGATCCAGGGTGAGGTCCTGAATTGGATTGATAGTTTTATAAGCGAAACGAAGCAAATAGTTAAAGTTGAAGGACCTTTTAGCGGCATGTATGATGTCAAGTCAGATGATCCACAAGGTTCAGTTTTAGGTCCGCTCCTGTTTATTCTCTTTTTTGCTCCTCCCCAGAAGTTTAGAACAAAAGCCAGTATTTCTTCATATGCTGATGACACAAAATTAGATTGTGGAAGGAATGGGCAGGACTCAAAATGTTTAGTTGAGGACTTGGAGAAGGTCTACTCTTGGGTTGGCGAGAGTAACATGGCATTGAACGGGATGAAATTCCGCACAATGACGTATGGGGCGTCAAAATTAGATGTTCCTCTCAAAGACAATGGAGGTTGCGATATTGAGCAGGTATCGTCCATGAGGGATTTGGGAGTTGTCATCCAAGATGATGGAAAGTTTGATGAGCATATCCAGTTGAAAGTGGGGAAGGCATTTCAAACATGTGGCTGGATCTATCGCACTTTCAAGTCCAGAAATAGTATTACGATGCTAACTCTGTACAAGTCGATTGTTCAACCGCATTTTGAATATGCTTCACCCATTTGGGCTCTAATGAGTTCGGCAGGTTTGCAAAAGGTCGAGCAGATCCAAAGATGTTTCACTAGGAACATCTCAGGAATGAGAGAACTCTCGTATTGGGAGAGGCTCCAGAAGTTAGGTCTGTACAGTACTCAGAGAAGGTATGAAAGGTATCCGATACTGTATGTTTTCAAGAGCGTTCATGGGCTCTATCCTAACCCTGGCTTTCAGATTAGTTGTAGCGATTGTAGAGGTATTACGCGCGCTCTGAGAGCACCTCCAAATCCTAAGGAATCAAGGCTAGTTCGAACAATGAAGTCCTCCTCTCTTCTTTATCGGGCTCCTTCATTGTTCAATTTGTTACTCATTAGTCTTCGTCGGGAATATGTAGGAGCTGATCCTCTAACAGCATTTAAGGCATGATTGGTCAAAATTGTAAATACTATTCCTGACCAACCCACTATTCGAGTGTTTTACAGATCTGCCAACAGTAACTCATTGGCAGATCAAATTTCATATAAACGGCAATTTTTTAGACCATATTATTCATTAGCTCTATTTACAAGGAATCCCATTCCTTGTACCGGTATTTAAAAATGTGCCCCCCCCCCAAAAAAAAATCGATGGGAGTGATTACCGTATAATTTTACCGACCTGCTGGCGTTTCACGGTGTTCCGAATGGCTTTTTAGGTTTGAATCAAAATACCCAAAGACACCATGGCACTTTTTGGACGCACAATTCAATGGGGAACAACTTTACTTTTATTGTATTATACCAGATTAGGTCTAGGGAAAAAGTTATATACCTAAAAACCTAATAAATATAACATTTTTTAACAAACTATTTAATCCATATTTAGAGACCATTTAGTTACCTAATGAATTCAAATTGAATAAAAATTCATTCAGCAGTAACTGAGTTATTTGACTTTGAATGGTCCATTTTTGACCCCAAAAAGCCGAAAAACGCTACAGTTATATGAAAAAACAAATTCCCAAAGATTTCACATAGCTTTTCAATATTGCAAAAATAAATGTTTTTTTTACTTTTGGAACTTATGTCAAAATAGGTCAAAATAAGAAAAAAATATCACTTAAAAGATATTTGAAATACATTTTCCAATAAAAAACTTTTGCAGTATCAAAGACACTCAATGTTGGGTAATAACTTAAAGTTTTGAAGAAATCGATTAATGTTTCAAGTTTCGATTTTAGTCCATTTTGAACATGGTCCTTCTAGAAATCGTAATTTTGGATATGACTCTGTTAGACATTTTTATTTGTAATTTTGGCACAACACACATCATTGCGTACCCTAAATTGTTATGAAAATAACTTTCCAAAAATCTTATTTAAGTGCATTTTAAGTGATATTTTTTCATATTTTGAGCTATTTTGACATAAGTTCCAAAACTGAAAAAAATCGTTTATTTTTGCAATATTGAAAAACTATGTGAAATCTTTGGGAATTTGTTTTTTCATATAACTAGCGTTTTTCGGCTTTTTGGGGTCAAAAATGGACCATTCAAAGTCAAATAACTCAGCTGTTGCTGAATGAATTTTTATTCAATTTGAATTCATTAGGTAACTAAATGGTCTCTAAACATGGATTAAATAGTTTGTTAAAAAATGTTATATTTAATAGGTTTTTAGGTATATAACTTTTTCCCTGGACCTAATCTTATATAATACAATAAAAGTAAAGCTGTTCCCCATTGAGTTGTGGGTCCAAAAAGTTCCATGGTGTTTTTGGGTATTTTGATTCAAACCTAAAAAGCCATTCGGAACACCGTGGTTTGCAGTCTAAGCTTGCCAAAAACATGTCTCAGTTTTCAAGGGTCAGATTTTCGAAAAATGTTGCATTTATGGGCAATGGCATGGTTAATGTATGTTGAGAAGTATTGCAAAGTAATTTGAAAACAAATGGAGAATTTGGAAGCCTTCAATTAAACAAATTATTTGTTTTTAGGTTTAGTTGCCCGAGGAACTGATCTCCTCTGGCCATTTTGTTATTCAAAGTCAGGCATTCCTAATTTCAAAATTCAGAAGAACCCTCTTTACCTATGTAACGAAATTTTAGATAAAAGCAACAAAACATACTTTTTTGCAAAAACAATGTCAAGAATTGCTATTTCAACTTCAAGTTGTGCGCATAAGAAAATTACCAGGCCTAAACCTTCGTTTTAGTTACCTCGCAGAAACACAGGTCTTCCGAACTTTTTTCCCGCCAAAAATGATGACGTCACTAGAAATTGCCGCAATTTCGAGTGTTCACAAAATTGAAACTAAAACTAGATTTCTCTTTCAGGAAACGAATAACACATTGGTTGATATGCTAAAAACAGGGGAAATTGACGTGTCTTTGACAGGACTAAGTAACTGTTGTGATCGGTAAATTCGTGTCTTGGACTTCTTGGGTATATTTCCTCATTGCTTTTACTTACTTTTTGCAGGGACAAGTATCACGACTTTACACCAATTTTATTGGAGCGCGATTTTGTGGTAGCGTTTTATCCCACGGAATTGGAAAACGATATCTATTTCCGCATCTTTGCACCTGGATTGTGGATAGCCTTGGTCTTTACATTACTTCTATTATTCCTAGTTATGCTCCTATTTTCTTGGATTGGAGGCAACAAACTACGTTTGGAAACTCATTTTTCATTACTAGATAGTTTATCCTGGCTTTTTTGTAAGTAGCCTTGCAACAGAGATAACCAACATTTTAACATTGAGCTGATATAGGATTTTGTTACCGTCTTTTTGTGCGTCCCATTGACTTCTTATGTTTCAGGTGTGGTTAGTCAACAAGGATATACTAAAACCCCGGCAACTTTTAGTGGAAAGGCTCTATTTCTGGTCGGATTTGTTATGGGCACCCTGCTTTTCCAAGGTTTCTGCGCGAATGTTATAACAATCTTAAGTCGGTCCGAAAAAATTGATTCCCTGAGGGCTCTCATTCAATTACAAACCATTAACATCTACCAATCCTATTTCCTCCCTTTTCAAAACGAACTTGAAAGTTCAAACAAGCCTATTGTGACAGATTTGGTGACTAAAATCAAATCTAAGGACGGCTCATTGATGTGTGAAAAAAAGATTATTTGTGACATTAACATCATGAACCAGATAGCGTTCCAAAAGGATCCAAAGTTGGCTTTTGTGGGTCCAGAAGCTTATCTAAGGGACAAAGGTTTCTTCAGTTTCAACGAGATTCAAAACTTGCCCTGTACACTCAAATGGTTCAAGGTCCCCATGGGAAGACAAAAGATGATGTTTGGCATTCGGAAGCACCTTCCCCAGAAGAAAAAGATCGATATTGCATTTTATAGATTCCGAGAGACTGGATTGCTCCAAAAGACTATCCAAACGTATAAACCCATCAGTCCCATGTGCGAATCCTTGAATGAGTTTCAATCAAAGGTGGTCTCGTTCCAGCATGTTCAAGGAGCATATTACCTACTTGGATTGGGTTATTTGGTCTCGGTGACTTCGCTATTTGTAGAGAAACTGAGTATGAGACAACAAGAAAGATGAAATATGACTGTCGCACACTGCGTACACATTATATCCATAAGATTTTGATTCTGACTTTCCCAATAAATGTGGAATAGTTTACTGAAATGTAATTGCTGAAGTGATGGGCTTCAAAGAATAAAACATGAGCAGTTTTTTGTTTGATTGAGGTTTGTGTTCAAGATGTTCATTCGGTAAATAAGGAACCAAATTCATTCGTAAACGATGAGGAAGAAATTTACGCTACTAGAAAGGTACGCGTTTCACCGAAATAGAGTTATAAATATTACCCTATATGATTAGTATAGTTGTAAAAAAGATGCTTTGAAAGCGACTTCGAAAAAAAGCTGAACGATTCAAAAAATAGCTTGAAAACCCTGAAAATGCCCAAAAATCAAAAATCTGTTAAGAAGCCAGAGTGGCCACACGTACTAGCGTTCTTAAAAGAGCCGAGTTTAAGTGTTTCCCCAGAAATTCTTTTTTGCCAACAGTAACTCATTGGTAGATCAAATTTTGTTTAAACGTTAATTATATAAACTATTTCAATCATTAACTCTCTTTACAGGATATCCCATTCCTTGTAGCATTTATAAAGAATCCGAGAGTATCTGCTGCGTTTCAGACACAGGAGTTTTCACGAGTATACACTCAAGGCCGGTTAATCTGACTTGATTTTGGTACACTCTCGCTTTTGAATTAGGTACGTTAACATGCAGCCTATACTGACCGAGCCAAGTCTGTCCTTGCCTTGGCCACTGCAGGTACAGGAGACATGAGGCTGAAATGACGAGACCAAAACTGACTTCCAGGCAAGGATGCATACTTGGACGGGTCTTCATGCATGACCTGGCCTCAAACATGGATCGCACAGACAAGTCTATTGGATTAAGGACAAGGCTGCCAGAATGCAGGGAAAATTTTAGGACAGGCTTAATCAGGTCAATATGATCAAATTGGCCATTGTGAAGCTGTATGGGAAAAATAATGAGACCTGAGCCCGTATTCTCAACTCGTACTTGGTGCTTGCAGTAAGACTTCAAGAACGAAGTTACTACATAGAAGTACGACTTTAAGTACCAAGAACGAGTTGATAATACGGGCCCCGGGCTTCTCAAGAAGAGCTAAGGAGAACCTGGCCCAAAAAAATTTGAGAACCCCTTAGACCACTTAGAATGTATTTAGTTATGAACGCATTCCAATTGCAGTTGGAGTGCGATATATCATTAGTCCGAATTTCTTAACCAAATTACAATCTCACAACAATTTTGGGCTTCTTGAGTGTACTTCACATGGTGTGCAAGGGCCTCTTCCGTCCCACGAGAGGGATTCTTCCGTCCCACGAGAGGGACTCTTTCGTCCCACGAGAGGGACTCTTCCGTCCCACGAGAGGGACTCTTCCGTCCTTCGAGAGGGACTCTTCCGTCCCACGAGAGGGACTCTTCCGTCCCACGAGAGGGACTCTTCCGTCCAACGAGAGGGACTCTTCCGTCCAACGAGAGGGACTCTTCCGTCCCACGAGAGGGGCTCCAGTGGCCCAAAGGAGGGGCAGGTAATGCCCATGGATATTAACCAGCTCCCACAACACTGAGTTGCACTTCACTATCCTCCAATTGAGGCTCCGTCCTCCAATTGAGGCTCTGTCCTCCAATTGAGGCTCCGTCCTCCAATTGAGGCTCCGTCCTCCAATTGAGGCTCTGTCCTCCAATTGAGGCTCCGTCCTCCAATTGAGGCTCCGTCCTCCAATTGAGGCTCTGTCCTCCAATTGAGGCTCCGTCCTCCCATTGAGGCTCCGTCCTCCACTTGAGTATCTGTCCTCCACTTGAGGCTCCTTGCTCATATTGATAAACTCCAATCAGATTAGCAACCAATTAATACCTTCTGAAAAGTTCGAGTATTTGAAATACACTTACGGAAATACGCACATACTTGAAATCAGAGAAAATTTATTGAGTGTATGCCAATTCATTTCAGTTATATTGATCCAATTTGGCCCATTTACTCAAAAAAATAGGTCGGAAAAGGCTCAAGAAAACCCAAGAAGTGTTAAGGCATGTTAATACAAACTTGATGCCATTGCAATCCTTGTCATTTCAAATAATGATGAATTGATGCTTTATCATCATTGTGTTATATTTCAAGAAAAGAATTATTGATGCTTAAATTGCCATGCTGTTTTGCCTTATTGAACTTCCTTCTAAAACAGAGTTCAATGAAGTTAACGGAAAGTCAGGCATTCTTAGGAAATAGGTACTAAACACACATATTGAATCCCCAATCTCTTCGTTTCTTCTTCAATAAGAGCAGATGGATCTTAGTGGCATAAAATAATCAATACACATGTTAGTAGGCGTCCTCTCAATTTAATAACTTTCATTACAGGTAACGCTAACTGACAATTTGAATTTATGTTGTTCGAGACTTCTCTCCATTGTTTAATAATGAATTATCGGTTCCCATCAAGCTTGCAAATTCTTGTTTTTTGTGAGTTTTTCTCCCATAAACAAAATCATGGCGAACAAATAACCCGAAAAAAGGCAAACATAAGCTCCCATCACATGATAAAGTGACACGAATTTAGAACGAAAACTGTTAAGAGATTCACAATGCGGACTTTTTGGTCTGTGTAAAGCCATCGTTTTTTGTAGTAATCCGGTCTCTCGAAGTCTGTAGAATGCCATATCAATTTTTCTTTTCTGTGGTAAATGCTTCCTAATTCCATACATAACCTTCTGTTTGCCCATGGGAACCAAAAACCACTTCAATTTGCAAGGTAGATTTTGGTAGCGATTAAATTCAAAGAATCCTTCATCCCTTAAATAGAGCTCTGGGCCAACAAAAGCCACATTAGGGTCATTTTCAAATGCCATCCGATTCATGAGAGGTTTGTCACAACCTCCAAGATTCGTGCATATGGGTCCATTCTTGTTTGATTGAATTTTCCGAACCAAATCTTGCACAATTGTTTTTTTCGAGTTTGCCAGCTCCTTTTGAAATGGAGGAAAATATGATTGATGGATTTGCATGGTGTTCAATTGAATAAGAGCTTCCAATGAATTTATGGTTTCAGACCGACTTAATATTGTTGTAACATTGGCGACAAAGCCTTGGAAAACAAGAGTACCAGTGATAAACCCTATCAAAAATACAATTTTTCCACTAAGAGTGATGGGTGTCTTTGTAAATCCTTGTTGGCACACGACACCTGAAAAAAGTAATATTAGGCTTTGTAACTAGTGCAAGCACGGTTAAATAATTTAACAAAAATATCAATCTTGAACTTAATGTCTTTTCAGACTTCTGATTTAGTAAGAGAATTCCATATTTCAATATTTTATGCTAATAAACTCAAACTCAAAACTTAAAAAAGATAACTCAGCAAGTACCAATTTACCAATATAAACAAAACTTTGCTTTAACCTTTTTTGATTTTTGGGGAAAAGTGGGCTTTGAGAAGAAAAAAGGAACTTGATCTCAAAATTGACCCTCCTTCAGATTTCATAATTTCAGATCATTTGGGAGGTATTAGAGCGCAATGAAAGGCTTTAGCTTGATTTCGGGAGGCTGAAAAATTCAATAACTATGGTATTGGATAAATCTTTTTCACAGATTACAAATACGAGTGATCCTTAATGACAAATGTGGTTTTCTTTGCTTGGCTTTAAGTGCAAGGTCAATTTTAGGATGAAGTCTCTTCCTTCTTCAAAACTCGATCCCATGATCATTTCAATTAAGCACTCAATTGATCCCACATATTAATGGATGAATGTGGAAGGTAATTATGATAGAAAAGTAGTCATTCTGCAAATTGTTGACTGGATGACAAGAACTTCTTGAGGAACATTTTGAAGGCGAATCTCTTCTTTTATTGCCAATTGAATTCAAGACCCCATAAAAAAGGACCTTTTGGAGAAATTTTTAACGAACAAAAGTTCCAGATGATAGTGAAATGAGAACTATTTGGAGCAATGACTATCTAATTCATGGTCCTGATTGTTTGGATGGAATTTATAATTTTCCTTGCCAGTTTTAAATGGCCAAACCTGCACATTTCCTATCCTTAATTATTGAAGGTGACATGGTGCATTAGTGTGAAAATATTAATCCAGAGTTATTTATCTATCTGACTAAAAACGATTAACGATTAATCCACTTTCAATGAATTAATGGATTAATACTGTAACCCAGAGAAGCCATACTGTGATCCCACATTTGTTTTTTGATAATGTTGATTAGCGACTATTTGTTCCACATTGGGCCAAAATGGCATTATTATGTAGAGACTTGGAACGGAGGTTTGATCCTCGCCCGGCCAGCAAAGCCAGCCATCACATTGTCCAAATTTTTCCGATAGGCAATCTCGTGTCCGAAACTGAATGGTTCTCTGTCTGTGAGTGTGGAGCGTAACAGCGTCTAAAAGTTTCCTTGAGAGAGGCCGGGGAGGAGAATTGAACCTAGGACCTAGCTCACTATAGGTAACTGCGCTAACCACGACACCACGTCCCCTCCCTTAATTGTAAGGGTAATGAAAAAATGGCACAAATTGCAGTAGTTTGATTGGTGTTTAGGTCGGGGAATTAAGCATGATAGCATGCGAACAAGAAAAACAAAGGCATACGCAATTTTTTGAAGATTTTGTGAAATAAAAAGGGTTTCATAATTTCAAAATTATTCCATCTTGTATTTAAAATTCTACAGCTTCAATTTCATTTGAAATATCACTCACTATCACGAGTATACTTCAAGTCAAAATTGCAAAAGTAAGGCGAGGAGTTGGAAATAATACTCTTAATTTTTCCGAAACTGAAACAAAAATTTCTTTTCTAAAATGGACTGCTAGTCCATCTCCAAAAGTTTTTGAACATCCTCGTTGACTCTTGTTAAGAGATAACGGCAAGGGCAAGAAATTTCAAAGATAATCCAAACAATCGAGCCCTTAGTGAAGTAACTTACAACAAATCCAGGAAAGACAATCTTCGAAACCAAAATGATCAGGCTGATTTGGCTTGGTTCTTTCAATCCAAATGAAAAGGTACATCACAAGAAACAAAAGGCACAAGACACCAATTAAGGCTAGCCAGAGATTTGGGGCAAATATATGGAAATAGATATCCTTCTCCAATTCCGCAGGATAGAACACAACCACGTAATCACGTTCTTGAACAATTGGAGTGAAGTCGTGAACTTGATATCTAAAGCAAAAATTATATTTAGTGAATGTTTTCTAGCACTGTAAATTGAACGAAATTTCCGTCACCGATCACAACAATGGGCTAAGGTTGTCATGGAGACATCGATTTGGCCAGTTTGCAAGAGGTACACAAGTGAATCGTTCGTCTTCTGAAAATTTTGGAATGCCATCGTTAATTGAATTTTTAATATTATAGAATAATTAAACCCTCAAAGCATTTGTCAGAGCAAGAAGCACTGGAATCATGGAGTGGGAGGCTAGCAATGAGAATAATGATTTCCAGTAAGAACATATCAGTTACGTTCTTCTGCATATGAGACCTGGAATATGTTGACAAGAATACGTATTTCAATTTTCAGCTCAATCAAACGTCTGAGACAAAAGTTATGCTCACTCAAAGTTCAGTGCAAATCCTACCGAGAATGAATGAATGAACTAGCCCTTTTGTGATAATAGCTTTACCACAAAAGGGCGAGTTCATTCATTCTATGCTCTCTTCAGTACATAAGTTTGAGAAGGCATAACTTTTCACTCCGGCATTCGATTGGGCTGAAATTTGAAATACGTGTTCTTTTCAATGCAAGCCAGGTCTCGTTGGCAGAAGAACGCAAATGGTTTGTTTCTGCTGGAATTCATAATTCTCATTGCTAGCCTCGCACTCCATGATTTCCGTGCTTCTTGGTCAGAGAAAACTTACCGCACTTGGCCCCCATTCTTCGGTAGTTGCTGTGATGTTGAAAACAAGGCCAGAATGAAGTGTAATGTAACCCCAAATATCTTGAGCAATCCCTTCTTTCAAATGAACAATCCCGTCTTCATCAATCCAATAGGAAGCCTCCCATTCGGCGCCTTTATTTTGGTCAATAATGGCAGCTTTTAAAGGCTGTTCCAAATCGTAAACGTGGCCTTGGTGAATTTGCTTAATGGAGGAGAATGCCTTGCCAATTTGTTGGGTTGTCCTTGAAAAACGAAAATCTTCCCGATGGCAAAGTAAAGTCTGGGTGCAATTTCGATTGTGGATTATGCCCTTAACTTGTCCCAAAAGAAGTATGAATTGTAGCCAAAGCAACCACCAACTCATCCTTCTAGGTTGAGTGCGTGTGAGGTACTAATTTCTACTTTCAAGGTTAGGGCCTATTATTTATAGGGTCCTTCGCTATTATTTGTGGAAACGAGGCTTTACATATTGTCAAAGTAAAAAAAAAAACTACGCCCTGTGGCATTACGAACTCGCGTTTTCTTGAATCGGTACAAGAAAAAGTCACAGTTCATAGTAACTGAAGAAGTTCTCTTTCGTTTTTCAGTCGTATCTCCTTCTTTTCGAGGCTTTTTTTCGTTCGTTTGAACTCGTATTAAGCTTTCTAGATTTCAAATCCCGAAATTGTAAGTAAATGAAAACTAATTAACTTTGATTGACACTTGCATTTTTTTCGCCAAAATCTTAAAGTTTGTTCACGCCAGCATGTTTGAGCGAAGTTTGAGACGCCCTTTGACTTTACGGATGAACGTGATAAAAAATCCAAAAATCTTTATATTTGCGATGGATTAAGCATCATTTTGGTGACAGAAGCAGTATAAAATGTGAAAATGGTGAAGATGTTCACCACAAACATTGCATGTACAATTGTCATGAGGTAAGATGAGGAATTCCTTTTTACTACAAGTCAGACAATGATCACTAGAGCCCGGGAATATTTTTTTAAAAATGTAAAATATTTTAAAAATACTTATCCGTTTTTCGTCGATTTTTTAAATATTTTAGCTTTTTCAAGGAAAAAATAAATATGTTCTTAAAAATTTGAATCAGAAAAAAATATTTCAGGCAAAATTGAGGAAAATAAATGAAGGACCAATGCAGAATAGGGCTTACCAAAAATACCCAATTCCCATAATACCAAAACCTCTACAAAATGGCATTTGTACCAATTGGAAATTGTATTTTTGAATCAATTACATTCGAGTACATTTTTTTCTTTTTTTTGGGGGGGGGGCGATTTTTTAATACCGTTACAAGAAATGGGATTTCCTGTAAAGAGAGTTAATCATTAATATAGTTTCTATAATAAATGTTTATATGAAATTTGATCTACCAATGAGTTACTCTTGGCAGATCTGTACAACCCTTGAATAGTGGGTTGGTCAGGAATAGTATTTTAAAATTTGTCCAATCCTGCCTTAAATGCTGTTAGAGGATCAGCTCCTACATATTGCCGATGAAGACTAATGGGTAACAAATTGAACAATGAAGGAGCCCGATTAAGAAGAGAGGAGGACTTCATTGTTCGTACTAGCCTCGAAAAACGGCCAAAAGCATCAAATTCACCAGAAACGAATTTGGAAAGTCGATGCACCCAGACAAAAATGCCAAATAATGGCCTTGTTAAAAAATATTTCTTTAACATCCGGCTTTTTTCCAAATATATTGGCCTTTTGAAGACAATATATGTTGGATATTTTGTCACATTTTTGAAAATATTTTTCCGGGCCCTAATGATCACTGTCTAAAACTTCCTTTGGGAGTTTTAGTCTATAGTTTGAATTCATTGGAAGAGCTTGGATTTGCCGGCTTCGCCAAAACGTTGATGGGAATGACGGGATTATGTTGGGCACATGGAGAGTTGGAAAGGAATTGAAGGATGCAAGCTGCATGCCATTGAAACCGATGCTCAACTTGATTCCCGCCACTCGTTTACTGGTGAGGGATCGAGTGAATAAGTTTGAGTTAAAATGTGTCTAATGGAATTGTTGGAGGCAAAGGGGAGACCCAAGGTATTTCGTGAAAACCGCGTTGACGGCCTCTCAAGTGGACTTGGAGATGGATCCAGTTGTCCAGACTGGCAAGGCGTATTCGTGCATTGGAAGGATAAATGTTAGAAAAACACGCCAGACGAGAGAGACAGGAAGGTCAAAAATACTAAAACGTGGAAACAGAAAGCCAATCCCCGCTCTAGCTCTGATGTTAATATCTTGTAAGTGGGCTGAGAAAGATAGCTGAGAGGAAAACTTCACCCCCAGGTAGAAGTTAAACTCGTTCACTCTTTCCAGCTTGACTCCCTTGAATTCAAATTGGCAAAGCGGAAGACCACCTCTGTGGAAGAACAACACCTTAGATTTGCTACCGTTCACCTCTAGGTTGCTTGAGTCGCAAAAGTCTTTATAAGATCTCCATTCAGGCTTTAGAAAAGCTTTTGATTGTGACGACAAGATTTGTCAAAAACTTAGTAGGAAAGTTGCTCGTTTAAATTCGCCATAAAAATATTAAAGATCCATTTTTTTATGAAAACCATTTTTTGCATCATCATTGCATGGCGTGACATTGATTGGCTTTTTTTCTTTACACAAAAACACAATATTCGGAGATCAAATGAAAGGTTCAAGATAGCTTTTTAAAAGTATTTTAAGGTGCCGTTACAAGACACGTTTTTATCTAAGTTCGAGACGAACTTAGACATCACAGATGTACGAGTACAACCTCTTGTCGAGATCTCCTTACAAGCCAATAAAAAATGTATCTGTGACTTCGATTTTTGTCTCGAAATTCGATGTGAAACGTGTCGTGTAACGTAACATTACAAACTTATAGGTGAGCATTCTCCCGACATTGTTTTAGTATTTCCCTGAATTCATGTTTTCCCTAGAGCAGTTTTCCCTGGAAAAGATCAAGTGAAAAGGGTGAAGGGATTCAACTTCCCCTGAAATAAGATAGAATCAAACTAGAAAAATAGTATTAAAACAGGATGGAGCAAGAAAGCGGGAAAGAGATAGTGGGGCTTTGATCCCACATATTTCTCAAGAATCGAGAGGAAGGAACACGATCTTTTGAACAGGTTGAACTCTAGAGCTCGCCGGCTTTTGAATAATGGTTGATCCTATCTCAAGAATGTGATGATCTGAAAGACTACATGTGGCAGCATGAACACACTGGATCAGATCAGGGTCATTGGAAAAAACTAAGTCCAAAACACTCTCTGCTCTGGTTGCAACACCAACGTGTTAAGAGAGATTACGCAAGATCGCAAACTCTTCCAATTTTTCGATAGACAGCGATGCTGTTTTCGAAATGGGAATATACCCATCCGGACTAACCTCCCACTCAACAATGCTAGCCGGAAAATTGAAGTCGCCAACAACAAAGAGTCGAGAACAAACCTCTCGATCTAACTCCTATCCAATGAATTGGAGAGCTGATAGAAATGAAAAAGAGCTACAAGAAGGTGGCCGATACATTGTTACGACCATGAGATCAAGAGTCTTGATATGACACATCAAGACTTCTACGTCTCCTTTCGACATTTGAACATGACTAAATGTAGGTCTTTCCAGACATATAGACATACGCCCCCATGAGGGAAAATGAGATTATCAGGGCGTACTTTATCACAACGAACTAGCCTAAAACCAGCTATTGCTACTTCTTCATCTGAGACTCCTGGACTAAGCCAAGTCTCTGTGATAGAAATGAAGGAGACCTCTCTATCAATGGCTAGCTCCTCCAGTACTCTGACCTTTGTGCTGTCTTTTTTGGAAATCAGACAATGCACGTTCAAATAGAGCCATTTTATGGGCTTAAGGTCTTCCGATGGACCAAGTCTATTGGTTCTTGGACCTTCCTGTCTAACCTTAAAAAATCCTGCTTACTAACAAAATTTTGCCTTACAGGAAGGATTTGTTGGGGAGGGGGCGGTCACACTAAAGTAAGACCTTGGTTGCCCATGGGAGAAAGTGGAAGAAGGGGCAGGGTTATGGATATTTGGGAGAAGGGTGGAAAAAGTAATAGCTTTTGGGGTGAGGGAAGGAAAATGGACAGAGAATCGGGATGAGGAGGGGGGTGCTAAAAGGATGAAATGTTTGGGGGATTTAACTAGGGCTGTATATTCTAGGTTAACTTTTTTGGCAAATTATGACATAATTAGGCTAACCAAAATTGCGTTTTAGGTTTTTTAGGTTGAATAGATTACACCTTTTCAGAGGCTTTTTAGACCAAATTTAGCCTTTTATGTATTGCTCTACAACAGTTCACTCTTTGCAAGAGTAAAAGCAATTGAGCAGAGAGAGAGGCAGAGAAAACTGAAATGGGCAGTGGTAAGAAAGGGGCAGAAAATGGCAGTATAGAAAAGTTTGTGGCAATGAAATTTGTAAAATGGCAGAATATGACAGAAAGTGGAAGGGCAAGCAAAAAATCGACCAGAAAACAAGATCAAAAATTGTCGACCTAAAAAAGTAGCTCGAAAATTTTTGACCTAAAAACGAGATCGGATATTTTCGACCTAAAAAACGAGCTCGGAAGGTCTTCGACTTAAAAAAAGAGATCGAAAATTTGCGCCCTAAAAAACGAGACGAAAGACGAAATGATTGTAAACGAGAAACTTTTTAGAAAAAAAAGAAAAAAAGACATTAGGATAAGGAACCTTATTGTGCAAATGACTTTGGAATAAGCAGAAAAGTTAGTATTAGGTTATAAGTGGTAAAAATTGGCTAAAAAGCGAGAAAAAAAGTTAATATTAGGTTGAAACTTAGTTTTAGGTAAAAATTGCCCGAAAAAGGCGAGAAAAACAGTTAATATTAGGTCGAAAACTTACTTTTAGGGTAAAAACTGTCCAAAATAGACGTTTTAGATAAAAACCTAAGTTTTTATGTAAAACCTAAAATATTCAGCCGTACCTATAACTATGTCTAGGAGACAAGGATTTTGCTGGTCTCTGTTTCCTCTGAGTACCTCGGACGTGGACAAGGTTACACCCCACGTTTGTCCCACTACTCATTGATTTACGACACATATACGGGCGGAAGAAGGGGCACTCGACCTTTGAGCATACAGCAAATCTTGACACCACTTTGGGTGTTCAAAAGAGCCACATCCTTTTCTATCTGGACCACAAGGCTGCCTTTTGTGGTCGGGACAAACTTCCCTGCAAACTTTGCAATACTTTCTTTTCAATCCATGAAATGCTCCTATAATTAGCACTAGTAAGTGATTGAAAATGCTCTTTTAATATGGAACACAATTTGGGAGAAAGAAAATTTCTAGAATTTGTGCTGTTATCATCAGGAGCTGAGATGCCACACTTTGGAGTCCAGAATCCAGAATGAAAGCTTTAAGCTCTTGATGGCCTCAAATGCACATTCCAAATGCAAATCCATCATTTTCACTACATCAAAAAACGATCATTCCAACAATAAAGATGCGAGAATTGTCAGAAAAATGCTCTTTAACTGAGTTTTAGAAACTTTTTCAAAGGCCTAAGGTTCAATCTACCGTTTAGAGCTTAGTGTTGAACTACGTAAATAGCATTGACGCATGAAAATAAAGCATTGCCAATCATTATGTAAGGGCTCAACTCAAACAGTTGACCAAACCTCCTCCGTATATGTACGTTCATTCGTCTATTCACCGAATCCAATCCATGCCTCGTTCCTAAAATTAATTGTTAATTCATGCAACGGAAGAGCTTGCATACCTTTCCTAGAAAAGGAGCGACACCGCCTTGTTGACCGATTCCTTTTCAAGACATAATGGGAGTCCACAAGCTTACCTAAGTTTTAATTTACAAAAGGTACACATTCAGATATGCCTTTCTTTCTTCCCAAGCCTTGTGACATTTTACCAAGGCTGATATTCTCAACAAAAGAACCGTCCATGAATGGAGAAAGCTAATTTTAGCAGGTTGTTTCTGTTTTTGATAGACAGAGGCCATTCTTTTAGAACAACAATCAGCTGCGCAAAGGCTTAGCTAATTCCAGTCGAAAACTGGATTGGAGACCAACTCCAGAATTACCATCTTTTTGAGTCACGGATGTTGAAAAATTGAATGCGGGCAGCGATGCCAGTTGGCAATTTTCGCTGCCACTTTTCGCAAAAGTGACATTACCGAAAACTAATACTTAGTGAAAACTTTAATTGGCAGTGCTGTGAAAAGTGACAGAAAATGGCATTATAGAAAAGTTCGTGGCAGTGAACTTTGTAAAGTGGCAGAAAATGGCAGTGCAGTCAAAAAAAATCGACCGCAAAAAACGAGATCGAACTTTTTCGACCTAAAAAACGAGATCGAAAATTTTTCGACCAAATCAACAAGATCGAAACTATTTTGACTGAAAAAACAAGATCGAAAATTTTTTGACCTACAGAAACGAGATCGGAATTTTTCGACCTAAAGACCAAAATCGAAAATTTTCGACTTTAAAAAACGAATTCGGAAATTTTTGACCTAAAACACAAGATGAAATGATAGAAAACGAGAAAACTTTCGCTAAAAAGTGGCAGAATATGACAGTAAGGGACTTTTAAAATGGCAGTGAGCGCATGTAATTGGCAGTATTTCAATCAACTTTTGTCAGTGGCGGCTTGAAACCACCTAATTACTAGTGATGTGACTTGGTGTATTGTGCAAGATTTTTTGCGCGAGGTCGTAAGGTAGTGTCGCCAATTGACCTTTGTGAAATCGTATTCCTCTTTGCTTACCAATCTTCAAAAACCTGTTTTTTCATCAAGGAGAACGGAACGGCGTCCCTAACTTTTGTGACTTCTGAACAGGGTTGCAAATGACACTCAAATTTGTTTTTGCTGATATAGCTGAGAACAACACGAAATCTCCATTAGGTGACCCTACCTTGCGACCTCGCGCAAAAAAGCTTGCCAAACACACCAAGTCACATCACTACTAATTACGAATTCAGCTGGGGATTCTGCAACCAAGATGGTTAGGGATGCGTCAGAGTCGAGAGAGACCCTCCAAAAAACTGATTTGAAATCCTCGAGTCCCATTCTCCTTCTCAATTTCAATTCAAACTTTCCCTCACGTGGCAAACTTAAACTGTTTAAGTTATTTTGAACATTTAGAAATGCCAGAGCCTGGTTTTGACCCACCCTTATCTAGTTTTGCCCCCAAATCCCCAGGTGAATTCATCCAACTACATTCAACTAAAGATGCTCATGACATGAGAATCTTTGCATTCAAGTATTGAGATTTCCTCGATATCAATAGTGCCGGGCGATTCTTAAAAAACGGAACAAGAAATTATGTCCGTAACTCGGAACTATATAAAAAGTATTTGAAGATCAAACAGACGCTGAAGATACCAATTCTTAATATACATATAGGTTTTATTCCTTTCATGTCGCCTAATTTTCGATTAGAGGCAAATTGCTGAAAGGAGAAAAAAGTCGGTCATGAACGCTCTTTTGTCAGAAATGACCCTTCACAGGAAAAATTGTGGTGGCTTAATAAAAGTCGAAACTCATTTTAAGCAACTTTTCTTTAAGCGGCAAAATATTGCTTATATCGAATTTTTTCTTATATTGAAACTCAAGAAAATTGGCCCAAGAAACGATAAAAAAATACTGGAAACTACTGGAGGAGTTTACCTCACCTTTATATAACCTTTTAGGCTTACTTTTATTTCAAAAAATCTGATAATGCCTCAAAAACTTAGCCTTTAAAAAATAGTCATTAAAACACACAAATTGACATTACAAGTGCATGCATTTATGTCTCCATTACAAACCTTAAGAACTTATTTCAAACTCAATTTTGCCTTCATGATAGGTACATTATTAAACCTTTACGGGGACAAAACACTTTTTAAAAAAATTGAGCCTTCCAGGCTTTCATACTGATGAAGTGTTTTGCTATTTTTTGGAATATCTCAACTGCAAATCTTCTATTCTCAGTTTGACCTTAAATTACCTCAAATTTGAGAGACTTTCTTGGGATGACAAGACACTGCCTTGGTTTTTTTTTTTCCATTAGGTTTTGCCTTGGCAGACGCAGAAATTTGTTTCACTCTCAAACATTGCAGATTTGTAAAGGAAACTAATTCGTGCTTATATTATTATTCATAATTGTTGATAAATATTTTTTTAAACTGAAAAAAGTCTTTAAAATTGTTCTTGTTGAGTGGCATTTTGGACAATTTTTAGTGATTCTAGGGTTCAAATTGCAAATTTTCATTCTTCTGACTCAAACTTGAAAAATGCAAGGCACAAGAGCCCAAAAAAAAGCGCGGAAACGGGACCCCAAAAAGCGCAAGATTTACGTAAAAGTGCAAGATATGGAAGCACTGCATGGATCCTTTTAGAAATGCTTCGGGTTTTTTTTGGTTTTTTGGTACTGTGACCAATTTAAGCAAGATAAGTTGGCCAAACACTTTGAGAAAGTTTCTAACATCGAGATTGAGGAAAAATGAAAAAAATCTTGTATCGAGAATTGTTATGTAGTAAAATTTTGGACTGCGCGGAAAAGTTGCTTTTATCGCGAAAATTGATAAAACTAGACTGTTTATAACGAGATTAGACTATTGAACTTGGGTGAAATAACTTTTTATGACTCTTTAAGGCCAATCATATCCAATGAAGGTGAGGTTCATATTAGGTTTCAATCAAAAGTTATAGACAGGATAATTAGGTGTTACGTTTCTTTTGAAACACCCGGTAGGTCAGTTATTAAGGGAATTAAGAAGTGTTGTGGAAGCCTATAGTACTGATGATGTTTAATCGGGTTTTAAATCTTCTTCCCCTATGACTCCAACTAAATAAACTCTTGTACTTTTGCACCAAAGTTGCATTAATATTGCTTGATTTTTGCCAAAGTTGAAAGACTTAGAAGGACTGAAATTTTATAATGGCCTGAGAGTCAAACGTTTGATTATTTTATAGTTCTAATTTTGCAATGAATGACCAATGTTCAAAAAACACTGAAGGTGTCGTCTTTCCTCTTCATTTGGAGTTAATTGAAACCAGTGCCAAAACTGAATCCAATTTCACTTCTGCCGTCAGTCTAAAATCAATATGTTTAAAGCTTTTCTCATTTTTGTGCTATTTCTTGCACTAAAGGCTAAAGAAATCATCACCTGTCATAGTTATTTCAGTGTTTTTCCGTATGATTATATGAGCAAAGAGATTAAATACGATTATGAATTGTGGGACCCACCAGTTTTGGCCCCTGAAGATGCCACTAACGAAGCCATCATGCTAATTGGAGGTGAGATGCTTACAAATACCACCAAATTATACATCACGTTAATGGCTAAGTTGTTCGAAACATGCATCTCTCAATCTTAAGACCTAGCACTTTCTGCTCATTACAAATAATAAACGTGGTTGACAGCACATTACATGTGAAAGCGGGTAACTCAATGAGGCTAGATTGTAAACGGATCTCAGAGGCCCAAAAATAGGATTCCCCGATTTGTCGTTAAGTTTGCTCGGTATTACGCATTAAGGTAGATTCGTGTGATACTTGATAAGCAACGAGACAAATCAACAGACGCAGGGCCAATGAACAGATCTTCTAAATCAAGAGGTACAAAGTGACAAAGTGTGCAAAGGGCCCCTAACTGCAAATTTATTGGTTCATCTGCTTCAATGTTTGCTTGCTTTTCTTTGGACTGACGCTAAATAGAATCGAGGATTGTAATCTACATAGGGAGATGGCGATCAGTTCAAACATTGGATGAATCACGAAAACCTCACCTACTTTTAAAACGTTTGAAAGTTTTTGAGTGTGTAATCTTAATGGCTCTCCGTGAACGTTGAGTAAATGTTTCAGTAACAGGATCCAGCAACTTGACATCAAGAATTACCCCGTTTTACCCCACTCATTTCTTGGAAGACCCACTTACAACTAACTAATTAAATGTTTTATGGTATGATGACATGAGAGATCAAAAAACTTCGCTCTTGATTAAAAAAACAAATCTATCTCCATAAACGAACTTCGGGGAAAGATTGCGAAAAATTGAAAGGGCAAATAGAATAGTCAATGAGCTCAAAGTTTTTTGATCTAATTTTTAATCCTATGCATGGTCCTGGACTGGATTGAAAGATGCACCGTGTACCCAAAAAGAGGACCGTGTACCCAAAAAGAGGACCGTGTACCCAAAAAGAGGACCATGTACCCAAAAAGAGGACCGTGTACCCAAGGAATAGTTGCAATAACCTAAAAAGGCAAGAAACCATAGAGGTCAATAGGAAAAGGATCAAGAACGATCACAATGCGATCTGGAATACCTTGGAGGAGGTGTTTGGAACCAAGGAGGGAGTAAAAATCCAGACTGAACCCACTACTTATTCCAGATCCTCAGTTTCTCACACATCAAGAAGTCTATGACTTAGTCTATACGGGTTGTAAAAATAGCGTTACTAATAAAGCAAATCGAACTAAAGTAAGAAAAGGTAGGAAAAGGAAGAAAAGGAAAAAAAATTAAAAAAAAGTTACCAATAGTTACATACACAAATAAATTTTTTGCCAAGTAAATGGTTGGGTTTTAATTGTTAATTTCTGAACTTGTTTTGAGACAAATCCAGCCAGAAAAAAGTAATTGTAACAAAATTCATCTTTGTGCCGATATTGGAGCTAAGATCGCAAAATGTATGCCTTTTAAGGTGATTTAATTTTATCTTTTAAAAAATTTCAGTTATGGCCAAGTTCAAAAACAGAAATGCTGAAATAGCTTTTGTGATTTATTTGCAGATGATTTTTTTTAAATTTCAGGAAAACGTTGCCAAGGTCGAAGCTGCACTTTCAATTACACTCGGATTAACGGATTCACGAAAGAGTTTAGATCCAAGACATTTCCATCCCATGACAACACGGTGAGAAGTTCTTCAATTAATTTTCTTTTGAATTTGACGTGAAGGGCTAACATTTCAAGCGAGACATTTGATACATTTTAGATCAAATTTTTTACAAAATACGGGTTTTGCCGAACGGATAAGGCTCATCTACCACTTCTCCCAGACAACGCTGGTGAGGGTCTTTTATGTCTTTTGTCAAGATTGACCTACTAAATAAGGGTTCTTTTGAGAACTCTAATATTGACGGTCCTTTCTTAACCAGTTTCATCGTACAAATCTAATATCCCTCTATTCACAGCTAGAATGTTTTTGACAGTCATATTGAATTGAACTCTACCATAAAGGAACACTTTGTTTGTAGGGGCTCTTGTTCAATGTTATCAGCTTTTTACTTCTAATGAGCATGGGATAATTTACTGAAATTTGTGATTGAATGAATCATATTATTGGGGTAGTTGAAATAGTATGAAAATAATTACTTGGAAGTGAAAAATCCCGCTGAAGAAACTGAGAAATTTTGAATAAAGATTTACAAAAATTGAGTTAAGCAAATTTGCATCACATGTGGTGGGATATCCAAGCTTTCCAAAACGTGTATGGAGGTCCTCAGTTTTGATGATTTGACAGAATTCAATTAGATCAAGGGTCCCTCTCCATCCAAAAGTTTGTTCTTGGTGCGAAGTTCTTGGGGTATGTGTACTTTTATTCACAACACTACCTATTCCCCTCCACAAATTGTCTTTCTGAGCCAAAGATGAGGATTTTGAGGAGTTTAATCCTTTCTTCACAATCTAAAAAAGTTTGATGGAATCGAAGTCGACTCGAGAACTAGTGAAACTCGTTGCTGTTTTTTCTTTGACCAAATGCTGAAAGGCTCATAATATCACTACCCAAGTCTTTCCACGAAAAAATATGATGGAAAAAAGCCTTTCGCGAGGAAAAACCCTTTGTAACAATCGTGTCTCCATTTTAGTGAGCACTGGCGCAGTGGCCTTGCCAGATGGACGAGTTCTCATTTGTGGAGGAACTGTCACCAAACTCATTCCAGGAGGACGGGTAATAATGATTTGCTTTCATTCGGCCTTCTCACCGTACTTTTGTTCAAAGAAATTAGACAAAAGCTGTTTTAAGAATCTCTTTTTATGTAAAATTGAATTAGCTCGACTTGGACAAGAACTGAAAACCAAGCCACAATAGGGGTCAGAAAAAAGGTCTGTACTTCACTCAGTGTTATGGTAATGTAAAAATATCAGTTCTAGGAAACTGGATTGAGTACATATATTTAATCTAAGTCTAATCCTTATGGAATTGCTTGTTGCTAGAGGGTGGCTCTTCATTAGTCGATGACACTTCCACCGAAAGAGGTGATGGTCTTTTCTATAGAATTATAAGGTCCTTAACTACCACAGTACTTTAGACTAAGAGACCCTCAACCAAACTAGGTAACCCTCATTTCACGTTTTAGATTTAATAATTACTTCGAAATCAAGTCTTAGCTTTATAGCCGATCTAAGTCAATCGCAGGACAGATCTTTAAACCAAAGTAATTACGGTTCATCTCATTTTGCCGATAAAATATTTACACGTGACCAACTAGCAACAAATATGCAGTGGGAACAAACGGTTTCCTGAAACACAGGACAAGGTCAGCAACATACATACAAATTATGCGACTCTGGCTGAGTATCGGTAATGCAACTACCACCAATATTAAAAGCATTCCAGATTTGTCCTTTACCCAAGGTCACTCTTGAATGTCACAAGGACACTCAAGAAAACTAATAAAACTTACAAGACCATTTCTAAGCGTTTTCGGGAATGCATTATTGGACATTTGTTTCCCCGCCGCCATCATCATCAACGTGTCTTGAGCTTCAGATTGAGGCGAGCAAGTCAACCAGTTGTTGGTATTGGATCCATGGAACGAATATTGTCAAGAGGGCCGCATTTTGGAACAAACTTCCATTTCAGGTAGGTCCTCTAAGCTCCTTTAGTTGGAAACAATGGAAATGAACTCAGCCCTTTGTTTTTTTTCAGTGGCTTGGTCCTTTTACTTCCAAGCAAATGCAAGTCATAAATTTCAAGCTTCCAATCTACAGTAATGAATCCAAGGAATTCTGGGCGGAGGAAGAGGCTCAAGAACTTAAGCGAGTGGAACCGAGGAGTCAGGAAAAGGTGCCACAATCCTTTCATCTGAATCTCTTTCAAGCTTTAGAGCCAATCGTTTGCCTCCTTGGAAGAGTTTTATTTGTTTCTCTGTTCAAAGGAATATGAATGGGATGTGGATCTGTTTTCCCCCAACGATGTCAACTTGCCTGAAACGGGTGGAACAACCACTACACCTCCACCTCAACCAGTAACGGATTCGCAAGGTACAGTGAGAAAATTATAACTTGTTCAAAGCGAGACTCAAGCCATGTGCCATATTAATCTAGGGAACAGGTTGCTTCAACTTCCTTTGAAGGAACACCTGGAGTCGCTCACTAAATTCACTCGTGTCATCATCCTTCCTTGGCCACCTTATACGGATGCTTTCAAGTTATCTGAAAACGACCGCTTAGAATCAGGAGGAGGAGAAGTTATTGAAGGTCAAACAAATTATTTTCACACCTTACGTTTTGTTCATGTAGTGTGAGATAAGAATGAAGGATTTACCTTTTTAGTCAATGGAGACGGTAATTAAAAATGTATTTCCACTTTGAGTCGAAAGGTCGCTTGTGCGTCCGTTTTGAAAGCACAACTACGCCTTTCTTTGAAGGCCAAATATAACCGAGTAATTTTCCTCGACGAATATGCCCAACCACAAAATATATTGCGTCACAAAGTCGGATACAAACAATCAAAAGCCAGTACATGAATTTTTAATAAGACTTGGCATTGTTTTCAGGAAAAATGGAGATTTCCGACTTTGGCCCGAGAATCATCTGGACTAAACATCATTTGAAGGATATGCCTTTAGGTGAGAACAACGTTGAACTTAAGACTCTGCTACATCAACAGAATTCATTGTTTTAATTTTCTATAATTGGTAATGTCACGTTGATCTTTCCTTTGACATTTTGTCTGGGTTGCTGGATTTTGGAAGTTACGAAGCCGTTTGATTTGTAGAATGCATAAAAATCAACAGTCTGCCCTTCTTCAAAATGTAAATGGCGCTCTTTCAAATCACCGAAAATATGACTTCCTTCAAATGAATGAACCTTGTTCGAGTAATCAAGGTTGTGCGCCATTCAAACGTACTCAATACTCAGTTCATCTCTTCAGTTCCCAATGCAGAAATGGTTTGATAATCCACACACTCGTTCATCGATTTTTAGGCTACGGTGGATGTTACGTTCTCCAATCCCTTTTTGACGGGGTAAGCCCTTTACCGAGTAATTTCCCTTTTAGAATTCTTGACACGTCTTGTGCAGCAAGCACTCACTAATCGGATTTGTCCCGGTCTCAAAGGCTCCAAGTCTTGTTTCTAACCGTCTGAGTTCCATATTTTTTAGCGAGTTCGTGTTCACACGTTTGGAGGCAGGGAGCTTTATGTGGATCAAAGACTGGACGATGTGAGTCTTCGTGTGATCATTTCTGGTTCTTACTCATTTAGGTGCCGTTAATCCTAATCCACCTTTTCTCCTCATCTTGTAGCAAGGATGGACTCAAGATCCTCATCATTTGAACAAATATCCCAGATACTTCGACATCAGTTTGAACAAAAGTATATCAGAGGGTAAGAAAGGGATCATATCCCGGGAAACAAGGTTGCCGGAGTGCCATATGTTTTGGAACACACTCGATAAAGCCGCTGTTTTCGGGGGGTCATTTTTAGGGTCTTACAGCGATGGTCATGGCGTCAATCGCACATTTGGGATTCTCTTTCCACAAAACGGACATGTGATCCGACCAACCTGTCAAGATGAGAAGTATACAAAGAAAGAGGCCAAGGAGGGACTCGAGGAGCGAAAACAAATGGAACAAAAGTATTTGGTCTTGGAAGAAGATCGAATTTTTCAAACTTGTCACCTCCTCCCGCAATCTCACTTCATGTAAGTCCCTTCGAGGTGTCTGTCTCTCCTTTGTTATTCAAAATAGAGTACTACGCGAGAGGTCTTGGAAGATCAAGAGGAAGTCAGAGGGTGTCGAACCTCTTTGCTTGCTTGCGCTGTTATGGCGTCGTTGAGTCCAAAACAATGCACTTGACATCGTTGGACGAGCCATGAGCCTTGTCTATTGACGTCGTTGAGTGTCGAAGAACATACGCTCAAGGGATTCATCTACTACTCCCATAGATCCCCAGGAGGAGGCTCGACGTGGAACAATGATATCATTCTCATTGGGGGTGGAACGGGAACATTTTTCGATCGGGCTAGAATCCTGAATGCCGACTACGACCACACGCCAGTGTACAGATCTATTGCCAGATACGATCTAAGACGTAAGTAAACTCCATTAAAGCTTTCTCCCTCCAGTTAAGTAGAGAGATGAACAGGGAGAGAGAGACCCCCACGAAGGCCTCAAATAGATTTAGTACAAGCTTGAAGTTTGGTTGATCCCTTCCAGATCCTGACACTGCAAGACCTTGTAAGAAAAAGCTTTAAGATTAACGGGGATTTTCGTATGCAATAACATGATGTAACATGAAAATATATGGTGAAAAGGCTCGTTTTTTCTGTGCGGCTAGGGAAGACACGAAAAGCTTTCATCCATTTTTTGGCTTGCTGGGAAGAATTTGGAAGGTCTTCGAAGCAATAACCTACGATGTATGTGAGAAGACCAACTTCAAGCGAACTGTCCATGGAAAGGTACATTTCTCAGATGGCTAGAGTTCTTGGCATCCATTTCGAGATTTGTTCCACCAATGTGCCATGTAACTGAAAGTTTACCGCTCTTTTAGCCTTGGAGAATGATTTGAAGGGCTGCCAAGAGCCCAAGCAGGATGGAAAAGGTCGTTGGGTGCTTGAAGATAAGACTTTTGGATATGGATTGAACATTCCTCGAACTCGGCATGCTTCAGAAATCATTAAAACAACTGTAAGGGGTAGTTGGGACTAGAGGGCTAACAGAGAAATGACACTCAGAAAATATGTGTGACTCACCAAGCCTGCCTGCACTGTGTGTGCGATGGGATTTGACATTGAACACACTAAGTTACGTGATTCACAACTGGAACTTGCGGTTTTAGGGAGTCAGTGGCAAAATTGCTCATTCAACTGCTTTGGTCGTACATTAGCAATGTATGATGAATCAAGTCACTTGACACCCTTGCTGCCTGATCAATGAAGTGTGGTCAAAACAAATCTCCACTGACTGTACTGGAGTGACATTTCTCTGTTAGCCCTCTAGTTGGGACATGCTCTTAATTTTACTCAATGACAAACAAGTGCAGTACATTCAAGTGGTCTATGTTTTTCAGGACGTGGAACATGGAAACACGACTCATTTTGTTTTCGTGTTTGGAGGATACACCGAGTAAGCTCCTTTTCCTATTTCCCAATGTTTTCATCAACAGCTAATACGATCATGGCTTCGTACAATTTGTGTTAGCTCTTCCAGCTATGCATGCCCATTCGTACTATATTAGCCGTTTTGCAAGAAAGAATGTGTCAAAGGCAGCGATTAGTATTGTCACTTTGGTCAACACAATGAATAATCCGGTATTTTTTTTCTTAGTGAAAAAGGAGGCCAACTACTGGATTCAGTGGAGAGTCTGGAATTGGAAACACTCTCCAACTTCCAACTCTACGACTTCAAAAAGGAGTGAGTGGTAGTGATGTGACTTGGGCAAGAAATGAGTCATCACAAACACCCAAGAACAAGTTGTTGACAAGCATTACTTGGGCAATACACCAATACACTTCCCAAGCTCAAGGAACATCGGAAGATGCAGTTGCCGGCAGTTGCTCTTTGAAGAGTTAAGATACTTGCAGTGTGACTTAGAAGAAAAAAATGTCAAGCTGCATTTTCGATGATCTTTTGACCTTAATAATTTAGCAAAAAATAGTGGAAGTGATAAAAAAAAAAATATTTCAATTTGGATAGCATTTACAAAACCATGGTTTTTTTGTTTCGGTTCTAGGCCACACATGAATGCACTTTTGAGGCTAATCAAGACCGAGATTTAGAAGTCACACTTCCAGAACAATCTCGTTTACTCAGAGTCGCCGGCATGAAAAAGTAAAATGCCAAATCTTCTTTCAGTATTCTCAAAATATTTTGCATTTCCCCATGTGAGAGAATTGAAGTGTGTAATTTTCTTAAAAATACATCCTTTCAAAGGTATGGGCCCTATTTAACTGAATCAGCCTGGTTTAGTGAAATTCGGATGGCAAGTTTATTCTTCGTTCATAGCAAATTTGGCAAACCTGTTAGCTGGGAAAAGTACTTGTACAAGCACCCAAGCTATGCCAAGCTTCAGCAAGCCCAAGCATTGTGCCAATACAGCTTGCCCAATCTCTTGTTTGCCCCCCATCACTAGTGAGTGGTTTGTTCGACTTTTGAAAGCGTGCCTCGAGAGATTTCCTTTTAGATAGATTGAGTTCAATACGGTTTTCTCGGCAATTTTCCTCGTTTCTCAAAAAACAAAGTAGATGGAGGCTATTAGCGCGATCAAGAAATATGTTTTTGCGAATGCATTTAGTCTGGTCTTTCTTGGTGAATAATGGATAAGGGTAAGATGGGATAATTCGAAAATCTCTCATTTTGGTTTTCTTCAAATGCAAGTACACATTCATTTAATAAGCCTACTCAAGCAATGTTCTGGCAATTAAATATTTTTTAGATAACTTTAGAAAATAACTGGTATATTAGCTGTTTTCGTCTTGGGTCAAAATTCTAAGAAACTTGGGTATTGGTTTGATATTATTCAATCAACTATGAATGAAGTTCATCGAATTATTTTGAAGTTCCCCTCTTTCAGAAGTGTAAGAAATACTTACTTCATTGATTTAAGCTTTGTTTATTATTATATGGTTAAATTAATTTTGAAAGGGCTCTCTTGTAGCGTTAACACACCTCCCAAGAAAGTTCTCATGAAGTTTTTTTGCCATTGAAATCAAATCTTTATTTGAGGTCCAATGAAGAACACACTTGCCCTTAAATTCGAAATAGTAATGTTTAAAAGCAAAGTGCATCTCTTTATGTTAACACTCATGATATGTTGTACTTTATGAAAACTCAAAATGATCCTTATTCTAACTTTTGTGGATTCAAAATAAGCATTCAAGTTGTTGGTTTGTCTTTTAACCCTCTTTGAACTTGAGAAACCGTTCTCGTTTGAACCAACCTTTCAGGGAAAATGAATGGCTCTTCCGGTTGCCCTGGCCTTTGATGGATATTACCAGCGTGAAAATTCCAGTATGTTCATAGTCTGAAAGGTTGATTCAAGCGTCTACCCGATTTTTCAACCCTAACTTTCAGGTCGAATGGTTACCCAAAGAATGCTATATTCAGTACATGCAAGGCCGTCGACAAGAGCTACTTAAACGCGAACAAGCCAGACGCGATGCCCAAAGCGAATTCGACATTGGATTCAATTTTCTTGGGTAGAGAATCCTTCGCAAAGTAAACCTCCCAAATCTCACCTAACCTCTATGAAAACACCCAAATAAAAATCAGCTGTCACAACAATAAACTCAGCGCGTGTTTCTCAACCTCACGTTCGAAAATCCGTGTCCGCCCAAAAAATACTTTTAAAATGCGAAGTGGCAAAGTTCGAGGCGAATTACCGGTTAAAAAGGCCAATAAGTCCCCCAAGACCGTGCCAGCAGTGGCTGAGAGTAGCGATGACGAAGCCCCTGAATCGGTAGGCTTTGCCGAGGCCAAAGAATCGGCCTTGGCCGAGATTCAATCCGCGCGAGATCAAATCAAATCCACACAAGAAGCAAAAAAAGAAGCGCGGAAACGGAAGTTGGAAAAATTCAAGGCTCAAAAAGAAGAGAAGCAGAAGAAAGAGCTCGAAAAACGTCAGAATGAATTGCCTTTAGATATTCTGGAGAGTTTGGCGACCTCTGACAAGAATGAAAGACCGAATAAGATCAAAAAGTTTGACGAAGACGATGATGATTTTTCGAACTTGGATTTAGATGAGGATGACTCGGTTGGACGTGGTCCACGGTTCAAAGTCATCTCGAAAAAGGACTTATCGAATTTGACTTGTCACGTGCCGAAAGACATTCTCAATTTCAGAGAAAAGATGTTGAACAATTCCAGGATCAAACGCGAATCGGCTGAGGAATCCATGAATCGAAGAAAAAAGATGAAGCAAATTAATCCTTGGAAAGCCAAACGGGCGTGGAGAAATAAATAAATGGTGACTTAATCCTTATTTTCATGAATTAATTCTGGTCCAAAACTTCATGACTCATGTGGATGGGCGGGTTAGGTTGGGATCGATGATTTACAGGGTGGGTTTTATCCCGTACTCGGGATCCCCCAAACAGGCTGATGAGAATCTATAACTGATTTTCAGCAAAAAAAAAGATTTAGGTCTTTTTTTTCGTCTTGTGACTATTAACGAATGTCCTTGACAAAATCCGAGCACTACTATAACAAGAGTACGTGAATGATTTTTTTTTTTCTAGCTCGTTCACGGGGTTTTAACCGATGCAAGGGAATGATGTCCCTGCAAGGTTGTACGTCAATGTCACAAAATATTTGGTCATATAATGATTTAGAATCTGTCCCTCTTGGCCCCCCTGTAAATTCGTATAAGGATGGTCGGGCAAAGTTTGTTGGAAACGGTCCAAGTTACGTTTGAAATTGAAAAAAAATCATAAAATGTGTAGCATCGTCTGAGACCCTGAGGAAGAAGGTTGTACAGGTTTGGCGCAGCTTTGGGGCTCGATTCAAAACAGGAGGAGTCTCCAGATTTTTCAGTAGTTCTTTATCAATATTTGATCACATGAACAACCTTTGTACCTTGGGATATATACTTGTAATACCTGGCCTCTCGCTGATTGTCTGTGTTTGGTTAGAAGCCGTGTAGACATTTGAAAACAAAGATTTTGGCATCTTTCGTACTGCCGTTGAACACTTTGCAATTCCAACTTTTGGAGCCTTTCCCGATGATTGATATGGGACATGCCATCAATACAACCAAGAATCACGGAAATCATGGAGTGGGAGGGTAGCAATGAAAATTATGATTTCCAGCAGGTACGAACCATTTGCGTTTTTCTGCAAATGAGACCTGGCTTGCATTGAGAAGAACACGTATTTCAAATTTCAGCCCAATCGAATGTCGGAGTGAAAAGTTATGCCTTCTCAAACTTATGTACTGAAGAGAGCATAGAATGAATGAACTCGCCCTTTTGTGGTAAAACAATTACCGCAAAAGGACGAGTTCATTCATTCTCGGTAGGATTTGCATTGAACTTTGAGTGACCATAACTTTTGTCTCCGACGTTCGAGTGAGCTGAAAATTGAAATACGTATTCTTGTCAACATATGCAAGGTCTCATTTGCAGAAGAATTGTTCTTACTGGAAATCATTGTTCTCATTGCTAGCCTCCCACTCCATGATTCCAGTCCTTCTTTATACAACTTATGATCACCGTCTCATCAGAGTTCGAGAAGAACAAGAAAAGAGGTTGAAAAGGTGCAATAATTGAAGATAATTCAAGAAAATGCAAGCATAAAAGTTCCCTACGTTGGCAATTTTGTTGTTTACACAAGCAGCTATTTTCGTGCCATTATCCACTTCTCCGTCCTGCCGTTAGTCCCTATCCGCTTTTCCGTTTGCTATTTTCGTGCCCTTCAATGCGGTGAAGCGGTCGAGAATTGGTCCGTTTATGTGCTTGACAAAAGAACTTGTTCTTATCAGCTGATGTTTTCGTGCTTTTAACCGCTTCTCCGTTTTTGCTTGTCCCTATCCGCTTTTCCCTTTGCTACTTTCGTGCCCTCCAATGCCGGGGAGAGCTCCAAAATTTGTGCATTTATCTGCCTGCGAAAAGAACAAGCAAATGCTTGTTCTTATAGAACCTGATTCGTTGAGCCTTGTTTCCCTATTGTTGTGATTGGCCAATTATGAATGGTTTGTAAAAAGAATCCTGCAATTTTCCGTACAAATTCTGTAGAGGGAATTTGAGCGCCGAACACCTTTCTTTCCTTTCGGGAATAGCAAAAACAAGTTCTGACACCTCCAATTCAAAGTTCAAGACCTTTCTAAATGCCACAATATTCCATCCAACAATAATCATCAACCAATTTTCAACCAACATGCTAGCTAATAACACTAAAGTAAAGTAACATGATTGTAAAGAGTTACACTTATTAATATGAAAGGAGCGCGGAAACAAACAAAAATGTAGCACATGATGTTTTCTAGACGAAAATATTATTTCTTGCTATTCTTGAAATTTCTTGACACAGGAATCCTTTCCTGCTCATTTTAATTGTCCAATGAAGTTGACTCGAATGTTTCAAAGATTGAGATTAGATTCCATCTTTACAACAGTTTCTGTAATGTTGATGTAAGATGTAAACTGAATTTCGTAGGATTTTGCTGTCAAACGCAGCTTTGCTCTTACAATTTTCATAGATACCATGCCTCGTTGCAAGAAATGGAACTACTTTCTTGATTGATTGCCCTTATTCCGGATAACGAAAATTGTGGCACGAAAATATGAAAAGGGAGAAGTGGAGAAGCGGAGAAGCGGCCAAGCGGTTACAGTCGTTTGGCACCTACTGTAGCTCCTGATATTGCGGCTAATCTGCTTTCTCACCGTTAAATGTTTGTTGGAATTCTCAAACCGAATTGGCTGGATAATAAGGAAAAGCGGTTAAGAAGTTAAGCTAAAAAACACAAAAATCTCAGCTCATATAAATGTTTAGCTTTTCATTTGCTTTAATATTTTCTACACGAATTCTGTAGGGATCCTGATTCATTTAATTTGGGTTTTGTCATTTTATATTTTAGCTTTTTTAGCACATCCGTTTGTTCTTATTCACAAGTTATTTTTTATGAATCTCGTTTGTTCCGTTTTAAATAAGTGATCCCGTAAGAAATGTATTTTTAGAGAGAACAGTAAATCTCTTTTATCCTCTTTTCCGAGTAAGAAAATCCTATCCTGGGATTCCTAATCAACCCTGTTCGTTGAAGAACCCGAGCCAATCTAAGATTTTCGGTTCCGAATTTCATTCCATTTTTCCTGGCTATAATCATTAAGAAAGGTCCTTCCACACTCTCACTTATAAACGACACAAAAATTAATTCAAGGTTGCGTGAGCAAAAAAGGGCAAAGTTCCGATGTGAGGTGGGGAAGACATTGCCAGAATGTAAACATTGCTTCTCCAATGTTAAATTTGCTTCTCATTTAAGGTAGAGAAACCAACTTTCCCCAGAATGCCGTGTCACCTTTGATTCTACAGGGTATATTGCCTAAAATTCATCCATTCAATCAAAGGCGTTGTCACATAACTACAATCCCAGATGCATTGCCTAGGCAAACAAAAGTTCGATTTACATAATGGCCACCTTTGGTCTTCACCACGGCCTTCAATATTCCCACAGGCTTGTACCTTAATCAGTTTGACCCAAAGCCTCTTCAGAATGGACTAGATGGAAATTTTCATCCAATTGAGGCCTGGAGATGAATGAGGACATTTATCCTTGTCTCAGAAATGAGAAAAGACAATAATTTTGAACAAGCTGTGTGGTATGTCAAGCAGCCCCATCTTGTTGAAGGAGCAGAGAAGTTCAGAGGCCATTTTCGCACATTTAAAATTGATTTACAAAAACTTTTGAAAACAAAATAGTTTGCCAAAAGAATACGCAAAACATTATGTTTAAACGAAAAGAGTGAAAGTAATATAAAGCCAACGCATTAAAGGTAGGAATCTTGTCTTCCCCACCTCACAACGGAACTTTGCCCTTTTTTGCTCACGCAACCTTGAATTAATTTTTGTGTCGTTTATAAGTGAGACTTCCACACCCCAGGTTCGTGCACATTTCATAAGCAAACCTCCCAAATCTGGAGGTCCCTGGAGCAGGGACACACTTCATAAAGACGTTCGAGGTAGATTGATTTTGAGGCTCCTAAATCAACTATCCATCGATTTACGCCATTTTGGGAATAGTCAAATCGATCAATTACCTCAGGGCTATGACACTCAAGACTGAAACAAAAGGCTTCTGAGTTTTGCTTGAAGGGGGATTTTGGGATATTGATCCTTGATTCAGTGAGGGTGGGCCTCGATTCAAAGTCCACCACCTGTTTATGACGGGAAAAGATTGGCTCCATTTTGGCATATTTTTGCCCTTTTTCACGCACACTCTATTGGCAATCAAAGCAGGGTTGCCAACTGGCGATTTCTATCGCCAGATTTCACGAATCTGGCGATTTTGAAACGTGTCTGGCGATAGAAATATTAATCTGGCGATATCAGCTGATCTGGCGATAAATCTGGCGATTTTGATATCACTGGCGAAAAATCTGGCGATTTTGATATCACTGGCGAAAAATCTGGCGATTTTGATATCACTGGCGAAAAATCTGGCGATTTTGATATCACTAGCGAAAAATCTGGCGATTTTAGTATTTCTGGCGATAAATTTGGCAAAATGAGCAAAGTAGGCGAAATCAGGGAAACTTGGCGAAAAAAATTGGCAAAATCGCCCTTTTTTGGCGGTAACTCAGGCAAATTTTGATTCTTTCTCTATGATTTTGACTTTCATTCTGACTAAAAACCAAGGATTAAATCTTTTAGATGACAATCACAAAAGGGAGAGAGAGCTTTGGCCAAAGTATTGTTTATTGATTTGATCGTGATTTTATCAAGAACAAGAAAATTTTGCTTCGCTCTTTTGCTGTAGAACTTACTTCCTCCCTCTTTGCAACGAATCTATTCTTTAGACGACCCATTATAAATTTTTGGGTCTCATCTAGACGACTTGTTATCCACTATTTGTGACCTGTCCCAAGTTAAGGGACTTTATCGGGCAACTAATTCCAACTCCCTTACAGACCAATGCTATTATCAGACATGACTTTT
>JAAGOF010000075.1:536254-560299 GCA_010645155.1 Tigriopus japonicus | reverse complement strand
CCCAAAATCACCAAATTGGGAAAATTTCAGGAAATATCTGGGATAATTGCTTTTTCCTTCAGAATGATTTAGAAAAAGCATAGCAAAATAAAAGCAAAAACAAAGGAAACAGAGTTGGTTTTTAACAGTTTTAACAAAATTCATTGCTCAGTTACTACTTCAGTTAATGAGAAAAGTGCTATTAAAATGGCAAAAAATCCGATTTTGTTGCATTATTTCCCAAAACAAGTATAAAAAATACTACACTTTTTGGCAATATTTTTTACCAAAATTTGTTGGTCCTGGTCAGTACAAAATGATGCAAAACTATACTCAGGGCAAATGTAAGGAGGTCGTTTTCACTCAGAACAAACATTATAGCATACACATGTTATGTTTCTTGCAATGTCACCGCTAATAATAATAATAATAATACATTTTTTAATAGATGTGTAAATCTAAGCTCCTGATACAGGATCGTTCATAACTTTAAGAAAATATTTCTTTTTTCAAGCGCAGGCTTGTAGGGTCCATCGAAGGTTGAAACCCACAATCCCTCCAGGGACTCTGTTCAATTCGTTGGTTGTCGCGGAATTTGGAGCATTAGATTGTGAATCAAGAGTCACTTCATTCTCGTCAGTTTTGAAAGTCATTCGAAACGGGCGTTGTTGAGCTAAAAAAGAAACTTTTCGCCATTAGAAGTAGGACCGAATTATAACATCATGTATCATTGTTGCTGATAACACTTAATACACTCAAGTATTTCAGAATATTTGAGTATATTTTTCACCAAACGATTTCAGAAAATATCATTTATAAGGGGACATGACAATAGGGCAATTGAAGTGCGGCTTTGTTGTGTCTTTTCATGGAGCGAGAGCGGGGACAAGGGCCATCCATGGCTTGCTCGCACTGCACATGCACTTGCAAAGAGACAAAATTCAGCATAACTCAAGCAAATGTGCCAAAATTGTAACATAATGTCTTATTTGACGTAGCTAGACGATTTTAATATTGATAGAACAAGTCAATGCAACATACGTGTATTTCCACAATTTCTTGAATTATGCCAAGTTTTGTCTCTTTGCAAGTGCATGCACAGTGCAAGTTGGTCGTGACACTTATCGACGCTCTTGCTTCATGAAAAAGCACAACAAAGCCACACTTCAATTGCCCTATGGTTGCTTTAAGTGAGCGTTTCAAATCATACCCCTAGCGGCATGATTAGTAATGATTGGTAATATATGATTTCATATACCTCACTTTTTAAGCAAATCAATTTTGCATATTATTGACCCAATTCCAGCCTAGGCATCTTTCCGTAAAATATCGATTGCTTCCAAGGTTCTTGAATCATTGAATGGATGCTTAGATGGAAAAACTTGGAATAGCCAAAATGGGTTGGACAACTCAGCACAGCCAACGGCCCTATTCTGCCGCTAGCAGTAAGATTTAAAACGCTCACTCGGCGTTTGATTGCTTTGGAGAAGTCATTTTTGAGTTCCAAAGACATTTGAGACCAGGTTTGAGGTGAAGAGGCAATGCTGCACATGAAAATGAGTTCTGTGAATTAGGTCACGGGCCAAAAATGGATATAATGACACTTAAAACATGCTTAAACACATTTTTTGAATTTTTTCTTTCACCTATTACTAAGGTCTCATGGTTGTCTGCACCCAAAATATTAACGAACTCTATTGAGCCCTTGTCCTAATTTGGATGAGCTTAAATCCGATTGTGTCCTTCGATAACGGTGTTCGAAAATACCCATTTAAAATTGAATGGCAAAATAGATTTCACCAACATTTGAAACAAATATTGACCCAAGTGTGCCTAACAATTGTCAGAGCGAAAATTTTCATAAATTTGTTTTTAAGGATGTTTTATGTGAGTTAATATCATTTTTTTGGCCCGTTACCTAACTAACAGAATATACTTTCACACGCGGCATCACAGTTCCACAAAACTGGTCTCAAATGTCTTTGGAACTCAAAAATGACTTCTCAAGCTCAATTAAACGCCGTGATTACTTAAGGCAACCTTCAGCATTACCCATTATTGATGTTGTACTTTCATTTTTTAAGATTCGTGAATCCTATGATACTCACTCATAAAAATTTCAGCCAAAACAGACACAACTCTCAAAAATTGATTCAAAGATTTTTGGCAATCAATAAGATTCGATTTGTTAGATAGCTTTGGAGCCGCATTTGCCAAGAATGTTCAAAATTAAATGTTATGATTAAAAAATAAATGGCCTTTTGAATTGAATATTGCTTTTTCAAGGAAACAATTTGAAGAGAAACGCAACTTCACAGGTCAGCTGATTTTAAGAACTTGTTGAAACTACTGGAGACAATGGAATCGGAATAAAATGAATTGATCTAGTCTTAGAATCCTCGTCTATATATCTTCTTACAATGATTAACATTGCGTTTCGTTGCAAATTTTGTTGTACAATTATACTTACTACAAACAGAGCGGGACATTCTCCGGTCATTATTATCATTGGCAGTGCTAAATTGCCGCCCACAAAGCCGATCACTGAGTCGAGCATCGGCTGCGATGGTGCCAATTAGAAACGTATCTTCGGGTACTCCAGCCACATCTGTTTGAGCATCAGGAATCTGTTGATTTAAGAGTGTGCGGTGAATATATTTTGGTCACTACTTCTGTTAACTTCCTCAAAGGCAATCATTAACAGGCTTTGACAAATTTCAAGCTCCAAGGCCAAAATCTCAGGTTTAAGCTTACCAAAAGAAAATCTCCTCGACATTTTCCGTCCGTTTCGCCACGTGCTTTATTTCCTCCGGAAGTGTTGCTAAAATTAAAGATCAAGTTCTATTATCAAGGCACAAATTACCATTTATGTTGATTTCACATCTTACCTAATGCCAAAGGATCCCTGCAATTGGAAGATTGATCTGATTATTTAAGAACAGAGCGAAAAACAAATGATTATCGCTTTTTTACCGTGACGGTGTCTGTTCCGAGGATCTCAGGAATCCAACAGATGGCACACGTGTTCATCTCTTGCCTCCAGCACATGTTTTGACATTGACTCGAAAGATGCGTAGCTTAATAGATATAAAACATTAACTGAGGCGTTTGTGATATCAAACAAGGACTCTTTAGCAGTCTCTTTAAAATGTTATTTATATTTATTTTATTTATAATTTATAGTTATTAGTTCAAATAAAGGTACCTCTGTCTGACAAGTAAGATTTCAAGCCCATAAAAGGACGTGTTGGCTAGTTTGAACTCCTTTATGCCATTTTTATACGCTTTTGGGGGCACAGAGTTGGCTTTAAAGATAATATGATAAATCTCCTTATTCAAAAATAGATTTCATTTTTATGGCTAATCAAACGATCGGAAAAATATGAACAACGAAGGAGCTCAATGAAGAAGGAAAAATAGTACATAAACAAAGAAATAAGTAAGATTTGGAGGTGCCATTAAAATGGAAGTAAAGCCTCTCTGGTAACTGCTTCTGACCTTCCATTCTGTTGGGGTAGAGCCCAAGATTGAGCAATGTCTTTGAATTTGAAACAATCGATTAAAAGGTAAAATTATTTTGAGCAATTATGGCCTTTTTGGGAAGTCGCTGACAAAATTGGCAAATTTGATGGTTAAAAACAAAAAGATGTGACAAAAACCACAATTGATGTTCATATAACAGCAAGTAGACAAAATCAAAGGAATTTACGATATTTTATACTTAGAAATACGTCAAAGTAATCTTACTGGATGTTTCCAAATTCGCCACATTGGTTGGAAAGTTGAAACTGTAATGAACGAAAACGCACAGTCACCGAGATTTCTATATACATTTGTTCACACACGGAAAAAATAACACCTTGCAACTGTGCCGGTAAGTCCAGTAAAATATTGCAGACATCCATCCGGTCCTATAAACAATTGAAAGAAATAAGTACAAGTGTGTCTTGTAAGTAATCCTACGAATTCGTTTTCTACCTCCTTGTTCGTCTCCACAAGCGAATTGGGTCACTGATTGGACAAGAAGAATCAATCACATAACACTGGCCTGTGCCTCCCAAAATTACTGATTTTAAGAATTAACAAAGGAGGAAAAATGGCTTTAACTAAAAAGGTTTTGTTTACTTTCAAAAATGAAAAAAAACTAACTCTTCGTGGCTAGGAATTGAACTAAAAACTTAATATTGACATAACCAATAGTGTTGATATTATAATTTAATTGTCATTCTCTCTCTCTCTCTCTATTAATGCTAGGTTCGCTGAACCCTTTTCTAAAATGTTGCGAGTGAAGCACGGAGTGCGAGTTTCCCGCTCAATCCAGTTTTTGTGTGTGTTCACGTCCTCGAAATAAATATAGCTGTGCGAAGTTCCTTGAGTCCCAAGATTGTTCCATCCGACTTATTTCAACAGGTTATGGGTCACAGTTTCGTTCCACTGAGTTAGAGGAGTGCTGGGACAATGTCGATGGAACAACGGACGGTGGTGGTCCCACTGAAAGGACCCAACTATGCCACGTGGAAGATACAGGCCAAGATGGCGCTGATCAAAGATGCCCTTTGGGGCATAGTGAGCGGATCGGAGGTTGAACCGAGCTCAGACGCGGGTGAGGATGTCGTGGTGAAGTTTCAGGCAAGGAAGGACAAGGCTTTGGCCATACTCGTCCTGTCCGTGGACCCCGGGTTGTTGTACCTGCTAGGAGATCCAAGCGATCCGAAGCAAGTTTGGGAGTGCCTTCAGAACCAGTTTCAAAAGAAGAGTTGGGCCAACCGCCTTCACTTGAGAAGGCAGCTCTTCGCGTGTCAATTGAGAGAGGGTGGAAAACTCCAAGACCACCTAAAGGTCATGACTGAGATTTTTCATGAATTAGCCGTGGTTGGCAGCCCTGTGGATGAAGAGGACCGCGTTGTTTATTTGCTCGCCAGTTTACCGGAAAGCTTTCAAGTGCTAGTGACGGCCTTGGAAGCCCATCCCGATGTTCCTTCATGGGAGACCGTGACCGAACGACTTCTGGGCGAGGAGAGAAAGAAGACGACGATCGCTAATCCATCATTGGAGGCTGAGCAAGGGCTCGCCACATCATCACATCAGGTTCGGATTATTGAGTGTTTTCGTTGCGGAAAACCTGGACACATTAAGCGGAATTGCCGTGTCAAGATGCCAGACAAGATTGGCCAGCGAAATGGGAAAGCCCACAAGGCCAGTGCCCGAACCGCCATGAAGAAAGTCGAAGACGTGGGATTACCCGCGCACGTGTCAGCCAATACTTGGGCAGATCAGAACCAGACGTGGATCGTGGATTCGGGCGCAACGAGCCACATGTGCAATGACAAGAGCGTGTTTGACCGTTTGAAGACCTTGGAATGCCCACTCAAGATCACGCTTGGAGACGGTAGAGGCGTGGAAGCAACCCAACAAGGAAATGTTCAACTTGTCATGCAAGTTGGAAGGAAGTCGATCTCGTGTACTCTTCATGATGTTCTTTGGGTGCCAGACTTATCGTTTAACCTTTTCAGTATATCTAAAGCATCGGAGAAGGGAGCATCAGCAACTTTTATTGGAGAGAAGTGTTCCATTCTTGGTCGGAACAAGAACGTCGTTGCTGTTGCCAGAAGAATAAATGGACTCTACCATTTGGACCATGTCAAAAGGACATCAAGAGCAATGGTATCCAAGAAAGAAGGAAATTCGGATTTGGATTATCAAAAGTGGCATCGGCGTCTTGGCCACCTTGGTGTGGGTGGAATGACGGAAATGATCCGGAAAGAGATGGTCTTGGGATTAGACCTGAAGAAAGTGGATTCTGATGAAGGATGCGAGCCGTGCATTCAGGGAAAGATTCATCGATCGCCGTTCCCGAAACAATCGAAAAGGAGAACGAGTGAGAAGCTCGAGTTAGTCCACAGTGACGTATGTGGAAAAATGGGCGCAATTTCACTAAGTGGAGGAAATTATTTCCTTACCTTCATTGACGACTTCACACGTTACGTATGGGTTTACATTTTGAAACAGAAGAGTGAAGTTTTCTCGATTTTCAAGATATGGAAGAACATGGTGGAGAAGCAATCTGAATGTCACGTGAAATCGCTTCGTACTGATAATGGGGGAGAATTTACCTCAAACGATTTCGGGAAATATTTGAGCAAAGAAGGAATCCGTCATGAGCTGACTATTCCGCACACTCCAGAACAGAATGGGGTGGCAGAGAGAATGAATCGCACACTAGTTGAGGCTACTAGAACCATTCTTGTTGACGGTGGATTTCCATTGAAGTTTTGGGCCGAGGTGATTTCAACTTCGGTATATTTGAGAAACCGAGTTCCAACGAGAGCATTGGTTGGGAAAACGCCGTTCCAGGCCTGGATGGGCAAGAAGCCTGACGTTTCTCATTTGAGACGAATTGGATGTCTTGCTCATGGACATGTTATTAAGGAAGAAAGAAGAAAGCTCGATTCGAAGTCAAAGCCGCTTGTGTTGTTAGGATATGGGGATCAGATCAAAGGATATCGACTCTATGACTGTCATCGAGAACGCGTCATTCACAGTCGAGATGTTGTTTTCGATGAACGCAAAAATGGTTATTTCTCCAAGACTGGTGAAGACGTTGGTCATACCATTGAGTTGGATGAGTTGTTGAATCCTGGTTTGCTTGGAGATCAAGTGGATGAGCTAGATGTTCCAGAACCGATTCAAGATGAGGAAGATCAAGAGCAAGAACAACGACCACAAAGAATTCGAAGAGAACCTCAGCGATATGGAGAATGGACGTGTGCGGCAGTTATGGGCGAGGCTGATCCTATCAGAATTAAAGAAGCCTTAAATCGGTACGATTCCATGAAGTGGAAGATTGCCATTGAGGAAGAACTTGAATCCTTGAAAGAGAATGATGTATGGGATGTGGTCGTCAAACCCAAGGACAAGAAAGTGATCGGAACCAAATGGGTGTTCAAGTTGAAGCGAGATGACCTTGGAAACCCAGAGCGGTACAAAGCGAGACTAGTTGCACAAGGATTTACCCAAGAGTATGGGATGGATTACGATGAGACCTTTTGTCCAGTTGTCCGATTTGAGACCGTGCGTTTTTTGCTTGCCTTGTCTGCTACTCAAGGACTTAACTTACATCAAATGGATATCAAGACGGCCTTCTTGAATGGTGATATCAAGGAAGAGATCTATGTGCGACAACCCGATGGATTTGAGATCGAAGGCAAAGAAGACATGGTGTGCCGTTTGAAAAAGAGCCTTTATGGTCTCAAACAATCTCCTCGTTGTTGGAATTCGAAATTGGACTCGGTTCTAAAAGAACTTGGTTTCGTCCAAACGAATGAGGATCCGTGTCTCTACCACATGGATCGGCCAAACAAGATGTTCATCGCTGTTTATGTTGACGATCTTATTCTGGCTGGGAGGAATGAAAACGAACTAACTGAAGTCAAGAGGAATCTTTCTCAAAAATTCAAGGCCAAGGATCTTGGCCGGTTGAAGCATTTCCTCGGCATCAGTGTGCGTCAAGATGTCGGTCGTGGCGATGTCTGGATTGGCCAGCCGCAGTTTGCAAGGGACTTGATGGAAAAGACCGGGATGAGTGACTGCAAGCCAACAGAGACACCCATGGAGACTAATTTGAAACTCTTGAAAGCCAAAGAAAACGATTTGCCAGTGAAGCAAGCCGAATATCGATCTGTTGTTGGAGGTCTTCTATACTTGGCAGTGCGTACAAGGCCAGACATAGCCTTTGCTGTTGCTGCTGTGGCCAAGTTTACCTCGCATCCAACGCAAGAACACTGGACAGCCGTGAAACGCATTCTCAGATATTTGAAGGGATCTCAGGATGTGGGAATTATGTACGCGAGTGGAAATCTGACAGAGATCATTGGTTATTGTGATGCTGATTGGGCTGGAGATCCAGAGGACAGACGTTCCACCTCTGGCTATATGTTCCTCTTGGCTGGTGGACCAATCACTTGGAGGAGCCAAAAACAAAAATCAGTTGCCCTCTCAACGGCTGAGGCCGAATACATGGCTCTCTCCAGCGCATCTCAGGAAGTGATCTGGTTGAGGAATTTGATGCTCAGTTGTGGACAAGTGCTAGAGAAACCAACGATTATCTATGAAGATAACCTACCTGCCATCGGTTTGGCAAAGAATCCGCAATTTCACGGAAGAGCCAAACACATTAGCATCAGATATCATTTTACTCGTGAACAAGTGTTGGAAGGAACCCTCGAGTTAAATTATTGCAAGACGGATGAGATGATTGCCGACATGTTGACCAAGCCTTTACCAAAGCCGAAGCTTTCCAAATTGAGTCAAATGAGCAATCTTATACCGTGGAGGTTCGAATGAGGGGGAGTGTTGATATTATAATTTAATTGTCATTCTCTCTCTCTCTCTCTATTAATGCTAGGTTCGCTGAACCCTTTTCTAAAATGTTGCGAGTGAAGCACGGAGTGCGAGTTTCCCGCTCAATCCAGTTTTTGTGTGTGTTCACGTCCTCGAAATAAATATAGCTGTGCGAAGTTCCTTGAGTCCCAAGATTGTTCCATCCGACTTATTTCAACAAATAGAGCATAAGCAATAGAGAGTAGGGCGTGCCTTTTTCATTCTTTTTTATGAAACTAGGCAATTATGATAGTAAAATGTTTATGTGTCCCTTTAAACAGGTATCGGCAACAGTTTGGGTGTCCCAAAATGGGCCCATCAAATTTGACTTTGTGTAGTCAGGGCCCTTCAAACAGTTCTTGGTAGGTTATTGAGCCCACACGGTGTGTTTTTGAGCTCAAAAAGTCATTTTTAAATTCCAAAAACTTTTGTGACCACTTTTGAGATGTGAATGCAATGCAGAACATTTATTTGAATTCGGTTAAATAGGTCGCGGGCAAAAACACCATTATGTTTCTGAAAATGCACTTAAAGCTTAATATTTGAAAAATTACTTTGACAAATGTCTTCGATATACTAAGAGCAGTGTTGTTCTCAAATATTTTGGAAATCTATTTCGCGGATCTATTTTTAAGGCCTTTTTGATTGACAATCTCCAAGGACCAAACTAGAGGGTCAATTTAGACAGACGGCTAAACAGATTTCGACAATATTTTAGGTAAACAAACCCATAAGACTACTTGAGAATTGGATTTTTTTATTTTTTTTATTTTGCGGATTTTTTAGTACCGCTACAAGTAATGCGATTCCCTGTAAATTTAAGGATTTGTCCCGACAGCTTCAATCCGACCCCAACAGGATTCGAACCTACGCCGTCTGGGGAAGCACTTACACTCGGCTCTTATTGAGATGTCAAACTCAAGGTGGTGTGATGTTTTGCGGAGCCAAACGAAAACTAGACTCGCAACCTCAAACAACATGGTCGTAAAACGGCAGGCCGCATGTTATCGCACTTAATTCAAAAGCGAGAGGATACCAAAATTGGAGTGATTGGTAATACCAGGTTTCTCGACTTATGTCAATAGTTCCGATCCATAGTTGTACTACTCTTCTCTCTCCTTCATTCCTACTCCATCTTGATTTCTACCTTCGTACCCTTCACATCTTATATCTATATCTCCCGAATAAATCTTTGTATGTTAAGCCACGGTACAAATCATTCCGTGGCGCAGTCGGTAGCCGACTACGTGTGGTTGGAGAGTGCTTTTTACGTGCATTAGTGATTTCTAATTGGTGAATAGTGCCTTCAGATCCTGAGTGTTGGTTGAACAATCTTCCGTTGACCAAATTTATTCTATGAATTTTGGTTACGAACATTTGNTCTTGCGCAGCTTGGATCAGCTGGGATAACGTGACCGGGTTAGGTTGGGGACTTCGGTTCAGACGTGTCAATGAACTTTGAAGGGCCTCTGCATCGATGTGGGTACCCAGGTGGTCGTGGCTGATTAGCTTTAGCAAATTTATAAGGGGTACTTTGGGAGGGTTGATGATGATGGTGTCAGCTCCAATCCAGCCTGTTCTGGTAGGTGAAATGTATACATCTTTGGTATTAAGCATACATCCATCGGGCAAGGTGAAGGGCGTAACACCTTTGGGGTACTGGTGCTCAGTTGTGGTTCCGTTGACGCAAGTAACTTTTGCGGTGTTGTCCTCGCGAGAGAATACTAGGAATTTTTCGGTTCCTATTTGGTGGAATTCTGTCTTTGGGATGTTGGGTTGAATCTCGAATTGGCACTGGACTTGTAAATGGTGTGCGTCTCCTTGGAAGAGACAACTTAGCGTAGGTGTCTTATGTAATACGCGTATTTGAGGGCACATATACAGTTGGCGGATTTTAATACAGGCACTAACTTCTGTTTGGTCGAGTTCTCGGTGTAAGGTTCCTTCGTCGTTGATTATGATATACGGATTAGGATTGTTGATCCTTATCTCGTAGTTTTGCTCTGTCATAATAGGCACAGGGATGTGGCGGTGTAGTGGGAATGTTTCTTTGATGTTGTAGACTGGAACGGGCACTACTACTCTCAATTGACCATTCTGGATGTCGGTGTGGCAGGGCAGTTTGTAAAAGGCCTCTAAATCCTCCGGGTCGAACGCTAGTCGCAATGGGCCAGTGGTTTGGGTCGATATCTTTTTTAGGGTCGCCTTAATCGAATCGGGATGAAACAATTCGATTGTAATGCTGCCATGAAGAGCTGTGGTCCATGCTTTAAGCACGGTGTGGATGTTGTGTGTGGTTTGCGTGACTACGTATTGGGCCAGGGACATCAAAGCTTCCGTTTGCACAAACTGTTGGAGTTGTTGCTGTTGTTGGTTCAGTTCGGTTTCGAAAGCCATTTCATGAAGGATTAGTTCTTTGATGGTGTCGTTGAGTCGTCGTCTTATTTGCTCGACATTGTTTTGTAAGCGTCTTACTGCTGTATCCACGTAGTGTAGTGCGGCGTCTTGCTTTCTTTCGAGTTCGGTGATTTGCCTCGATATGTGGTGATTGGTGAAGGCTGCTCCAAGGGCTCCGCCTATGGTTATCAATCCAGCTGCAATCAGAAGTGCTGATCGTTTTGGTCGCTGTGATTGGTGGCTGAGTTGCCGTATCTCTCGGATCTTGTGAAGGCAATCTGCTGTATGGGTATTGATGACAGAAAGTTGTCTTCTTATTATCGGGTTGTGGATCTTTTCGCTGGAGTTCCTTGTGTTGCTGAGATGGTTGATGATGTCTTCGATATGGAGAAGTTGTGTGTCGATTGGTGCTAGGTCTAGACGACCGATGACGAGGAAGGCAGTGGTGTCAGTCGCGACTTCTCCTATGGTTTGGAAAATCGCGGGTTCATTTCCTTCCTCGCTCCGTGCTAGGGTTGATTGGTGTGCAATCTCGGTGAGGAGTATAGTTAGTGTGACCCAAGTTGTTCTGGAATGCGATAGGGAGGATAGGATTATTTTGATGGTTGGAAGTAAGGATGATAGGTGTAGTTGGATGAACGGGGGGACAATTGTGTTGGGCGTGGGCTTCTATTGTGTTGGAGTTGGTTTGTGAAAGTGTGGGTAAGGGGCGTGGGTAAGGGTCGTTGTAAAGTAGTTGGGATTTGTATTTCCGTAGTTCGAAAAATGAACGGATTGTGTTGGGTTGAGGCTTGGATAGTTCGATTGGGCCGTAGGTGTGGTTCTGGGCTTGCTGTTGGCAGAGGCATTCCAATGGTCTTGGAGTATCCCAGCGGGCATGAGGTCGGAGACCCATGCGAAGCTATCTTGGGTGATTCCGATTCTGATTCGATTGAAGTAATCGAAGAAGACATCATGATCGAAGAAGAGCAATCACAATCGGAAGAGCAACAATAACAGACAAAGACCAAGCCACTTGACCAAGCTCACATCTCGGGTACGTACCATTAGGAAAATGAATAAGATGGAAAGATAGTTTGAAAGTTGTCTTCTTCTTCTTCTTCTTCTTCTTCTTCTTCTTTAGGAATACGTGCTACATCAATGATTAACAACGATTAAGTCTTCGACCGAAATACGAGTACACACAACTGAATAGCTTTCAAAAGAAATGTTCTCATCTGTTTATTGTTGTAAAGAAGAAAGAAGAAAAGATTGCTAGTCTAAGAAAGAAAAGGTAGTGTGAAACGTCAAAAATCTGAGCTATATCAAACAGTGATGCCAAAATGACCATTGAAGAAATGATGCGTTTCACCCCAGAGGAAGTTCACATGCTAGAAAACGAAGAATCGCGTAGCATCAAGGCGCTGCTAATCAAATACAAATGCATTACACTAGTTATTTTAGCTTTTCTGATCGCGTCTCATGTTATCATATTTCTTGTTAGAGCGACCAAGTCTGAAAGTTATGTTGACGAATTAATGACATTCCTTCAAGTTCATTTCAATACAACGAATCAACTTGAGAATAAAGAAAAACTCGTGACATAAACATATCGACATGGTTTTTATTGATTGGACAGATAGATCACCACAGAAAGTAAAGATTGTTTAAAAAGGATGAGATGAACAATTATTCGCAAAAGGAACATGTGGGGGAATTGGGATATGGAATCTCACTTCCATATGGAAGTGAGTGAATCCCACAAGATAAAACAAAGCGCTTATCATCATAACTGGAGAAGGCTAGTTTGTTGCTACGAACAATGTGAATTAAATGATTCTTACTTAACAAATTATATTGAGTTACAGAAATCGAAGCTATATCTTTAATACACTTTTCAAAATTGCTTATTGGAATTTTATTCTTGAAGGTTCGTGATATTCCCTTGCACCTTATAGTATTCTCAGACTCTTCAGTTTCAAAGGCATAGCATTTTGACCGCAAGCCAATGAAACGTTTCACCAATTTGGAGCCCGTTTCAGATTTGAAGTACCCCAACCGAGATTTATTCTTCATGCTGGCCAATGGATGATTTGGATAAAAGTTTGAGGCGTCAAGAATTGGTAAAAGCCTTTCAAAGGGATTGGTGCAAAATGGAGTTGAGATAAACAAGCTATCTGTGTCGGACATCAACACCTCATACTTTCCGTCAAAGGCCTTCACCACATGATCATAATATGCATGATACATAAATTCCTTTGATCGCTCAAGGATACTGAAGCCAATCCCATAGGCCTGTTTGGCCTTGGTCACAGGAGACTTCAAGAACACAGCCACCAAATCCGGGGAAATGATTAAAGAGTTCATGAATCTTGGATTACTTGCGTGCTTCATTAGGTCTTTTGTAGTCTGAGCAAATTTATCTTTAAATATTTGTTTGTATTTTCAATGAATTTGCCATAAATACAATTAGCCATTAGTTTAAAAAGTCTTTTTTTTTTAATCTGTTTCAGCACTCTGTCTCATACTCGTGCAATAATCGATATATAACTTAAGAAATTTTGATTGTCTAAATTTAACCACCCGATATGTTTTTTTTGATTTTTAATCCTAACCTTAAGTACAACTTTAATGTTGAATAATGAACAACATATTTTTGCGATCATTAAATGTAGCTGAAAGTTTGCTTGAATTAGCTTGCTTTAGATTTAATTTCTCTCGACATTTTAATTGATATGGGGAAAGCATGGATGGACTTATGGTTATCTCTTCAGGGGCCAAGGGAAAGCTTCGATGCAATTTGTGCAAATCGGCTGGATATTCCATGTCCACCTCAAAAATATACCCAAAATCATCCTCATTGGTGATTTGGTTCAAGTCCAGACTCTGACTTTCACTTTCAGACAGGAATGAATACTCTGCAATGGGAAGTGACTGGCATTGCGCCCACCCGTAAAGATTGTTGGCATCAATATAGAGCAAGCTGTTTCTGCGAGAAGGCCTCTTTACCAATCTATTACCATGGACGATTGTCTTTGATTCAGCAAAGCTAGTTTCCAATCGCTTGCTACGAACGAGAATCCGCCACAAATGTTTTGAGAAAGAAATAGAAACAAGTCAGGATCGCGAATGTAATCGATACTAATTCCAGTGAGCTTTAACATGCAATCCCCGGTTAAGGAAATGTACTGGCAAGGATCCAACTCTAACTTGTCATGCATGGTCTCTTGGAAGTGGATAAAACATCTGAGGCTAGTTTTTTAAGACGCAAAGATCGATCTTAAGATCGTACTTTAGGACTGTAAGTTCGATCTTGAGATCGATCTTTGCGCTTAAAAAACTAGCCTCTGCTAACAACGCAGTATCAAGCACCATGTAGAGCATGGTATAGTCTGACATGTTTGCACATGAAAATCCTTGAAAAACTTGATTGGCGTGTTTATAATCCATATCCTTTACCCCAGAATCCGTAAGATGGTTAAAAAAATGTTCTTTGGCTGGAATTTCTCTAGCATTGAGAAGTGTTTCTATGCTCCTAGCAAACTCATCAGGAAAAACACCTTTGCGTAGCAACAATTCTCGGTTATTCTTGTCCTGAGCAAAAGTCATCTGATCCAAAACTTTAAACTCTGCCTTGGATTTTCCCAAATCCTGAACCAGCTCAGCCAATGACCCCTGCAAAAATGAGAGACTGTCTAAAAACACAAAGTCATACATTTTGAGAGTTCTTAGCTTCTCGTTGTTGTAAGCCATTCCATCAATTGATGTTAAATCTTGATTGAATTTATGGTCCTTCAAAATCAAATGCGATTCATATCCACTAAAATTATGACAATAAGTATTAACTAATTTGCGTTCAGGACGATTCAGATTGCATGAATTGTGAGCTGCACCCAGACATTTGCCAGTTAGATGACAATGATCCCTAACCACTGTTTTTTTTACCATCTCCATTTTCAAACTGACGTTCACAAATGTGGCATTTGGTGGCTTGTTCAAATTGAAAAAGGTTCTCCTTGGTTCAATTCATGGGAAAAGTATTAGCGATAGTTCCATTGACTCGCTTTCGAGCCTCCACCAATGTGTTCTGAAGGCCTTCAATACTGTCATAGCCATAATAGTAGTAAGGGGTGCACTGGAAATGGGAGTCAAGGACGTCTGGTGTCTAGACACCAGACGTCCTTGGCTCCCATTTCCAGTGCACCCCGTGATGTAATTTGAAAACAACGGTAAATAGAATGTTTTTTTCTTATTTTGGCTGTAATGGTTGATTAATTGACACACACATATAGGTTGATGACCGGAGGTGGATTCTTCGTCACACATACACACATACACAATGATCGTAGGCGGATTCTTCTTCTTCTTCTTGTCCGCGGAGGAGCTGTTTTTGGTCCGAATTGTAGACTGTCAGACAGACAGACGGGTAATCCTTGTCGCGCAAAGTACAAGTCGTTCTCCTTCAGGAGGAAATTCAACTCGTTTAGGCTCATTACGTAAACAGTCCTTCAAATGATTTTGTAATGTGTGTGAACGTGAAAACTTTTGCAAACAATTGGGGCATGGATAACAATTAGAGTAGCATGGTTTACCCTTATCATTGCGATAAGTACTCTTTAAAAATTTATGCAATGGATCAATAATAGCATAATGACTAAACCACCTCTCCTCCCGCCAAACATTGGTAAAGCACCAAGTTGATTGAATTTTTACCTCGTAAGTTTCTGGACGATCGGATGGGAATGACCTCTTTTCCATCCACATAAAGCACATTGATTCGGAGGCTCATTCATTTTTTCAAACCGCTCAATTTCCCTCAATTTGACCGGGACATCCGTTGGATGTAGTTTGTTAATGTGTTCCGAGATGAAGAGCTGAAGGATGCTGAACTCGGTCACCTTTACAAAGTGGTACGCTATTGGGTCCTTTAAGGAGCAGCTGACTGGGAGGTCACAGTACATAAGACTGGGAGGTCACCTTAGTAATACAGCTCCAGAAATTGCACCCTGACACAAACATGTGACCCATCTTCGAGCTTCTAAAGGTATATTGGACACATTAGAACAGAAATTTTGTGCATCAAAGCTCAAAGGTTGCACGTGATTTCCATTTCACTGGTTGCGCTTGAAGGACTCAATAGATCGATAGAAGCATTGATTATTGACTTGACCATTAAGAGGAATCATCGTTTTCTGGAAGTCTTTGGGGGATGACACTACCGGAAGGTTGCATGAGCCGACCAATGGACGGCATCGAACGACTTCCACCCGAAGTGACATGATCCGTTCCACTTTCCAACAAGATCCATCTTCATGAAAGTTATCCATTTTGATCGCCAACTCATTAAAGCTCCGTTCCAAATCGGGGTCCAAATCATCTTCAATGAGGACCATAAATGAGTGAGCTCGAAATGGGATAGGCTGTTTTTCATCCGTATCTCCCATGTCATTGGTTTTAGCACATTCCGCAACAACAACAAGGGAGATCTTAAGAGGGCCTTCGACCAGAATGTAGCAATTGCTTCAGCTCGACATGAAGAACACTAAAAACCTTGGAGATGTCACTTTCATTCATCTCTTCAGCAAAATCATATGTCATATTGAAATGAACTTGAAGAAACGAAATCAAGTTGTTAACATATGAATCGGACATTGCTGATGCTTTAACAATGAATATTATAACATTAGATATGATTAAGCACATTAAAATCAGCATTGTAATGCACTTGAACTGGATTAAAAGGGCCTTGATGCCTCTTGATTCCTCATTTTCAATCATTCTAATTTCTTCAGGGGTAAAACGGGTCATCTCTTCAATCGTCGTTTTTTGCCAGGTTCAATCCCGCTTGGATTTTGTTTTTTTTTCTTAGACATGGCTTTGGCAACTTTTTTCTTTCTTTTCTTTCTTTCGATGAAAAACTACTGGATTTTTTTTCTTATTAACAGTGTTTTTGAATTGGTTCTCTTGATGTACCTCTCATTCCTGCAAAAGAAAAAAAGGAAAAACTAACTTTTTTGTTTTCGATGTATTCACTTTGTGGGGTCAATTATCACCTCTGTTGGTGATTCGGTGGAAATGTCGCGAGTGCGTTGATGTGGTATAATGTGATGATTGAGCAATCAAAAGGACATGGCTTTTAATTGATATCTGGAATCAGACAAATAAAGATCTCGAATTGTAACTGTCGTTAGTTCTTCTACTCTTTAATGGTGACCCCGACGTGATCTTTACGCTATCACCTGGCTTCCGTTCAATCATCCCACATACCAAGATGGCTATTAACGGAGACGATTCGTCCCTCAACGCCGTCTCAATGAAGTTACCGGCATTCTGGCCTCACGACCCCGCACTCTGGTTCCATCAGGTCGAGGCCCAGTTTTCTACACGAAACATCACTCAACAAATGACCAAATTCAATCATGTCGTTGGATCTCTCGCCCCAGAGACAGCTACCGAAGTTCGTGATATTTTAGCTCCTGTATAATGACACGTGCGAATGCTCCGAAGTAGTCGTAACAACTGCCTTTATTCTCTCTTCTCTCAGGGTGCCTCACTAGGCACTACACTTCTCCCCCCCAAGGAATTCGAAAAATTTTCACAAGAACATATAAAAAGCAGGAAAATTTTGCAAATCACAAAGGTAATACAGGTCCAAAATAGTCAACGGCGTTTGAATCATCCTCTTCGTCGTGGGAACATAATTCGGGGAAATATTCGTTCATTATCTCCTGAGTCAGGTTGGAAGATTGAGCTTGTTTTACTTGTTGCAATGTCGGGATGCTGCGATATCGTGCCGGAGGACGGATAGGCCGCCCAAATGAGGAGGTAATGTTTGAGTCCAAAGTATCACACAACACAGCATTAACTCGGAACGCTGGCTTCAATCGGTCTAACGATACTGAATCTTGTCGACCTCCTTTTTCTATCACAAAATACTTTTCATGACGGGACACGACCAAGAAAGGACCCACATACGGACGTTGCAAGGGAGGCTTGACAGCATCAACCCGCTCGTACACATGGGTGCAAGTAGCCAAAGCTCCATGGATCCTTTCTGGCTCCTCACGCTTGTGCCACCGAGGAGCAACAAAAGATCGTTGACGCATACTCTCCCGAAGTTTCTGAAGATAATCGTGGGGAGAATCTGGCGGAGGAGGGTTGAAGAATGCGGCTGGGAGGCGTACTGCCTCTCCAAACACCATATCGAATGGAGAACACCCGTGGTCCTCCTTTATAGCAGCGCGAATGCCCAACATGACTAACGGCATCTCGCTAGCCCAATTCTCCTACGCTAAACGAGCCATGAGTGCGGCCTTCAAATGTCGATGGAAGCGTTCTACCATCCCATTTGCTTGAGGATGATACGAGGTTGTATTACTGTGCGAAGTTCCCAAGAGCTGCATCAATTCTTGCCACAATGCTGAGGTAAATTGTCGTCCGCGATCTGTGACCATTGAAATTGGCACACCATACCGTTGAACCCAGCCTTGCAAAAGGGCATTGGCACACGTTGAAGCATCCACACCTTCAAGGGGAAATGCCTCTGGCCATCGCGAAAAACGATCCACCACTGTCAGTAGATATCGAAATCCTTGACTTGGTGGGAGCGGGCCCACAATATCGACATGTAGCTCCGCAAACTTGGCTGAAGGAGGGTGATCAAATTGGTGTAAAGGTGTTTTTGTGTGAGTGGTGATTTTCGATGCCTGACAATGACAACAGGTACGCACCCAAGCAGCTATGTCCTTGGCCATTGATGGCCACACGTACCTGGCTGATATCAGCTTTCTTGTTGCTTTAGTGCCCGGGTGCGCCAAGTTATGAAGTGCCTCAAAGACATGTCGAGCCATATTTTCAGGGACAACTGGTCGGGGTTGTTGTGCTCGGGTGTCAACCACCAACGTGACTCCGGCAACTTTCATTTCACGCCAATGAACAGGCCATGTTGGGTCAAAGGGATCCATTTCCATTCCAACCTCTCTTTGCGCTTCAGCAATGCTGGCCGTCAGGTCATTTGATTGACTAAGTGCAATGGTATTGCGCGATAACGCATCCGCAACGACGTTAGAAGCCCCCTCAATGTGACGAATATCAGTGCACAACTCACTGATGTCTCTGAGCATTTGAGCCACGCGTTTATTTTCGTTTGGTTTGGATTTTGATGTGGGATGGAATGCGTAGGTGAGAGGTTTGTGATCAGTGCGCACATGAAACAGGTTTTCCGGTAAGCCGATCACGATGTGTTCAAATTTCTTGAGGGCCAGAAAAATGCCAAGCAACTCCCTGTCGTAGGTTGAGTACCTTTGCTGGCGATGATCTAATTTTCGACTGAAAAATCCAATTGGTCGCCAACCCCTTTCTGTCTTTTGTTCTAAGACTGCCCCAACGGCAGTGTCCGAAGCGTCTGTCACTAAACGAGTTTGGGTGTTGGGTAGCGGATAAGCTAAAGTGGCTTGTTCAGCAAGTGCCAGTTTGAGCTTGTCAAAGGCAGCCTCGATTTCTGGCGTCCATTTCACTGGATCATTGGGTTTGGCGGACACACCCTTGCGCCTGGAACCGCTTGATTTCAACAGGTCGTACAAGGGATGTGCAATCTTGGCGAAGTGAGGTGTGAAGCGGTGGTAAAAATTAGCCACTCCCAAGAATTCTTGAAGGGATCGGAGAGTTTCGGGTTTTGGGAACTCTTTGATGGCCTCAATACGCGTATCCAACGCTCGCACCCCTTGTGCAGATAGATGGAACCCCAGGAAAGAAACGGATTTTTGGCCCAAAGATGTTTTCGCTTTGTTGATCAACAACCCATATTCCCGTAATCGCTTAAACAAAGCATGCAGATGTTGATGGTGAATTTCTGGTGAGGGGCTAGCCACCAGAATATCGTCTACGTAGCAGTAGACACCGTCCAAACCTCTCAAAACCTCGTCCATAAACCGTTGAAAGGACTGTGCAGCATTTTTTAGGCCGAACGGCATACGCACAAACTCGTACAGCCCAAAGGGTGTATTGACGGCTGTAAACGGGATTGAAGCCTCATCAAGAGGGATTTGGTGAAACGCGCGCACTAAGTCAATTTTACTGAAAATGGAGACATCTTTGAGGGACAGACAAAAATCTTCAATGTGCGGTAATGGATAGGCGTCAGCTTCTGTCAAGGCATTCAACATTCTGAAATCCCCGCATGGTCGCCACGTGCCATCAGGCTTAGCCACCACATGCAGCGGACTTGCATAGCTACTGGAGGAGGGCCGCATCACTCCCAAGCCTAAAAGACGCTTGACGGAAGATTTTGCGACGTCAAATTTGTCCCCAAACAGGCGACGAGGAGGGCATTTGAATGGGCGAGCATGCGGCTTTAACGTGAGCGTGTGTGAATAGGAATGTTTTATTGGTGGCATTCGGTCCTCTGGCTCGAGTGTGGCGGTGAGATCACTATACTGCTGGAGAAACTGCATGAAAGGGTTGTTGAGATCTTCGATCGAGAGGACAGCTATGACAGAACAAGCAGTACCTTGGAGGACGTGAAACTGGCTTTTGTCGATGAGCTTTTTTCCCGCACAATCAACATAAATTTCGTTATCGGCCAGAAAATCGAAACCAAGGAGAGTATCCTCCACATCAGCAATGAAAAATTTGTGCCAAAAATTCGACCCAAACCGAGGTCAAATTCGATCTCTCGGTAGTCATAAGTCTTGATTGATGAGCCAGTTGCCGTCTTGAATAAATCCAAACGGCCCGGTTTGAGACGATCAGTGTCCGATGCAGGGGCCATACTCCAAGTTGCACCACTATCTGCGACCATACTGCGGCCTGAAATAGAGTCTTGCACCTTCACACACCGACGGGTTCCGTCAAAAAAATCTTTTGGCAATTGAGTATCAGACAGTTTAGTTGTATAGTCGAGTGTAGGTCGGCGCCCAGCGATCATCTTTACTGGAGCTGGGCGCCCAAAGCGTTTCCCGTTCGAGCAGAAGAACATCCTTGTCCATTGCACTTTCTTGCTTTAACCCTCCACATACGGTGATACCAACAGGGTTCACCTGGTTTGTGCGAGGGAAATGGCCGATGAGGCCCGGCTCGATGACGCTGGCCCCGCCATTGGGCTCTGGTCGCCAACACTTCCAAGGGCTGCTCGTCAGACTCTGACTCATAGCCTAGTTGGTTTGAGGTAGTGGGGCCGTTTCGCAGCACTCCCAATTGGGCTACCGATGAATTGCGCAGGGTGGCCACTTGTAGATCTGCTTCTCTGGCCAAGGACGAAAGACTTGAGAGGCTTGAAGCCAACCCCGGCCGAAGGGGCTGGGGCATTTTTTGTAAGAAGAGCTGGCGGAAAAACTTGGAGTCCTCAGGATTCCCATCAGGCCAGGACTCTTTCATCCGTTGCAGCAACTCGGTGGGAGAACGATCACCAAGCTGGATTTCAACGACATCCTGCACTTTTAAAGGAACCGGTCGCTCCGTTGCTCGCAACAAAGCTTCTTTGAACCGCGTGTAGGGACTCGTTGTTTTCGGGTGTTTCACATAATCTTGTACTTTACGCAACACTTCCGAGTCCAACGCGTGAATACAATGTTGAAATTTCGTCATCTCGGTCGTAACGTTGGCCAGAGCGAAAGCAGCCTCGCATCTGATGAACCATAATTCGGGATCAAAATCCAAAAATTTCGGGAGACGGATAGCCACATGGTCAATCGTCGAAAACGTAGCTTGAACAGGTTGACCGTTTTGGCGTTGAAACGCAGAGGCGAAAGATTCCGCCATTTGGTCGTAGTCGATGGGTTCAGACATGTTGATTGTTACCACGAAAAAAGTAGAAAAATAACGGATCAGGATTGATCACGTCGGGGTCACCAGTTTAGCTCCTGTATAATGACACGTGCGAACGCTCCGAAGTAGTCGTAACAACTGCCTTTATTCTCTCTTCTCTCAGGGTGCCTCACTAGGCACTACACAACGGTTTCAAAATCACCCCACTATAATTTCAATTGACGGAACCCATGGGACCTGTTCCTCGAAATATGTACTCATTTCAATCCTTGTTTTTGGTAAGTGGGTTAAGACAATGAAGAAAAAAACTTCTTTCAAATAAACACGTCTAATTTCCATTTCCCCATTTTTTAGATGAACGAGGTGAAGGATGTCCTGTTTTCCAGTGTTTGGTTGAGAACGAAAACCGAGCAATCTTCTCGGCGGCTTTAAAGGTTCTCAAAAACCTTGCCCCTGAAGCTTGTTCCAAGGTCAAATGCCTCCTCAGTGACACCAGTCACACATTCATCAATTCGTGGCGGGAAGTCATTAACGATCAAGTCCAATGGAGCGTATGCCATTGGCATCTTGAGAAGAGTTGGAGCAGACATATCAAGGAGCCTGAAATGCTTGCCGAAATCAAAGGACTGCGCCTAATATCCAAAGTGGAAAAGTTTAACGAGGAATGGGCCAAAATTAAAAGAAAATAGGTGTGTTGCAAGACAAGTTTTGATCACTGTCTTTTTTAAAATTAAACAGGTAAATAAATACTTCTTTTAGGAAACTCTGAATGAAAGTACGAAGAAGATGTGAGATTATTTTTCCACAAACTATGGGTATGAAGGTCGCCAAGCTCCAGTGCATTCGTGGGCACGTCCCTACACGCTCGGGGCTCCGCCTCATAATCTCCACGTGGAAAGGTATCACCGCTACATCAAAGACGACTTGAAGCCCAACCTACCGATCATCAGATTTTGCGTTGGGTTGAAGGACATCGACCAAAAGTACACTCGAAAAAGGCTCTTGGTACAGGATGGAATTAGGAACATTGGAGTATCAAAACTTCAATCCCATTTCAAAGCCTGCCATCCAAGTTCCATGTTGGGCTATTCCGTCGAGATCAATGGTCCGGCATGCGTAATCAAGAAGCATTTGGGAAATGGGGAGATATCAGTTCATCATCTCAAAAGGAACAGGTTTCCTTGCAACGAAGCACGATGTTTGGTCCGTTGTCCTGAATGTCCTCCATTCAACTTCTGCTCTCACCAGTACACGTGTGAATGTGCCCAATATGCCTATCGGTAAGTCTCTTATTAACTGTAGCCATTAGTTCTGTAAATCAATGTCAATGAGATCTATAATTTGTTGGATTGAAACCATCGAACAATAAGATCAATTTGATTTGGAACAACAGGAAAAAAAGGAAAAAATGCGTTTTTCTTTTCTTTTTTCCCTTTGGTCTTTATTCCTTTAAAACAAATTGATCTTGGTCGTTTTGTGCACTCTTTTAATTATGTCCTACGATGTCCATGGTTGAGTGGATGAGATTCTTCCACGTGTATTTAGCTCGTTCACTTCATTGCTGATTCATTTTTTGGAACTTCTGCAAACACATTCACATGCTGGCGATGTCAAAGTATTCACCCCCTCCAGCTACAGAACATGACTATGTCTTTTCCGAAGAAAGTCTCGGTCGAGTTGATCTTGCCAGAAACGTCGACAGCAATACATTTCTGGAGGTTGAAGTGCAACCCACACACACGGAACATCTCGTAAGTTTATGCGTATTTGAACCCACAGCAAATTTGGGCAATTCGTGAAACCATATCCTGTCGAAATCAATAAGTAGTTTGTACTTCTTTTATTCGGAAAAGCAAAAAGCTCCTAACTCTCCAGTAGCACCACACGAAATACCATTTTCGAATTCCTGTAGAAAATTAATTTGATAGTCTCTGAAAAATATCATCTTTCGGTAATGATTTGTCTTGGAGCCTTTTTTAGAACAAATGGTATAGAACAAGGATGAATTTGGTGAGGCTGATGGGTTTTTATGAAGTGATGCCTATGTATGGCTAGAGAAACACTTGAAGGCTCTGTTCTGTTCAAACCGAGACATGAAGAGAGCAATATGGTCTCGTGTATAGAAAAATGAACCAGAACACCACAGATGGAGCGTGTTTCTTGGTTGCTTCTTTGTTGGATGACTACTTATATCAATTTTGAAATGGCAAATGTTACTTATCAACAAAAGAAATCAAAAAAAGAATGGGGTTTTGAGAAAACAAAAAGTGAAAATCAATATTTGGTCAACATTTCAGGACGTCGAAAATCGGAGCGTCAATTACACCAATGTTATCGAAAAGAGCGAGCAAAAGCTATCCTCAAGCAAACTATTCCTTAACTCGGCGATTGAGAGTTCAGAAGCCAAGGAGAGTTTGATCACTCACACAAACTACCCCCAGACTTCTCAATTCTAGCTAAGCAGGCAGACCGCCGTGACAGTGCGGAGATCCGTGACCTCTAGATGACGTAGGCTGTATTTTCTGAATTGACTCTGAGAATCGAACT
>JAAGOF010000075.1:516352-534575 GCA_010645155.1 Tigriopus japonicus | reverse complement strand
TGATGAACCATAATTCGGGATCAAAATCCAAAAATTTCGGGAGACGGATAGCCACATGGTCAATCGTCGAAAACGTAGCTTGAACAGGTTGACCGTTTTGGCGTTGAAACGCAGAGGCGAAAGATTCCACCATTTGGTCGTAGTCGATGGGTTCAGACATGTTGATTGTTACCACGAAAACAGTAGAAAAATAACGGATCAGGATTGATCACGTCGGGGTCACCAGTTTAGCTCCTGTATAATGACACGTGCGAACGCTCCGAAGTAGTCGTAACAACTGCCTTTATTCTCTCTTCTCTCAGGGTGCCTCACTAGGCACTACAATATCATCTTCAATGTTCCTACGGTAGACCCATACATTGTCTTAAAGGAACGACTCATCACCAGAACGTCGATGCCCCAAATCCAACGAATGCAGAGCCTCCTCTCGCTTCCACCTCTTGGAGATTTACGCCCCTCCCAACTCCTTCGACGCATGGAACAATTAGCCGATAAGAAATTGGAGGATCCCATGTACGTCGAGTTTTTTTTGTCCCGACTCCCAGAATCAGTACGCCTAATTTTGAGGGCTCAAGAGGGAAAATCTCTTTATCAGTTGGCTGAACTTGCCGATAACCTCAGTGCCTCACAACTGGGAAGTTCAAACGCAGAATCCGATCATTGCAATCTGTCAGCAATTGCCGGTGAGGATATAGCCTCTTTGCGAGCAGAGATAGTAGCCCTTCACCGTCAAATGAACAAGAGCAGGGCCTCCAAAGATTTCAAGCACACAAGAAATTCCGACTCACTCTGTTGGTACCATGCACGCTTTGGTGGGGTCGCAAAAACTTGCAAACCACCCTGCACCAGATCGGGAAACGCCTCCCTTGATCTATAATGGCGACCAATGGATCGAGCCAAAGCCACAGTCGCCTCCTTTTCGTTTACGATCGCTCAACTGGCCAACGCTACTTGGTTGATTCTGGGGCGGAAGTGAGTGTCTTACCGGCTACGCCCGCCCACCGGTTGTCATGCAAGAAGGAACTGTCATTGAGCGCAGCTAATGGAACAAAAATCGCCACCTTTGGTTCCACAAAAAGGCTTTTGGACTTTGGTCTCAATAAAAAATTCCCATGCACTTTCATTTTAGCTGATGTTCGATATCCCATTATTGGGGCAGATTTCCTTCGTGAGCTCGGTTTGCCCATTGATCTCAGAAATCAAATGCTCCTTGAAGCAAGCACAAACTGTACTATTTCAACTCATAGGTCACATTAAGAAGCTCCAACATTGAACTTCCTCAATCGGCCTATTTCACGGTTTTTAGCAGTTCTGCTCTCGTTCCCTTCTCTCACGTCAACACAACTTCACAACCACAAACCAAAACACTCAATTCAACATCGAATTATCACTAATGGTCGACCAGTTTTTGCCAAACCTCGCCGACTGGCGCCAGACAAATTCTCTATGGCCAAGAATGACTTCTCTACTATGCGAGGTGCAGGCATTCTCCGGCCGTCTTCAAGCAATTGGGCATCGCCTTTGCACATGGTTCCCAAAAAGTCTCTGGCGACCTTGTGGAGACTACCGAGCTCTTAATGCCATAACTACCCCAGATCGGTACCCTATTCCGCATATTCAAGATTTTGCATTGGGCCTCCGTGGCGCAAGGGTGTTTTCCAAGATTGATTTGGTTCGCGCTTACAACCAGATCCCCGTTCACCCCAACGATATTCCCAAAACGGCGATCACAACCCTGTTTGGCCTTTTCGAGTATGTGTGGATCCCCTTCGGCTTATGCAATGCTGCACAGACTTTTCAACGGTTGATGGATGAGGTTTGTCGAAATCTCGATTTCGTCTATGCGTACCTGGACGATATCTTAGTGGCTAGCCCAAACGAAGATCTTCACGAAAGGCACCTTCGTCAGCTCTTCCAACGACTTTCGGAGTATGGTCTCATCATCAATTCGGACAAGTGTGAGTTAGGAGTCTTGGAACTCGATTTCTTGGGCCATCGGGTCAGTGCATCTGGCCTTTCACCTCTAGACGATCGCACTAGGGCTCTTCAAACATTCCCTCGACCAGAAACAAAGCGTTCTCTTCAAGAGTTTTTGGGCCTCATCAACTTATATCATCGTTTCATTCCAAACTGTGCCAATATCCTTCATCCTCTCTACAACCTCTTGAAAACTAAAGAACAAAAAATCGCGAAATGGACCGAGGGGTGTTCTCAATCATTTAAAGCTGGCAAGCGTGCGCTTAGCGAAGCTGCCAAGTTAGCTTACCCTGATCCGTCAGCCCCAACATCAATTACCGTTGACGCTTCCGGATTGGCAGTGGGTGCAGTGTTGGAGCAATTACTTGAAGGAAAATGGACGCCGCTCGCGTTCTTCTCTCGCAAATTGCGCGACGCCGAAACAAGATACTCTGCTTTCGACAGAGAGCTTCTCCCTGTCTACCTCTCCATCCGTCATTTTCGGTATTTCGTGGAAGGACGTCAATTCCAAGTATTTACCGATCATAAACCGCTATCATACGCGCTCGCTAGCTCCTCCAACAAGTGGACCCCCAGGCAAGAGCGGCAACTTTCTTACATATCGGAGTTTACGCAACAGTTGCGTCACTTGGAGGGCAAGGACAATGTGGAGGCTGACGCTTTGTCCAGGATCAACCAACTGGAATCTCCCTGTTCAGTCGCAGCGCCTACAATCGCGATCGCTTTGCCGAAGCGCAAGCTGCCGATCCGGAATTTCCCGCCATTCGAACATCGCTGACGTCTATGAAGCTTCGAGAAATCGCAGACCCAAGCAACTCGGGAAAGACGGTGCTTTGTGATGTTTCTATAGGTCATCCACGTCCGGTAGTTCCAAAAACCCTGCGCAAGTCGATCTTTGACTCACTCCATGGAATATCACATGGTGGGTCTCGAGTAACTAAACGATTGATTGGGGCTCGATCGGATTCTCAAAAACAGCCGGAAAGCTCCTGTATTGTTCTTGAAAATCCACGCCACTTCGGGGCTGTTCTTGAAAATTCTGGACAGGAATGGTCCCACCGATTTGGGGTTGTTCTGAATTCTCCTCCAACACCATTTCGATGGAGTCAACATCCGAACTAATCCGGATGACTTTGGGTTCTGGTTGTTCTCGAGAATCCGGAACAATCGGATTGTTGATACACGGTTGGATGTCATCTTCTTCCACTGGAATTATATGCTCTCTATTTATTCGTAGCCAAAACTCTTCCTCCTCCTCATCTTCACTGTCCCAGACCGGGACAGATGATGGGCTATCGACATTATCACTATTTATTTGAGGCCACATTTCACCATCACTTTTCCAGCCATCCTCAAAATCCATGTCATCAAATTCGATTTCATCGGGTTGCATACACAACTCTCTTCGGCCAAGGCTGGTCAACTCAATCATAATAAAGTTCACGGGAATATGTTCACTTATCAACAAAAGGATACAAATCAACTTGATGGCTATTGTGGGATGTCATCTCTATTTATATTTGTATTGTTAAGATGATCGAACATTGGGAATTCAGAACAGTTTTGGAGCCACGCTCACTTTCGCTCGCTCGGATGCAAGCACAAATCATGTAATGTGTGAGTGGATGTAACAGGATGACTCTCACCGTGAGTGTCAGGCCAGTCATGGCTGTGTCTGAGGTTTAGGGTTGGCCCAGAGACGTTAGGCCACTCTCCTAATTTACTCTTAGTCAGGCCACGTTGTGGACTTAACAGTAACTTTCCCAATTTTCCTTTGGGTCAAGTTGATTGAGTACCTACGGACTTAACCAAAACGCCCCACAAGAATCCGGAACACTGACATCCGAGGCCAAGGCGAAGATGAGTCAAGACAAACTCCTCAACCTATTACCCCAAATAAGCAAGAAGATGAACCCCCAGATGACCAATGAACCTCAAGCTGAACCATATCCACACGACAGCCCAAGCCAGACTACTGGGCATGTTACTGTGAAGATCACCAAGCGGTTCAAGGACACCCTACCCTGTGTCCTAAGTCAGACATCCCACGTTGTGGACTTCACAGTAACTTTCCCAATTTTCCTTTGGGTCAAGTTGATTGAGTACCTACGGACTTAACCAAAACGCCCCACAAGAATCCGGAACACTGACATCCGAGGCCAAGGCGAAGATGAGTCAAGACAAACTCCTCAACCTAGTACCCCAAGTAAGCAAGAAGATGAACCCCCAGATGACCAATGAACCTCAAGTTGAACCAGATCCCCACGACAGCCCAAGCCAGGCTACTGGGCATGTTACTGTGAAGATCACCAAACGTTTCAAGGACACCCTGTGTCCTTGCTACCCCTTACTACTCATAATAATGTCGCTGCAAGACAACCGCATAACTATGATTCAATATGATCAAACAATAAGACATTGCAGTCTAATTTCGAAAGATTCTACTCTTGTGTAAACATTCAGACTGAGGACAGCTCAAGCAAGACTTGGTAGGAAGTGTCGCACAAGTCTCCATATCAAAGAGACCGATGACTGAAGCCTTAAACTTTTTTACAAAGTTCCGAAATTGAAGCCGCTCTCCTTCAGAGGGAAATTCCAGTCTTTTAGGTTCATTACGTAAGCAATCATTCAAGTGATTTTTTAATGTATGAGGGCGAGAAAACTTTTGTAAGCACTTGGGGCAGGGATGGCAATTAGCAAAACACACTTTACCCTTATCATTACGATAAGTATTTCTTAAAAATTTGTACAGAGGATCAATTAAGGCATAATGACTAACCACTTGCCCGCCCAACAAGCATTTACAATGCACTAGATTTACTGTATTTTTACCTTCCAAATTTCGGGATGAGCGAATGGGAATGACTTCTCTTCCATCCACGTTTATTGGTTTATTGGTTTATTGGTCAAGTTAGCTCTAGCACTCCCGGGGGTGCATAATGAGCATCGGTGTGGTTGATATTAAAAGTACAAATAGAAAAATTAAAAATAAATTGAAAACTCAGACATAATTGTCGTTTGAATACATCTGTACATCTACGAAAGATCTAATATTAAAAATTCTGAAAGATTAAATGAATCGAGACCCTTTTTGAATGCATAGAAGGTTTCGGCTTCTCGGATGTCCATTGATATTCTGTTCCACGGGTTCAACACCCTGATTCCGAAGCAGGAGCTGCGAATTCTCGACTTAACAAACGGTGGTCGGATTTGGTGTCTACTCGCACTTCTTAGACTTTTGATTGGTTGTTCAGAGCCATCGATTAACCTAGTAAACGCTCGACTTTTTTCTTTGGTTATCATCAATACGCCTTTGCGGATTTTGTATACACTGTTCAGGTCGAACTTTAGGCGCCGTAGTTCAAGGGAATCGAGTGATAGTTCCCTGAGACGCACTTCATATGGCGCATGTTTTACGTCAGGGATGAGGCGAGTAAACTTCCTCTGTATTGCCTCGATCCTTTTCATGTCTTTCTTGAAAGGCGGACACCACACTGCTGTCAAGCTTTCGAGAAGTGGACGAATGTATGTGATAAATATCCGTAGCATAATAGTCTTCTCTCGAGTTATGAAATTACGTCGAAATATTCCAATCAATTGGTTTGCTTTTGAGGAAACGGCCGTCACGTGGTGTTCGAACTTCAGCTTCTTGTCGAATATAATGCCCAAGTCTTGATGGGTTTCGTTCTCAGGGATGATTTGGGAGTCGAGCTTGTATGTGGAGGGTGCACTTGAGTCACAGAACCTGATGAGGGAGCACTTTTGGACACTGAACTTCATTTCATTTTCATTTGCCCATTCCGCTGCCAAATTGAGATCGTTTTGGAGGGAAAGCTGATCCTTTTCCGATTCTATTCTTCTAAAGATTTTAGTGTCATCAGCAAATTTTAATATTCGTGATGACATGCCCTCCCCAAGGCTGTTGACAAACAAAAGAAACAAGGTCGGCCCGAGAACGCTGCCTTGCGGAACCCCACTTGTGATGGGCAGCCACGATGAAAATTGTCCATGTAAGATAACCCGTTGACGGCGTTCACTTAACCAATTATCGGTCCACCTCGTAATACTCGACGGGAGTCCAGCTTTCTTCATTTTATCTATTAACAAGGCGTGATTCACTGTGTCAAAAGCCTTCGAAAAATCTAAATAGGCCACATGAACACCGAATCCGTCTTCAATGGCACTGGAAACATAGTCTTTGAACTCTAACAGATTACTGGCACAAGACCGCCCTGTCCTGAACCCATGCTGATCATCTGATATCAAGCCCAACGAGTCCAGATGGTGAACTACTTTGTCCTTAATCAACCCTTCCAAGATTTTGCAACAGGCACTCGTAAGGGTTATTGGTCGATAATTTTGAGCTTGTCTTACATCTCCTCCTTTGTAAAGGGGGGTCACGTTCCCAAGCTTCCACACATCAGGAACCGTTCCTTGTTGCAAAGAAAGGTTGTATATAATCGTAAGTGGAATTGCAATTGATCGGCCCAATTTCTTAATCAATAAGCTTGGGATTCCATCTGGACCACACGCAACGGTCGGCTTTGATGATCTTATCCTTTTTTCCACATCGTTTAACATGATAATCCATATTCCAACGTCAGCGTCATCCACTCTAAGAGTCGCCATATTCTTACCCTTTTTTGTTTGGTTTCGACCGGAGTATGCAGTGGAAAAATGATTATTCATGATTACCGCCATATTTTGATCCTTACTCTCAAGAACTCCGAAACTGTTAAATAAGGGACCCACCGCTCTTTTTTCGCTTTTACCATGGTTTACGTAAGAGTAAAACGCCTTCATATTTTTTTCTTGAGAAAGCCAATCTTCGTGATCCTTTTTTGCTTTCCATGTTTCCCTTCGCACTTCAGATTGAATGGACAAAAATGACCTTTTGTCCACGTCCAGGTTGTTGGATTTAAAGCATTTCCAAAGCCTTTGCTTCCTCTTGATCATCTTGCACAACTTTTTTCCTAACCACGGAGGTCGATAAACTTGACGTTTTGCCCGCCGCGGGACAAACATCTCTATTCCTTTGCGTACCGCTTCCTCGAAAACATTCCACGCGTCGTTCACCGACAGATCCAACAAGCAATCACCCCAGTCAACTTCGTTCAAGTAAACCTTGAAATCTTCGTATACACCGTTGTGAAACATTGGATGTCCTTCCATAGGCTCGAAAGAGCGAGATCTCAACGCAAGATTTATCACAATTGGAAAATGATCGCTTATCGCAAGGTCTTCCCTAACATCGCAGAACTTCAAGAGAGATGGATCATTTGTAAGCACTACATCGAGAGTGTTGCCTTTGTTGTGAGTGGGATCCATAATGGATTGCGAAAATCCACCTTCCGCTAGGCTATCCACAAAACGTTGACCTCTGGTATTTCCTCCACTCCACACGTTCCAATCAATTTTCGTCAAGTTGAAGTCACCAACTACCACGCATTCGTTGGTGCAATCCATATCCACAAGAAATCTACAAGTGTCCAAAAATGTCTCCTCCTCACAATTGGGAGACAGATATGCACAAAACAACGACATCTTCTCAAATTTGACACCGCAAATATTGTCCTGTTCCACCGGGATTTCGACACAGTTAACATTGTTATTGGCTAGAATGAGAACCCCGCCTCCCCTTCCAAGGGACGTATCTCGTCTGTCTTTTCTGGAAATCACCCTATAACCTCGAAATGGCAGACAGTAACTGGGGAACCCAGCATTCAACCAGGACTCGGTTATACAAATCAGGCTCGGTTTGACTGTCTGTAAGATTATCTCCACATCAGGTAGTTTGTTTAATATGCTGCGGCTGTTAAAATAGAGCACTTGCATATTAAATTTGATTCGATAATTAGTTTGTTGATGACCCAGATCGGCTTCTAGTTGTTATACCTTCATTCGGAATATTTTTTGTTCTTTTCTTCAAGCCTGTTTCCAAATTTTGCGGTGATTGTCCCATTTCATGTGCTTTTCTTTTAGTTTTCTCGCTTGTATTATCTTCTCCAGGTTTGTTCTGTTCCACAATTTCATGCATTAGGTTCCTTGATCCCTCATTCTGCACTTGCGGCACTAAAGCCTGACCCTCGTTTTCCATTTCCATGTTGTTCGACCTCTCAACAACTTCATCCACCGTATGTGTGTGGGCTGTTGGAATTTTCGATCTGCTCACTTGGTCTTCGACAATGTTTGCTTGATTAGAAGTGCGTTCACAATCAGCCACGAAATGACCAGTTTCTCCGCAAGAAAAACATCGTCTCAATTGGGAAGGATGGGTGACCCGGACACGCCAAGACCCTATCTCTACATGATCTGGTACCTCACACTTCAAATTAACAACGACTCTGAAGTTACCACTTCCAATCCCTTTGAATCTTGCATCATATTTTCCGGCAAAAAGCTCCTCCTCTACATTCGATGTTGGAGTTGCAAATGGTTTGATAGCAGTCAACATTTCTTGCTTGGAGACCTCGCAAGGCACTTGCAAGAGCCTTAGAGGGGCTTTTTTCTTTCCACCTCTTATAGAACAAGTCCATTTCTTCCCATTAATTACATTCTCAAAATCAACCTTGTTGCCAAAGCGTTTCGAGATGATGATTTCTTGCTTTGTTACAATGACGATAGGTTTGTTGAACGATCCGACTCCTTTAACTCTTGTAATTTCTTCAGCTTTGAGGCCCATTTGATCAAACACAAATGGTCCTATGACCTCAAGACCTATACGTTCGTCTCCATTTTCGCACGCAATGTCCAGAACGAGAACTGGAAACTTCCTCGCAACATTAGCGTAAGACAACGGTTGGCTTGACTCATTTTCGACGATTGCCACCCTGTTGGACCCTGGTTCTTCTTGTTGTGGTTTATCTGGCGGAAGAGTATTCATTTTGGCACTCAGTCCACTAATTTGGTAAAACACCAAACTTCAGAACACTCCCCAAGGCACTGGTATCTTTCGGGTACTTTTATATGGTACAAATCCTTGTTGGAGAGACTATGGCCGCATTAAATGCGTTTTTTCACTAGCACGATTGAAACACGTTAACAGGTCTAGTCAGGGAGCCTATGTCATTTTTTGTCACGTCACGTACAACACATTGATTCGCAAAGAGAGATGTGGATTATTTTTTTCAAATTTTTCTATATGCCTACCTTCCACCGGAACATCGTCTTTTAGAATCTTTTTCATATTCCGTGTGATAAAGAGTTGAATGTCGGCGAACTGGTTCATATTCATTACCTTGACAAAGTGGCATGCTACGGAACGAAAGAAACAATCATTATTGGGCTGTCTATTAAGAGGAATCCTCGTTTTTTTCAAGTCGTTGGGCGAAGGCACTACCGAAAGATTGCATGATCCAGCTAGAGGGCGGCACTGAACAACCTCCACTTGAATAGACAAAATCCTCTCCACTTTCCAACAAGAGTACTAGGATATCCTGTAACTCTAATCCAACCTCTAGTCCAGCATCTATACAGTTGGAGAATGTAGAGAGCCCATATTTTCTTGTGATGCAAGAGGCCCATCGAAGACTTGATAGATCCTGAGGTTCCGGATTGTGTTTCCAAGTTTGGATAGAAAAGTCCACTGATGCCAAAATTTTGAAAATTGATTTGGAGGCTCTTATTGGGGCCAGCTGTTGGAGATCAGTAAGGAATTGATTTTTGTCCCTGTTGTCCTGGTACAATGTGCAGTACTGAGCCCTGCAATTTTCTTCAAAAGATAGTTTAGCCTGATTGTTCATCTTTTCAACATTAAGATTGAAGCGGGTCGAAACCATAATCATAAGCCCAGTTCTCACCAGCCACACATCATCTGAAGAAACCTCATCGGTAGTTGGAGATGGCACAAATTGGTATTGAATCAGGCAATCGAGCCTAGTGGGATCAGTTTTTTCTCCATCCAAGACATATTCTTCTGTTGGAACTATGTTAGTTCCTACTTTGTCAAAGAACAGCTTCAGGATCTCTCCCCAATCAGTTCTGGGCGGAAATGCTGGCCACCTTCACTCATGTTAAGAATATGACGTGGCCCACCAAGAGTATCCCCGACAAGACACCGTTTGAAATGTGGACCAACAAGAAACCGGATGTGTCGCACTTTAAAAGAATTGGCTGTTTCGCGTATGTACATGTTTCTGAAGAGAAACGGGGGAAATTGGATTGCAAGGCCAAGAAAATGATTTTGGTTGGATATTCCGATCATATCAAAGGTTATAGATTATATGACCCTGAAGAAAGAAGATTTAGCCATCATTGAGATGTCGTCTTTGATGAGCGTTACACGTACGGAGATTGGAGTTCACAACCTCAGGATGGAACTACTCGTAGTACGTACGACTCGTATTGAAAGCGTTTCCTTTGACTGGAAAAACACCATTGATGGCTCAAAGAATTTGGAAAATGACATTTTCTTGGATGCAGAGTTAGATGGAGGGAATGATGGCGCTCCTGTTGATAATGATGATGAACCAAGTGCTGAATCTGACAAACTTGCCCCATGTTCCATTGAAGAATGTGCGGGAGATGAACACGATAAGTTGGGGCCAGAAGACGATGATAATACCCATAAACAAACGGACGCTACAAGGAATGTTAATGTTAGTCACTCAATCAGATCCCGCAAACCTCCAGACAGGCTTGTAGATTGGGTAAATGCTGAGTACATTGAAGATTTGGAACCTCAATCTTATCAAGAAGCAATGAAAAGCAAAGACTCGGACCTTTGGATATCAGCCATGGACTCGGAAATTCAATCAATGCGTGATAATAATGTCTGGGAATTAGTGGATCTTCCCAAAGGAAAACATGTGGTGAAGACCAAATGGGTGTTCAAAGTCAAAAAGAATGCCTGTGGAAAGGTTGATAATTTTAAAGCAAGGCTCGTAGCGAGAGGATTTAGTCAAATTTTTGGACAAGACTACGAGGAAACCTTCTCACCTGTGGTAAGGTTTGAATCTGTTCGGATTCTTTTTGCTTTGGTGGCCCAGGAGGGGCTGCATCTTCATGTGCTGGATTTTTCAACGGCCTTTTTAAATGGAGATTTAGAAGAAGAAATTTATGTTTCTCAACCTGAGGGATATGTCAAGTCTGAAGAAAGAACAAAAGTGTGTCGACTAAAGCGGTCTCTGTATGGTCTAAAGCAATCCCCAAGAACTTGGAACAACACCTTGAACTCGTTCTTGCGAGAGAATGAATTTCAACCAATGGAAAATGATCCATGTATGTATCGCAAGAATAGAAGTCACCCAGTAATTTTAGCCTTGCATGTTGATGATGTGGCTATTGCTTGTGATGATGAATCAACTCTTAAGGAGATCAAGAGTGCCATTGGAGCTCAGTTCAAAGTCAAAGACATGGGTCCCATGACTCAATATCTAGGGGTCACTGTGACGATTTGCAAAGAGAAAGGATACTTGTGGTTGGGACAAAAGAGCTTCACAGAAGATTTACTTATGAAAAGTGGAATGCAAAATTCTCGACCAGTGCGCACACCAATGGATCCAGGGACAAGATTGGTATCTGCCAAGCCAGATGAACAAGCCGTGGATGAAAGTGATTATCGTTCAGTAGTGGGTGGACTGATGTATCTTGCCAATAGAACAAGACCCGATTTAGCTTTCTCAGTTGGGGTTGTGTCTCGTTTTTGTTCAAAGCCTACGGCGAATCATTGGATTGCTGTGAAACGCATTTTGCGGTACTTAAGTGGGACAAGTGACCTTGGTCTAAGATACAGGAAGTGCTCAGAGAATGAACTACAAGTCTTTTCAGACTCTGATTGGGCAGGCAATTGTGAAGACCGAAGGTCAACATCTGGATATATCTTCAAGCTCAGTTCCGGTGCCATTTCTTGGAAAAGTAAGAAGCAGTCGGTTGTGTGTTTGAGTACCGCTGAGGCGGAGTATGTGGCATTGTCAGCTTGTACCCAAGAAGCTGTTTGGCTGAGGTCAATTCTCCGTGGCCTTGGTCATCCACAGACCAACCTAACCCTTATTCATGAAGATAACCAAGCCACCATCAGTCTCGCCAGGAATCCCAAATTTCACGGGCGAGCTAAACACATTGAGGTCCGATACCATTTTACAAGGGAGAAACTTGTCAGCCGGGAAATTGATTTGCATTATTGTCCTACTCAGTCAATGCAAGCGGATATCCTAACAAAGGCCTTGCATGGTCCCAGGTTTGAGGCTTTGAGATCGATAATTGGTATTGTTCCTGGACCACAAAAACTGGGGGAGTGTTGAGTGGTTATAGTGAAATGATAACTTCCGTTTGTATATTACGTAAACAATAAATTCCAACAGTTGGATGATATTCACACGCCGGCTTTCAAAGAAACATGCACAATGCTATCGTCTGCTCCTGTTCTATGTCATTTCGACCCAACTCTACCAATCAGGCTCTTGACAGATGCATCAAGACTACAAGGACTTGGGTTTGCCTTGATGCAAGATCACGGAACCACGAAGCCTGATTGGAGAATGGTTGAGTGTGGGTCTCGATTCATATCGGATACAGAATCCCGATATGCAGTGTGTGAGCTGGAGCTATTGGCAATTGTGTGGGCTGTCCAATAGTGCCGTGTTTACCTTTTGGGTGCCGAATCATTTGTGGTGGTCACGGATCACAAGCCCTTGATCCCAATTATGAATGGGATGTCTTTGGATGCGGTGGAAAATCCAAGACTCCAACGTTTAAAGGAGAAGTTGACCCCGTATGTGTTCCATCTGGAATGGTCGAAGGGTTCATCCCACTGTATAGCCGATGCGCTAAGCAGAGCCCCCGTTGGAGACCCTGACAGGGAAGAGGATGAGTCTGTTCCTGATTTACACGTCAGAGGAGTGGTTGTGAGTTCGATTGAAGCTCAAGGGGTAGATCCTGCTCTAGATACTCTCAAGAGTGCTTCCAAGAATGATCCTGAGTATGAGGCATTGTTGGATGCCTTACAAGATGATTCCATCTCCAAGTCAAATTTGCCCGTGTCAGCCCAGCTTTTTAAGCGAGTTTGGGACCAGATGACGGTAGAGGATGGATTGATCTTAATTGATAGTCGGAAGATCATCGTCCCATCTGGAGCCCGGAAGGAAGTGCTTCGTTTGCTCCATCTCCCTCATCAAGGCATTGTTCGTACGTATAAGAGGGCACGTGATTTGTTTTACTGGCCTGGGATGAAGAATGAGATTGTGTCTATGATTGAATCATGCGAATTATGCCAGTTATACAGACCATCTTCCGTGAAAGAAACTTTGAAGCGTGATGTCCCACCAGAACGACCATTCGAATCAGTGAGTGCGGACCTATTCGAGTATGGTGGACGCTTCTTCTTAGCTCTCGTGGATCGTTTCTCAGGATGGCCGTGTTTTGATTCGTTTGGCAAAGCATCGAAAACAAGCGAGGTTGTGCGAGCCATCAAACGAATCTTTGCGATTTTTGGAATTCCGGTGGTTCTTCGAACGGATGGCGGGCCGCAATTCACTTCGGCCGAATTTGAGAATTTCTGTCGAGAAAAAAACATCAACCATGTCGTTAGCTCGGCATACCATCCACAGTCCAATGGACATGCCGAGGCTGCTGTCAAGATGTTGAAAAGCCTAGTAAAAAAAACATTGGGTGAACAACCGACTAGATCAAGATGGGTTTGATGCGGCTCTCTTAGAGTGGAGGAATGTTCCTCGAGAAGATGGGTTCTCGCCAGCTCAGTGGTTGTTTGGTCGAGGAATCCGTACTCGTATTCCGGCTCATTCATCAAGTTTCCGACTGCTGGGACCAAATGAACGTGATCGTGCTTTGGAGAAGCGACATTCAGAGTGTTTGAAAGATCAAGTTCATTTTAATCAAAGTGCTCAGACATCCAAGCCTTTAAGTGTGGGTCGTGAAGTGCGTATTCAAGATCCCCATTCCAAACTTTGGGACAGAGTTGGCGTGATCCAATCAGTTCGAGATAAAGGAAGATCATATGTCACTTTAAGTGGATCTCGCCGTTATACTCGAAATAGACGATTTTTACGTTTGATTGATCAAAAGAAATCAACCGATGAAGATATTCCTTCTGGATCAATAGATCAGACCGAAGCAATTCCGCCAAGAAGAAGTTCTCGTTATATGAAGAAAACGGTTCATTTCAAATTTTAAGTGTTCAATCAAGATTTTATGAAAATTCCGATTTGGGGGAGGTGTGATGAATTTGTATTTCCTTTTTACATGCTCTCCATTTGCACATCATCGTTTTCCCTTGGGTAGTCCTCGAAGTCTTCTTTTCCCGTATTATTCTGTTGTTCTGGATTATTCGACAATATGCCACGTCGTTCACTGGATGAATAAACTAGTTCCATCTTTTATTTCGTTTGGTCTCATCATTGTTCGTTGGTACAATACAGAACCCTCACCAATTAGAGTTCTTTTGGATGAAGTCGATTTCCCCCCTACCACTCCGTGGTAGGGGGGAACTTGGGGCTCGACCAAAATTGTTTTCCTCTTCGGGTAATAGCGAGTCTCCTCGCTCAAATAAGTTGAAGTCGTCTCTTGCCTCATATAGACAACAATCGATAATCGACTTATCTGACTCAGATTCCAATGAGTCACGTTCTTCTCATCCTCTGCATTCAGAGTATCTTGAAACTCCTGTTGCCAATTCAGCAGCTTTGAATGACAGTTTTGATGATATGCTAAGGGCACCGAATGAATCAAATTCTTCCGCTCCTCAATGTTTTTGACTGCGAAATATCACTCCTCCACTTCCTGATACTGATGCCTCAACGCTCCCCATACCAACCTCTAATCAAGGTCCTGTCATGTCGCTCCCGGAGAATTGTCCGCCAAGTGAGACAGGCCATAATGAAGCTTTCAACAGGCACAATCCAAACGAAGCAAATCAGTCACTTCGTGTGCCGCTTCTAGACCATTTGCTAGGTCCAGTCACTCGTTCTCGTGGCTCAGTTCCTGACAGGCCATTGCCTTCGCACCCAATAGAGTACAAACGTTTTCGAAAACGAAGAAAATTATCGGAAATCACCTTTTCCTTTTTCTCTGGGGTGCCCTCTTCTTCCTCCCGGGGGAAAGCCGGCTTGCTTTTCCGATGCAAGTGGGCAAATTCAGTTTTGAAGACATCGGAATTTTCACTCTCCCACTCACATGCCGACTTAGTTCTTGAGGTAAACTTTACGGAGGTGGGACTTCATCTACGACACACTTGTCATCTTGCCGATGCTGTATCCATGACCATGATCCGAGCCGCATTAAATCCTCAGCATCTCTTTGTGAATTTGTGCCAAGCCGACGTTTCCTCTTGCGACTCCTTCCTGGATTACCTCACTGGCGAGCATATCCAGAAAAGATTTGTGGGGTCCCTCATTGCATCTCTGGCTTTTGGAGTGGCCGGATACATCTTTGGTAATTCACACTCATCAAGCCAAAACGATCAAGAGCTTATTGACAATCAGAAACATGTTTTAGCTATCTTGCGCGAACATGAACATCGATTTTCTCTCAATTATGAGGTTATCAAAAAAATCTCGGAAAACATTCAGCAAGTGCAAAGGCGGAGTCTCGAGACGGAACATGTCATAAATTTAGCCTCCAATCTTCAATCGACCTTTCTGGTGCAAGCTAACGAGCTGGAGCGTATCATTTCTGTTCTGTTTGGAGTTCTGTTTGGAGTGCTGAAGGCGTCAGACGTGCGAATCTGATCTCCTGAGTGATTACTGAAGCTAGCACATTCTTCAATCGAGACAATTGATTTGGCAAAAAAAACTTCCTTTCAACTTTCAAACCAAATGAAGAAGGTTACAAGGAGTAACACCAAAGACACACCAAAGGGGTCAACAAGCCTATTAGACTACGTATTGTCGCCACTCCCACCCAAAATGGCCAAGAAAGGCAAAGGAGAGGGGCAGGAGCCAGAAATGGAGGGGCTTGTCGAACGGGTGGGTAAATTAGAGGAGGAGTTTGCTCTTCTTAAGAACGAGAACGTTGAATTAAAGCAGCGTGTTAAGGAACTAATGCAAGCCCTGGAGGAATCCAGAGATACATCTAAAAGAGACATTACCGCCACCATCAAAGACACCCTCTCCAGGGAAGGTGACTCATATGTCGATAAATTAAAAAAGAATCTGAACCTCCCTGTCGGGCCGATCATCACGATCAAAGATGTAACCGAAATCCAAGACAGGCGGCTCAACTTAGTCTTCAGAGGAGTGAAGGAATTGGAAAGCTCCGACCTCAACGCTCAGAGAACCCACGATCAAAATGAGGTACTGCGTATCGCTGAAATTGCCGGCCTAGAACGCTCACAGGTCGAAAAGTCATTACTCTCGACACGAAGACTTGGAACCCCAAAAAGGCAGAATGCAGACAGTACCGACGTGAGTCAGAACTGGTGGAGACCAATCCTTGTGAGGCTTTCTTCACAAGAGCTGAGAGAAAGAGCATTGAGAACAAATCGAGTGCTTAGATCTTACAATCAAGAAAGCAAGGCACAAGGCTTAGATACGAGGTATAGAATTGATGCAGATCTCACAAGAGCCCAGAAGGAAAATCTAGACAAAACGTGGGAACTAGCACGACAGAAGAGTCGCGAACAGGCAAAAAACGGGATACGCTTCCTCGTGATCGGTCAAGAAAAACCCCAAATCAGGAGCAGACCGATCTCAGAAGAAAAAGAAGCAACAGCATAAAATATGCATCATGGAATATCTGCCGCGGAATGCATGCTAAGGAAAGCGAGATCAGAAATGCATTAGAATTTAAATCAATTGACGTTCTATTCCTTCAGGAAATCGACTTGACACATTACTCGGAAGGTCTCGTCCACTTTCCTTCATTCACAAGCTACGTACATAAAGGAGAAAAAAAGCGAACATGTATTCTTATAAGAAATAACACATTCAAGACAGTTGAACATTTACCAAACCAAGAAGATGATCCTCAGGTGTGGATTAAAGTTGAAGAAAAATCTGGGAAAAAGCTAACAATAGCAAATATCTACAGAGAATGGAATTCAAATCAAGAACATATTTTATCAAGGATGGTAGAAAGATTCCAGGCGATTGCATGTACGGGGGGAAGACTTATAATAGGAGGTGACTTCAATCTAGACCCAAGCCGTTTAAACGATCCAACTTACCAAAACGGACACACCACCTCAAATTTTATCCAACAAGCAGAGGAGGTTGGGCTTCAACGAACATCATTCGGCATGACATTTACAAGAACAATCAAGAGCCTTACCGTGGATTCAGAATTGGACTGGGTCCTATCGAACATTGATGTATATGATCCAAAAAGTGTCAAATTTGGCATGAGCGACCACTCACTCATATCTTGGAAAACTAAACACAGTGGGTTTCAACTCGCTGAAAACTTCACATGGTATAGAAACTACTCGATAATTGACGCGAGTGCCTTTTCAGCTGATTTAGCCATGTGTCCATAGGAGGATTTTGTCACAGCTCAGTGCGGAGAAATGGCATCTAGGTTGCACGACCTTTTCATCGGGACGCTGGATAGACACGCTCCCACTCGCTGCATCAAAAAGCAAAAATTAACCACGCCTCGCCCAAGTCAAGCTCTACAGAAACTTAGACGCCAGAGAGACAATGCTAGAAGCAAGGGGCAGCTTCAGAAATTACGCAAACTTAGATCCGAATGCAATAACTTAACTAAGAAGGAAGCCCATGAACAAGTCAGAAACCGCTTGAAGGGGAAAACTGGAGCAGAATGGAAATTGGTCAATGAAATATTAGGATGTGGAACTACCTCAAAGTTTGCCTTAAGAGAGGGGCCATGTGAGCTTAATGAAAAAGAGTCAGCCGATGCTTTAAATTCTCACTTCATCAACAAAATCAAAGATATCAGACAAAAAATGACAAAAAATGATGGTGACCCACTCTGGGGAGCCAAACGCAGAGCAAAAAGACTAGGCTTAACAAACGGCTCCTTTAGGTTACGAACCGTATCAGAACAAGAAGTAGAGGAAGCTATCCGAAGTAGTAAGAACTCCAAATGCCCTGACATATATGGTATAGCCCCTGCAGCAATCAAACTTGCTCCCAAAGTTCTATCTGTGCCACTCACTTGGCTCATCAATTCCATAATCATTCAGGGGGTCATCCCAGATTCCTGGAAGTGTGCAAGAATTCTGCCTCAACACAAATCAGGTCCAAGAAACAAGAAGGAAAACTATCGATCAATTAGTATACTCCCCTCTTTCAGTAAAATCCTAGAAAAGGTGGTGGCGAAACAACTCGTGACC
>JAAGOF010000075.1:489931-502004 GCA_010645155.1 Tigriopus japonicus | reverse complement strand
GACATACAGTATCAGATACCTTTCATACCTTCTCTGAGTACTGTACAGCCCTAACCTCTTGAGCCTTTCCCAATACGAGAGCTCTCTCATTCTTGTGATGTTCCTAGTAAAACATCTTTGGACCTGCTCGACCTTTTGCAAACCTGCTGAACTCATTGGAGCCCAAATGGGTGAGGCATATTCTATCTCTGGACTTGAAAGTGCGATAGATCCAGCCACACGTTTGAAATGCCTTCCCCACTTTCAACTGGATATGCACATCAAACTTTCCATCATCTTCGACAAGTCCCAAATCTCTCATGGACGATACTTGCTCAATATCACAACCTCCATTGTCTTTGAGCGGAACATCTATTTTTGACACCCCATACGTCATTGTGCGGAATTTCATCCCGTTCAATGCCATATTACTCTCGCCAACCCACGAGTAGATTTTCTCCAAGTCCTCAACTAAACATTTTGAGTCCTGCCCATTCCTTCCACAAACTAATTTTGTGTCATCAGCATATGAATAAATACTGGCTTTTGTTCTAAACTTCTGGAGAGGAGCAATAAAGAGAATAAACAGGAGCGGACCTAAAAATGAACCTTGCGGAACACCTGACTTGACATCGCACATGCCGCTAAAAGATCCTTCAACTTTAACTATTTGCTTCCTTTCGCTTATAAAACTATCAATCCAGGTCAGGACCTTACCCTGGACCCCAAACTCTTTGAGTTGATCGAGCAAAAGACCATGATCTATCTATCAAAGGCCTTGGCAAAGTCAAGATAGACTACATCAACTGACTCGTGACTTTCGAGCCCTTCAATAATTTGCTCAATATGATCAACCAATTGGGTTACTGTACTAAAATGAGCTCGAAACCCATGCTGTCCGGAAGGAATTAAATCATGGACTTCCAAATAATCTACATGTTTGGACTTCATAATCTTCTCAAAAACCTTTGCAACGCTGGAAGTCAGAAATAATTACTAAGGTGTGACTTATCTCCGCCCTTAAAAATTGGAACGACATGAGCTACTTTTAGAAGCTTTTCATGATTACATCATCATTACATGAGGTTTTTTTTTAAATGAATAGAAAATGCGCAATTTTTCCCGAACGTAACTACTGTTTAGTTTGGAAGTTGTTGTATAAACAGTTTGGTCAATCGTTTGCATTCAGTTCGAGAGCTCGCCATTCTCAGGTCCGTTGGTGCTGCGTTCCATAGTTTGGTGCTATTGGCCTAAAACCATGAAGGGTTAGCCCATCTTGGGCCAGGTTGGTGTATTTTGCCGTTGTTGTTGGCCCGGCATCCCCCACATGACCTGTCTGCCAAAAATCTCGTGGGGAACGGAGTTTCGCTCGCCATTATGGCCCACATGTCCAGTAATGTGCATTCTGCTGCTAAATGGTTCAGTGATGGTATCCCGGTTTCGTTTTGTAGTTCTTGAATGCTAATGTGGTCCTTTCGGTTGGCGTTTATCATGAGTCTCATGACATCATTCAAGAGGACCTGGATCTTCACCATCATTGGATCTAGGGGGTCTGACTCCAAGAGCCTCACTGATGAAAAGCGAGACAATCCATACCGAATCTTTGCCACTATAATACCTTGAACTAACACGTTAAGATCTTCTTGATCTAACCACGTTTTCAATCTTCTAATGAGGCCTATGCGCTTATTTAGGTCAGATATCAAAGCATCGATTTGTCTGTCCCACTTCAGATAGCTTTGTGTGTGAATGGATGCCCAGAACACACATGCTAGACGATGTGACCATCGCCTCACCTTTGATGCGTGGTATGGTTCAATTCTTCAGTTGCGTCTATAATCATAATCTCCGTTTTGTTCATGTTTGCAACCATCATTTTGCTGGCAAAAAAACTCACAAGTTCCTCACCAGTGTTCACAATTTTCTTTAAGAGCTCTTATTGGGTTCGAGCCTTCACAATTGCACAGGTGTCGTCGCAGTAGCAACTTAAAGTAGCATCTGTCCAAAGATCTATGTCTGACACAAAGAGAAGGAACAGTGTTGGGGATATTACACTCCCCTGAACTATTCTAAAGGGTACCTCAGCCATTCTTGACTTGTCAGACCCCACCTTAACTGTCTGTTTCCGGCTTGTAAGGAACGACCTGGCCCAACTCCTGCACACTCGGTCAAAGCCAAGTAACTCTAATTTTCCATCCAGAATATCTTTGTCCAAGCAATCGAAGGCCGAAATCAGGTCATAGGCTGTCAATGCCACCTTGTAACCCATTTTCTTGAACTCAACGATCTTGGCGTACATCATATTAATGACAGAAGCCGAATTACGGTATCTTCGATATCCATGTTGGGATTCCGGCAGAATGTTAAACTCTTCGCAGAACTCAATGATTTGGTCATTGGCTACCATTTCGATGATCTTGGATATGGTCTTAAGAAGAGCTATTGGTCGAAAGTTTTCCTTCAGTTTGATGTCACCCTTCTTGTGCACGGGAAAAACCTTAGCAACCTTGAGAAGGTCAGGAAACTCACCCTGCACTAATGAGGCATTAACTATTTCTGTCACTGGACTGATTATCACATTTGCAATGGCTTTAAGAGTTCTTGAGGAGAGATCGTCCAATCCGCAAGAGTCTTTTGACTTGACCTTCTCAAAGATCTGCATCACGTCGTCTTCGGATACCTCTCGGAAGTTAAACCTCTCGATTTGCCTTTTAGACATGTGTCTTCTGAGCCTTCTCAAGGGGTTATCCTGGTCATACCTTGCTACACTGTCTTTCAGTTTTTGGACTTTGGATATGAAGAAGTCATTGAACACCTCGCTAGCAATCTTGTTGTTCAGTGTTTCGCCATTTTCTTCTATGTTTGGTCCAATTGTCTTTTTTCCTCGGCCTGTCTTCTCATTTGCTTTCTGCCACAGTGCTTTGCAATCGTTGTTTGCATTTCTTACTCGGTGCTTCACTTCCTTTTTGGCCTCCTCTCTCAAGGACGAGGTTACTTTATTTCTAAGCCTTGCGTATACCTTGAACGTGTGATCTTTGTCTTGAGCTCCAGCCTTTTTAAAATTCTTGTACTCCACATCCCTCAAGTTCATGAGCTCGAGTGTTCGTTCGGAAAGATGAGACCTGTAGGGGATTTTAATGTGGAAGGTTCTTACAAGGGCGAGGTTATTCAGGCCCTCCCTGATATATCGTTCTTAGATTTCCATTTTTTCATTCACGCCGTGTGCCTCACTTAACGCGCTCCAGTCCCTTTCTTGTAGGTTCACTTTCAGGCTCTCGATGTCGAAGCTCCTGTATGACCTCTTTGTGATTTGTCTGAACTGGAACTTCGTCTTCTTCGCCTTGAGAGCAACGTGGGCCAGTATCACTGAATGATCACTTGACCCAAAATGTTCATTATTACGTGAAACCAACGCCGGATTCATTTTCTTGGTATAGGATATATGATCCAATGCAGATTCCTTCATTTCGACTTGTTTTGACACAAAAGTATTACTCAGGTCTGCTTGCATCATCCCAAATCTATTCAATGAAAGCAGAAGGGTCTTGACCAAGCTCTTCAGGTTGTACGTACTTGCAATTTTTGAACATGTTGCGATCTAAGTTCACATCTCCAAGTACGAGCACCATCTTGCACTCATTTCGACCTGAGTCGATCTGGCTCATGGCGAAACCCCACTGGGATTCCTGCCATGGCATAGAGGACTGACTCACCGTCTTGGGAGCGCCATTCGCGATACACACTTCCAATGAGTGTCTTCCTTTGGTTTATGTCTCTGCTCTCCAACCATATACTTGGCAGTGATGGAGACATTAGGTCTTTTCGTAGGATGATTTTGGAACAGGGAGTGTTCTTTTTGACTAAAGCTATTATTCTCACTTTCTTGTTGTCTGGGCCGTTCACATAGTTCCTCTGGCCAAATGTTAAGTCATCGTGGATTCGGACACCTTTGAAATTCTAAGAGTTCTTCAAGTTCGCCTTTCTTCTCATTACAGTCTCCTTCTTATCTTCATTCCCGAATGATACTGGGAGGGGCTTGCACTTGTCTTCTCTTTTTTCCCCAGTCTTGTTGTTGATACGATTGAAGCACATTCATTGGAACAGCCAATAGAAGTTAGAACTTCAGTTACTTTGACCAAGCGATTCTGAAGTTCCTCTTCATCTTGTTCCGGCAGTCCGCGAATTATAACATTCTTGGCCCTCTTTCTTTGATCAATAATCTCACTGGCAGTAATCGCACTCGTGGAGAGTTTTCCATCTTGTGGGTATGATGGGTCTAGTGGATCCTTCCCTTTCTCAATCACTTCAATCTTCTTCTCTATTTGATCTAGAAGACCCTCAATTGAATTCAGTCGGTCAGTGATTTCCTTTAAGTTTGATAAGATATTCTTGCAACACTGCGTACAACCTTGACATGTGATGATCCCATTGCAGTCTTAAAGCTCTTGTAACGTGGAATGGAGTAGATTGAGCACAGATCGTGAAAAATGCCACTCCAAGCGTCATATTGGTAATGCTTCCGTTTACGCTTGTCCACAATGGTCTTGCATTTGGGGCAGATCTGAGACATGCTGGTGTCTTTTTATGCGACAAACGTAGGGCAAGGCTAATCAATCGTATGTTCACTCAAAATTGATCAATTCGAGAATTTTCACAAGTCCTTGAGGAGCACTTTTCCTTGCGTCCTTCCACCTCGAGAACGAACGCAAAAAAGGTTTGAAACTTGACAAAAATCATCAAAAGATGTTGAGGAAGAAGGTTGTACAGGTTGGGAGCTCGATTTAAAACTGAAGACGTCTTTAGATTTTTTAGCAACTTATTGTCAATTGAAGAAGCTTTATACCTTGGGATACATGTAATACCTCTCCTCTCGCTAATCGTGTACTCTATTCCTGGGTTTGGGCAGTAGCCGTGTAGACATTTGAAAACATAAAGAATTTGATATCTTTCATACCGCCGTTGAACACGATATAATTCCAACTTTTGCAGCCTTTCCCAATAATTTAAATTGAGCGTACCGTCAATACAGCGGGTAAAGCATCGTTGCACACTTTCAATCTTGTTGAACCCTGCCGCGCTCATTGGAGCCCAAATTGGGGAGGCATATTCCAGATGAGGTTGGACAATTGATTTATATAGATTTTTCATGATGAAAGGGTCTCTGGACTGGAAAGTTTGATAAATCTATCAAAATGTTTGGAACTTTCTTTTGGAGCGATCACTTTGGTTTGAACGTGTTCTTCAAATTTTCCATTATCCTCTAAAATTACTCCCAGATCTTTTAAGGTGTGTACCGTAACTATAGGGCATTGACGATTATCTGTTTAAACATAGGTAAGCCTACACCATTAGGATCAAAAGTCATACACTTGAATTTTTCTCCATTTAATTCCATGTTGTGTTCTGAAACCCACTTATATAGCCGGTCTAAATCAGCCCGGAGATTCTTTGAATTTTGCGAGTTTCTGCCAAAAACTAGTTTTGTATCGTCAGCATACGAGGAAATTGACGATTGGAAAGGTAATTGTTGTAGCGGGGCAATAAGGAGTACGAATAAAATTGGGCCTAAGATTGAACCCTGAGGGACACCTGACAAGACATGGTGAGAGCACCCAAGGGTTCCTTCAAATATCACCCTTTGGGTGCGGTTTGTCAGAAAGATTTTAGCCATGTAAGGACCTTACATTTTATTCCAAGATTGGCCAAACACTGAAGCAACAGATTGTGGTCCACTTTGTCAAACGCTTTTGCAAGGTCCAAATAAACAACATCGACGCAATCATTCTGCTGTAGTCCCTTTTTTATGGCGTCAAAGTGCTGAACTAATTGTGTCATTGTGCTAAAACCAGTGCGAAATCCATGTTGCTCGTCTGCAATGCTATCTTGAGTATCAAGATATTCTAAAAGTGTTTTTAACAAGTTTTTCAAATATTTGAAATTAACGAAAGAGGTCTATAATGATTAGAAGAGTAACGAGTAAGAGTGATGACTAGGGCTAGGGAATTTTTTTTTACATTAAAAATATTTTTTTGCCAATTTTACGTGAAAATAACATTTTAATTTTATTTGACACTTTTTGGAAAATTTCATTTTCTAAATTTTTTTTTGTAATTTTTGCACAAAAATGTCATCTCAAAACCGGTTCTGAGGGACCAATTAATCAAATGAAGGCTTGAAGTTTCCCGCCAAAATTTCCCGCTAAAATTGTCATTGTTCAACTTCACATTTTACGATGGCAATTAATTAAAATCTTTGGAAAGGGGAAAAAAGTGCCCTTTAAGTTTCTTTTTGTCCAAAAATTATGAAAAAGTTCAAATCAGAAACTTTGTGATCTTTTTTTCCATGATTATTTTACGTGGGCTAAATAGCTATGTGTAGAGTAAAGTATGGTTTAAGTTGGCACTGTTGCCATTATTTACTCAGACTTTAATATCTATTGCCTATCAAAGGATCTGAATGTGCTATTTGACTTATAACAAAGTGTTTTGACGTCTAGCTTATAAAAACACCCCCTATGTGAAGCGCAACCTCCCGTTTTTTTAGCCAGAGTTTTGACGGCATTATTTCCTTCAGATGTCTGTAGTCTTCTCAAGTCCTCCACGCATCTAGTCCCATTTCTCACACATTTCGTTGACTTTTTTGCCCTAATTTTCAACATTTTTTGCTCTTTTTGCTCAAAATTTCAACATTTTTTGCCCTTTTTGCCCTATATTTCAAAATTTTTTGCCCTTTTTCCTGACATTTTAATGACATTTTTTGAACGTATTTCCAACATTTTTTCCCGGGCTCTAGTGATGACCATTACATGGGTGGCAGGAATAGGGAGCATTTGAATAAATCACAGTAAAAATACAAATATTGAAGTTAAGAACATCAGTAAAGTTGGTGTTGAAAAATGAAAAGAATTACAATTTCCGGTACTTTGTCCAAAAATCTAAGCAAACCCATCCCAGATCATGAGACTGATTTTAATAAAAAATACTTTAAAAAAGTTAAATGCGTCATAAAAATTGGGTAAATCACTTTCAAGATGAAATGAATCAAAATTTCAGACACTTTTGTCGAATATGTCAAGTGCATTAGCATGCCGAAAATTTCCCATTTACATGACACTTAACATTTTTTAATCACAGTTGCACTTGCCATCACATGTTCACTTTTCAAGTCGCATTCATTAAGTCCACATTAACTATTTGTTAGTGCATGAAACGCTCATCCAGTTAATAACTAAAGTAAATTAAAGAAATATCCCAGAAAAAAGAAAAAAAAAACAGGTTAAAATTGCTCACCTTTTGCAAATTGGTATTATTTGGCACATCTCTTGAAGAAGGAATTCTGAAACTTGATTTGCCAAAAATTCCCTGCAGTTTTCATGTGGGAAAAAAATCCATTATTAGTGTTTGTTTGTACTCGCTTGTGTTGGGCTTAACCAGGTGTCCTTATCTTAACCCTTTAACTCTTTATCATTTGGGTTTAACGCCATGAATATTCATATTTTGTAGGTTTAAACACCTTCTTTAACGAAGTATTTTTGTATTGACTGGCTCGTCAACAATCTCATCTGCTCCGTAAATTCGTCAAGACATTTGAACTAAAAAAGCTAAAAAAGACTCATTTCTGCCTTTCCAGATAGTTAATTGTTCAATATCAAATTTGTGACAGTCTTATTTAATAATTGTGACCGCGTGGTCGTTTTACAATTTATGTCTAAAAGTGGCACCAAAACTGGCACTTTTGGCCAAAATTTGGCGTAATAACCAAAACAAATGTGGCCTCATTGTTTGCAGAGTGAACTTTGGATTCCTAAAATTTGCACTTTTCCATATAAGAAAACAAACCTTCACTTCCATTTTCAGTTGTACTTATGAAACTGACTACAGACACAATAAACACAAACTAAATACAAAGATTTAACTGAGTTGAATAACTTCATATGTTCTGCGAAAAGCACGGTTTCGGCAAACCTACCCTCTTGTTTTTGTGCCTAGCATTACGGCCGTTCAGTTTTTTAGGGCTTTCACCCTTTTTTCAAACAAAAATTGCAAATGCTACATATGAAGCCGTCTTCAAAAAGTTCATGTCATGGTCAAAAAAATACAAACATATCCTAAAAACGACATCAGTGCTCTCGAAACAGCGACCAAGTTAACCTTAAATTCCTTAAATTTGGCCCTGGACCATATCAGTGAAGGCAATCGAAAATACAAGAAGAAGTAATAACTATGAAATGTGCTTGCCTGGCCTTCACTGATCATTTCTTTCTAGGGTCCTTTGAACCAGCAATATCAAAAGGCATTGTTGATTCTCATGTGGTCGGCTGCAGGGTCATAAAGAGTTTTTGCACTAATTGAAAGCGTCATCGCGGAGGCCATCGAGGTCTAGATGAAACAGAGTATCCAACGGGCCTCCTTCATCCATAAAGACCAGAGCTTGGAATTCCGGCTCCGTCCTGAAAAACAGAAACGCGCGCTCAAGAATTCCAAAAATGGAACCAAAAACGGAGAGAACGCCAGAAAGAGGATCGAACGCGAACGAAAAGGGACGCGAAACACGGAAAAGAGAAAAGAAACCTTTTCAGTTGAAGGCAAGGATTCGAGCGAGCTCCTTGGATGATGTGTCACGTTCATGGAAACTTGGGAAGAAAAATGAGGGTGGGTTTAATTAAAGTTTCGAGTTCAAATCCAGTCAAGTGATTAGAACACGTTTTCTTGAAGACAGAATATTCCTTGAAATTGGAGCTTGGGACGTGATTGGCCATTAATCAAGTGTTATTTCGCAAGGCTAGAAATAAACGGTGTTGAAGTGTCCAAAAAAGTGACACCATTGAGTGACCTTTGCCACTTGTGTGATTTTTTTTATTGTAAGTTTGAATGTCTCAACTAAAACTGAAAGATGACATGTGGAACGCAGAGAAGAATGGGAGATCCCTTCGGTGAAGACTTGGGAAATCGTGAGTGGAAGTGAATTTGATCTCCATTTCAAACGAGTGTTTTTTACTAAAGACACGATGAACACGCGACATTGTCATTTTTATGACAGTTTAAGACTATGTCGTGACTCTCACAAAGTCATCTGGCTCCTCCTGTTTTTCATCATTTCCTGGAACTGTTCCATTACCGAGTCATCCAACATCAAAGGTAAGGATGTGAGACCAAGATGTACCAGATATGATTGACTCCAATGATTTATTGAGGCAAACGGATCCCCTTGTGCCTCAACATTGATGCTAATTTGCAGAAGGCATGTACACAAATTTTGTCGTCAATGGGATACAAAAAGATGGATCGAATAAAAAGACGGATTTAGTGAAGTTTAGGGCATTGACATGTTCTAAGGTAAAAAGCGGATCTAATGAACTTTTGATTACAACAAACAACGGAACAAGTGAAATTGGTTCCAATTTTCAGAATGGAAGCGAAGTTCAATCGATCCTTTGTTTTTGTTTCATTTATTTTCATTTGATCCACCATCTCTTGCTGCATTTTTGCCGATTATCAAATCAATACAAGGAAAAAGGTCTGCTTTGAATTATCTTACAATGTTATGGGATGACACATGAATTTGAAGGAAAATCAAGAGATGGAGCCCAAAATCATTCGTTATTTATGCAAAGGATGCAACAATGACCGACATGGCCCAAACCTGAGAGTTGTATTATTGTAATACCGAAAAGCTAATTGAAACCCAAGGATGAAAATTTTATAATTCCTTTACCAGAAGGGAACGAAAAGACTTCTAAAACTTTTCAATGAACAAAGTAACACTTTCAAAACATTTGATGCACAAAATTTATTAATAGAGATGGGTCGGACCGGAATATTTTGGTCCCGGATTAGGGTCGGTTCGACCGAACCGCTACAGATTGGATTTGGGATACAAACCATCCAAATCTAGTCCAGATCGCTGCAAATAATTTTGAAAATGTTGAGTGCACGCAATAAGTATGTTTTGCAAGAGAAATGAAAACAAAATTGAAAGATAACAAAGATGTTGAATTTCAAGGTACGTACATTGAATCATTGAAAGCCGTTGTGATTCGCTTACGTATTGCTATAACCTTCCCAAACCCAGAATGGGCCCCATGACTTCATTAAATTAATTGTGTAGAACATATAAACATAAATATCCAATGGGACAATTCTCGCAATAAACATTATAAAAAATTATATTGGTCCTTAGGTTTTCGGATCCTAATGACGACGAGCCGACTTTAAAACGGTCGAATTCGTCTCGGACCCATGCCTAAAAATTGTAGAGAAGCGAATAATTTTGTTCATGATCAATAAGTCCATTGTTCGACTGGCAAATAACAGATGTTTTACAGTTGTATATTTCTGTGATAATACATCAAAAATAAAAAAAAATAAAATAGTTTTTTAAAAGTATTTAAGCATACATGTAAATAGTCTTTTTAACTTTTTTGGAAAGGATGACCTCGATCTCGTCTTAGTGTTGGAGTCCTTTGTATATGTCATAAATGACACACATGCTAGTTAAGAGGTCAAATGAAACAATGAATAACTGAAATTTAAAGTCAAATCATGCATGCAAGCGATATGTTTTTGTAACAAACTTTTTCATGATAATGGATGGATGATTCATGAATGCTCAAGAACCTACTTAATTGTCCTTTACCACTATGCTCATCTTGTTCGACATTCAAAATTATTTAGTCAAGCCATCTAAGTTTATATAGGTTTCCTTGTGTTTATAAATTCATTCATTCAATGAAAGATATAAAATTAATTGTTGTGACATAAGCAAGTATTTTGAATTTTTAAGACAGTTTGTATGAAACACTTTTCCAAATGTTTAAGATGTGTAGGGCCTTAAAAATGTTTAACAAAAGTTTTTTTTCTTTTCTGAGACTACGTTATAACATGGTGCATAGTACTCTGCACTATCATGTCTTCCACAATCAACTTACATAATCACATGAAAAGACAGACGAGCCCTCTAAATTAAGTAAAACAATTTCCAAAGCCTTAGGACATTCCCATATTTTCGTACTCTTATTCAACAGGATAACAGCAGTTTCATGTATTGAGTTAATCTGCTGCTCAAAAAGGGAAGGTTTGCCAATAAAATCGTTTTGAATCCCGTCTTTGAGACATCTTTGAGAGGGCACAACTTTCAGCTCGAGCTTTAATTGAGTTGGAAATTGAGGTACAAAATCCTTGCGACGCATATAACGACTCAAAGAAAACAAATTTTGCTGATTTGTATGGAAAATGATCACTCTTTGCCTTTTATAATTTTGTTATCGCCAAATCGACAACCATCCGTTAACGATCATTCCTAACGTTGCTTCGGTTCTTAATTGACTTTATTGCATTAATTGAAAAAAGTGCCGTATATTGATACGAGAGCAAGTCCAAACAAACAAGCCCTAATCGTTTTTATTTGTGTTTGCTCCGAGAAAATAGAGCCCTTTGGAATTCGCTCGGGTCGAACTAAAATGTTCCCCAAGGGCCCCAAATTACATGCAGTGGCCTCTTTAACTCAGTTGGAATATAAAATAGCCTTCACTCAAGGCCGGCATCAAGGCCATGTCTACCATAAACGTTTCAAGTGGAAAAAGCTGACTTTGAAATATGCTATTCCATTGTTTCCAGGTCCACCGGTCGTTTCAGCAGATTACTTGGAACGTTACGTGGCGCAAGAGGGCGACACCGTCAAGATATTATGCCCAATCACGGGAACACCTAAACCATTGATTGAATGGTATCAAGACGATCGAATGATTCCTCCTACATGGGTACGATTTCGCATCAACCGACGCTATATCAAGATCAAGGACGTGGTTTTGGCAGACACGGGCTCATACGTTTGCAAAGGCATCAATGGTTTCGGTAGTGAATCTGTGGCACTCCATCTTGTCGTCCGAGGTAAAGAACGACACGTGCTTTTTTTCTGGGCCAAATAGGTGACCTTGTTGAGAGAGAGAAAAGAGCTGGAATATCTGCATAATTGGTTAAGCCCACCCAATACGTAGTGTTCCATTTTCGGCTCGGCAAGACCCAAATGAACCCAGAAAAAAGTGAATCTCCCATGTAGATAGTCATTTGTTTTGCACGTTCAAGTGCTGGGATGA
>JAAGOF010000075.1:470930-489839 GCA_010645155.1 Tigriopus japonicus | reverse complement strand
GAGAGAAAAGAGCTGGAATATCTGCATAATTGGTTAAGCCCACCCAATACGTAGTGTTCCATTTTCGCTTCGGCAAGACCCAAATAAACCCAGAAAAAAGTGAATCTCCCATGTAGATAGTCATTTGTTTTGTACGTTCAAGTGCTGGGATGAAAATGGAACACTCTCGTTTGCAAATCAAGGTTTATTTATGAACGCAAACAGAGACTGATAGTTTGGTTTGAAGGTTGGGGAAGAGAACGTGAGCATATCTAGAGGCGTTGCGAAACAATTTACAACACATCTGGGATAACTACCAATGTTGGGGAAGAAAGGAGCCCACCGACATCACACTTCTTCTTATTCTTGTGAGAATTGTGTATAGGAGGAACAACGTTGTGCCGCAACCAGCTTTCTTCGCCTGTCGCCTTTCACTTCCTGTTTCATGTACTAGATAATGAGACTTTCTCACTCTCACTCGTCTAGAAGAGGAGGAAGACACCTTTAAAGATTTTCATAGAGCTGATAATTTACCATCAAGGCGATTTATGACGATTAGCTCTCCTGGGAAACGCTATAGACGTGTGTTTAACATTAGGTGTTTCTTGGTTAAAAAGTGTGTCACTTGCGAAAGAGGTGCACAAACGTCGGGATAACAATCCTGTCTTTTACATTAATGACATTATCATATCGATCCGCATTGTCGAACATCTCGAACTTCAGGATTGACTTACAATGCCCAGTCTTGTTTGAAACCAGTGAATTTGACAGATTTAAGAAACCTTTCATTGACATTCTTACCCACTTCAGCGTTCAATTCAAAGGAAGTTTGCAACCATTGATGAGACATGAACAAAATAATAACCTTTCAAATCTAGGGGACTCGTCAACTCTGTGAGACGTCTCTTAAGATCTCTAATACTGGGCTCTGCTATCTCTACTTCTGGTTTGTTTCCTCAATGAGAAAATGGACCCAAACAAGGCAAACAAAGCGGAAGAGGATCTGTGCTGAAGGTCCTGCGGGCAAACAAGGGAAAAAATGGGAAATCAATGATACAATCAACACAACAATTGACTGAAGAGGGGCTCGTTCGTGCTCGTTGTCGTTTGCCTTGAATAGAAGACTTATCACTGGCACCAACTACCCAGTACACAGACATGTAGAGAGGAGAACCTGGAATGGAAACGCAAAAGGGTGGTCCAAGGAGGGTGGAGGGGGGCTTTTCACAATTCTCACATTCACATGCGGGTGATTTTCAGCCATTCAAGTCTCGAATGGAAATCCTTAGGGGGTTATCAGCAACTCGCACCTGGGTTGATAATTCCAGACAACAAAGCTTCAAGTCTTTTAAAGCTAACCAATAACAGAGGTTGATTGCGGGGCCATGTTTTCTCAACGTGCTTGGAGTTTTGGATAGACAACTCTTAAAAGCAAACACCATCCTCAATGGACGGAAAACCGTCGAGTCATGTTATGACAATGTGGAAAAGGATGCTTCTCGTTCTGACGAGCAATGCACGAAGTCACGACTCTTTTCTAGGTCGATGTCTAAAGTGTTCCTTCCATCAGGCAGTGGTTTTTTAATGGTGATAAGAAAGTCCTTTAGAGGACAAAATAAAGCGATGAGCTGGTGCAAAAAGACAGGCCGTGTTTTGGGAAAATATAAAATGGCCAAGGACAAGTTCTTACTTCTTTTTCCACGTTCCCATTGGAAAAATTCTGGAAACAAGAGGAGAAAGTCGAGCCCGCTCAGCAATGAGATCTTTCCAGTTATTTCCTTTTCTCACGCTCCGTTTAAAAGCCCATTTTCGCCCTCTTTCCTCGTTTTTATCTCTCTCAAATATCATCATCACCCCGTTCGAATTCGCTGTCAAAATAGCTCTCTCACTTTGAAGCCAGGTTATTTCGGAGAGGCTAGTGCGTCACCTTTAATTTTGACGTGTTAAACAACCGATCTTTTAAATGAATGCGCATCTATAATTTGATTTTAAAACGCGCGTTATTCGTACAAGTGCTCGCCAAATATCACCTACAAACCAGATATATTCACGGTCTTCTAGGCGTCAAAAATGGCAAGGATCTGTTCATACTAACCTCGAGGATGATCCACTGCCATCAGTGAAGTGGATAAAACGGCCCCATTTTCGACATACTCATGTCACATCCCGGATCAACTTTCATTTTTGTAAAAAGCTCCGTTTTTCCCCAGATCTCAAAGAAGTCTTGAAATCCACTAATGAAGACCATTCTGGGCCATATCGAGGCTTACCTCCGTATTTGACCGAGGAGCTTCCCAATAGTTTCACAGCCAACAACGGATTTCCCCTACAAGGCTCATCCAATGAAGGGGGATCGAGGAATGGAAATCGGGGTCCGTTAGTTTTCGACTCGAGCAAGTATGAGGAACCGCGAATGGTCCAGCAAACGGCCGTTCGGGGCGATGGGATCCATAAAAAGGCCGGAGACACACTCAAGCTCGAATGTCTTGTGGATGGAAGTCCTGCACCATCAATTACGTGGTACAAGGTAGGTTCCAATGTAATATGATATTGTGTTTGGGTCTTAGCACAAGGCTAATGGGTGTCAAGTTTCAATTAAAAACTACCAAATTAGACTCTTGGTACATGTTTGGCTCCGATTCTTCTTGTTCTTCTAGCGAAGAACGTTCCACTCCTTTAATTACTTAATTTATGGAGGTGATAAAAAGGGCGCAAAATGAGCGCCATTAGCATTCCTGAAGTAGTCCAAATCGTTCCATTTCCTTTTGTAGAAATGGAACCCTTAAGTTCTTACAAATTGGTTCTTGGCACCATTGATTACCAACGGCTTCAAGACAATTAAACGGTTCTTTTTCCAGAATGGCGACATTGTGATGAACCCTAATCTTCAATCTGGTCGGAGTCAAACGATTCTACTGATCCCAGATTTGGACCCTTTCGACGACTCAGGAGAATACATTTGTAAAGCCAGAAATGTATGGGGAGAGGTCAATGCCACCTTTCCGGTCATTGTTCATGGTGAGTGAATTGTAGGAGTGACAAATGAAAAAAAGATTGTTAACAAAATTAGGGGTTCGGCTTTGAAATTGGAAATATTTTGTTGGGAAGACCGCAGAAAGAAAAAAAACCGTCTGCTACTCATTTCGGCCGTTTTTATAGAAGGTCCAGGTTGTAGTTACCTTTTTTATGATTTGTCCAAAGCCATTGAGGTCTAGCTCATAAATATGCCGAGAGAGGCTTTCTAAACAAATCTCCATTTTTGCATTTTATTGCCCTCTCTTTCTCTTTTCTTTTGCCCCTTTTAGTGTAGGTTATACTACTTCACAAAACGGAGTACAAGTACAAAAATGGACCGTGGATCCATAAAAAGGCTGTTCCCCCCATTTCTTCTCTTTCCTTTCAAAAAATTCAAAACAAAGTTTTTCATTTCTTGATAAAACTTTGTCGGTCCAAAGTCAGAAGGCCAACAGCTGTTGCATTTTCCAATATATCATGACAATCGCCTTTTGCTTCTCTCTTTCGCCCCTCTTGCCTTCACAATTTCCCTTAAAGCAATATGTTGTGCAAAGTCTTCTCACCAGTTTTTGAATCAAAGTGCAGTTTGAGCCAAAAAAAATATAACTCATTATCGTGGCTCTAAGCGAAGCAATGGAAAGAGTGATTTTGTGTCATAACATGACAGATACAAGCACACTAGGCACAATGGCACTTTAGAGGTCCTATTTCTATAAAAGGAAGTTAAAAACTAGTGATGGAGCGAGAGGGCTCATAACCGAAACTGAAAGTTCCAGCCGAAAGATGGCTTAACCGAAACCAAAACCGAAAGCAGAGGCTAGTTTTTTAAGCGCAAAGATCGATCTCAAGATCGAACTTACAGTACTTAAGTACGATCTTAAGATCGATCTTTGCGTCTAGCCTCGGCTGACTACAAAATTGTATAAATGCAAAATCCACCTTAAAAATTAAATTGCTCATGTGTTCGATGTTAGGTAGTTGGAAATTTTCAAAAATCGGGAAACTTAATTTCATAGGTTTTTGGACGAAATTTTTTTCGATTTTGTTGTCAAACTCCATCCTTTGTTGTGCATGTCTGCTTTCAACTGAAATTTTGGCCGTAATTTCGGCCGAAAGCGCTCGGTCCATCACTATAAAAACACTAATCGATTTGCTTAGATTATGCCTAATAGTGGCAGTCTCAAAGCAAAAATGTACTTTACATAACTAATAAAGAGCAAATGTGTTTTCTGCATGACAGTTCACAAACAAGTGTTGCCGCTTGAGGTTAGAGTTATTTTAATGTTTTAAGAACTTGCCGTGAGTATCTAGGATATAAGGAGCTTTAAACCGTTACTTGGAACGGCCCTCTTGGCATTCTTTTCCGCTCCTAAATGGAATTTTGATTCCAATTCTTAAATTGACTAGGAAACTCGATCCTCTCGAGAGTTCGATCCAGTCATGTCAGAGAATTGAGGGGCTCCTCTTGACACATCCAAGTCCAAAGCCATCTTGACTAGCAAGAATCCAGTGTTCCATGCCCATTTCAAATTGAAGATCCCACAGTTGAAAAACTTTCCCATACACTCCTCACGTAATGAAAACGTGTAACATGGCTTTTGACCACAAAAGGAGAAATCCTCCCTTCTTGGACCGATTTCCAGATCTGGGTCTCCTGACCAATTCAATGACTAAGACCATTAAGGTGGGATTTCTGGATTCTGAGGGGCGATTTCAGTCGGCAAGTGCGCTGAACTGGAGGTATCTTTCTGTTGCTCTTATCATCTTTGAATAGGACGACAAGAATTTCGGGGGTATGGAGGGGATTTGCGGCTTTTTGTTAAAGGAAAAGTGAACACCTCGGGGGGCAAGAAACTTTTAGCCTGACCTCTCGATCTTCAATGAGAACATGACGAGGTCCAAAAGAAAGTTTTTTACATTTTTTTCTCGCACTCTCGACTAACCACAGAGTCGTGGAAAGAACGATAGAGAGAAGGAAAAAAGTTGGAACGTTCTCGTCGAGAAACTTTGCAGTGGTCTCCTCCTTCAAAGTATGTGGAACATTTGGAACTCACTGGCCAGCTCTCTGGATCTCGGGATTAAATGACTTTTCTCGCTAATCCCTTCCCCAAGATTCCACTCGATATTTTTCATACTTATGCCATGCTTTCAAGTTTCTTCAAGGATCTGGCAAACATGAGATTCGGGGATGATGTCAAACTTACCCGTCCAAAGGACTTCTGGGATATAGTACCTACTTTTTACGGAGTGCACTTGTCATTGAATAAGATCCTAATTTTGGAACAGAAACCACCTCTGAGGCACTGAGGTCGGCGGTGTTTGATGTTTTCAAGAGGATCCGGATTCCGGGAGTCTTTTGAAGTTTCGTGGAAGAAGTGCATTTGTGCATTCTTCACACTCCTTTGAGTTTGCTGCCAACAGCATCAAAAGCGCACTCGTCAACTAACTCTCACTGTTGGTGCCAATTTCTTGTACTAATGTTGACTGCATACTCGGTTGTTGATCTCTTCAAAAATCTAGCTTCACAAAGTTAAAGCAAAGCTATAGTGGATGATCTCTTTGAACTTTTTCTAACCTTCATCTGATCTCAGGAAGGGTTCCCATTTTGGGAAATAAAGAAAATGATCTGTTTATTTATCGGAATAATGGTATTTAGTGGGATAAGTGGGACCCTTTCCCCTTCAAGTCAGTTTAACGGTTTTTAGTATTTTTAGCCTGACGCCTGCATTTCAAACATAACTGATGGTATTCTTGATGTTTTCTCCTAAATATGGGAAGGGCCATAAAGAATACATCTAAAAACTGTCATTTACTGATATCTTTAAAAAAGCGGGATTTTTTTTCGAAAAAAGTGTTTTATAAGAACTACATATAGCTCTAGTTTATATTGCATTCTTACCTGACCAATTTGAATAAGACACTATTTTTATGGGCTACACTGTACGTGAACAAGACGATAACAACCTTTACAATTTGGAAAATCGTTTTTAGAGACGAAAAGCAAGAAAATTCGGTTTCTTTGAAAAAGAAGTTGTGGAACCGCCCTATCGGAATGGAAACATTGATAAGTAGCTGTGTGCTCAGAAAGTCTGCAGCTGATTTCCACCTTCAAAGTTGTCAGAGCAAGGCTCAAATTCTTTTGAAAAACCGACATCCAGGTGTCAATTAGAACGACAGTGCTGAAGGCTGAAGAATGTCAAACTTTATTTCTTATGAAAGCCAATTCATTTTAGGTATGGACAAATTGACATTTCTTTTATGATCATTTGAAAAGAGACTAGAAAGATTTTGAATACATTGATCCGGTTCCACATAGGACGTCTATATTTTGCCCAAGGAGAAGTTTCAGCTCTTAAAATTGAAACTTGCTCAAAAGGGAACACAAACTCGAGAAGAATGGGGGAGTAGTGAAGTGCATTCAACCATTCATTTAATCCTCTGAACTATTTGCTTACTCACTTTCAAGTTTCAGCGCACTTTTTGAATCAATATTTACTCTAGGACTTACGAGAAAGAACGACACAAGGAACAAGGGAACGACGAGGAACAAAATAATGCATTTTCTTTCAAGTATGTTTAAGGTGGCGTGAAGATCGATGTTCAATCACTCAAAACCTTGAGCGGACAAAATCGAATTTTAAAACCATTAGTCCATCTCCCGTGGCTTTGTGTAACGTATAGTAGTAACCCCATGGCCTGAATATCAAACAAAGTCTCGGAAAAGGGGGATGCAAATAGCGACTTCAGATATTGAACTGAGGCTTAGGGTCGCCAAAAGCGAGTTTTTTATATGGACGCCTAGGCATTTTTAGACAAGATGTTTGATCTAATCCTGGATCAAAATTTGGTGAGAAAAAGTGAATGGTAATGAAAATTGCTCCACCATTCTTGAATTCCACCAAATCTCATTATTGCAACCATGGAATGTAAAAAGGACGCAATACTATCTCAACCCTTCAACTTCAGAGATAAACGAAATGTTTTTTAAAAAAAGGTTGAAAAAATGCTCAGGACATGTTATAGCAAATTCAAATATTATTAGCAAATGAGCTTTCGTACCCTTATTTCGTACCTACTTGCGTGAAATTTGAAAACCAAAAAATATTGAGAGCTCCTTTTTTTCTTTTTTTGTGTATCACGTAAGAGCAGTTTTGAAATGGCAACCCTGAAGTATAACCGAGTTTCAGGGAAAGCCCGACCACGCCATATCGGCGGGTGAATGTACAATCATTACTCAAGAATTTGAACAAAGGCTCTTTTGGGTGTGAAAGGTCATTGAAGTGTGTAACAGAGTACCCATGGACAAAGGCTCAAAAATCAGGCTTGCTTGCTTCCTGCTTGCTCCCTTTTTTCCCTCGTTCGCTCATTCTTCGTCATCCCTTTCAGAGTTTTCACTCTTGGGTATTCCACGAGCACAGAACAACAGGGAAAAGAAGCTTTCAGCTAGGGCGTAGTAAACAAATGACATTTGCATGTTTGGCACTCATTTTGGGGCCAACTCTACTCAGTCACTCACTCACTCGACGCCTTTCAGACCTCATGGATCCTCCTTCTCACCCTAATCTTTCGAAAATGTTTTCTTAGAGTGGTTTGTTGATCATATCTATGGAGTGATATGTTTCTGATCCACCTTTGCCAAGCTATTATGGATGATTAGTCCAGGTGCATTTTCAAAGCGCAGATTAAGATCAACTTGGAACCTCGAAACTTTTGAGCGTTGGGACAAATGCTCATCCGCTAAAAATCGATATGAAGACGCACCTTTTTGATTGTTGGGTTACTGAACCCTCATAAATCAAAAAGGCTTTCAAAAAGATCGCGGTTCGAGTGTTTTGCCTTGGTTCTATTCCCTTCAAGGTTGGTTAATCTTGTTGCTGATAGTTAGGCAGCCAGTCTATTTTCTAGGGCTGGAAAGTGACTTCCAACTTTTTCCCAACGTTATCACTAGTTTCAATCTAAATGAGGTTTGGTGGAATTTGCTGGCCTTGAAAAAATATTTTGGCCATGACACGGCCAAAAAGAAATTGAGAGTCGTTGAAGAATGGTCTCGTCTCTCGTCAAACTTCTTTCTGACGAAGTTCCCGGTCAACGTTGAATAGAAAACTGACAACTTGCTAAGGCCTTAAGCAGTGTTCTGTTAACAATAACTGATACAAAGCAGTCGCATAATTCAAACAAGGTAAAGGATATTCATGTAATGTGGCCTCAGGGGCTTCAACGCCGCATTTAGTAAAAGCTTAGTCCAAATTTAATCTTTCTCCTAGAGTGTTTTGTTGTTACGAATATAGGAGAATTTAGAAAGCAGGAATATTACACAGACGCATACGTACTTGTAAATTGTTATAATGAAATGGCCTATCCTCGATTGCAAGATTAAGTAAGAGTATGAGGAATAGAGTTCCATGGTTCCGAAAAGAGATTAGATTTGGTTGGACGGGCAATTTCCTTTGATCGAACAAGAGTCCATTAGGGAGGTCCGTTAAGTCCCATCTCAATGGTGCGATAATCAACTTTAGCGTGATTATTACCTTCAATCCTTGACCTCGCATACCTACCATAAAATTCACTATTGAGAGCTCAAATAGCAAAATATAGACCAACTTTGCCACGATCCAATTCAAATCTACTTTTCTTTTGCTGAAAAGCGTAGTGAAGGAATGGAAGAAGCACCGCTTTTGATTGAGTAAAAGAACTTGCAAACGACATCAATACGTTAGCGTCTGCTCGGAACTATTTCTCAATTTCAAAATCAGGCTTAGAGCTCCAATGTTCCTTGGAATTGGATTTTTTTGGTCCCTATTCATTTCTTGCTCCCCCTTCTGTCCTGCCTCAAAAGGTTGGTTGGTTGGTTGGCACGGGTTCTTGGTTAAATTGTCACAAACGGGCAGTTGGGACAATCCATCATGTCTTGGGCACACAAAGGAGGAATAACATTGAGAAGGAGAAGGGAGAAGGAGAGACCTGCCTTGTCCCAAGCATGTTCCATGGAACACGGATTACACTGACAAAACCAATCGATCAGCCCAACCACCGTGACTAATATGATCTTCATTACCATGATCTTTGGCCTCGTTCCAGAATCGCTTGTGGACCAATGGTTTGCTCCGCGATTGTTCCACTTTGGCATGAATGGGCGGTTGGGTCTATTTTGCTAGTGCTTTGAGAAATGACAACTAGGTATGCAGGAAGTGATTCAAGCCACGAATAAACCCAGATTGAGGCGGTCCTTTCTTTCTTTTTCCGGGAACATTGGTCCAATCCCTATGGAAATTTATCATCGAACAGATCTTGTTCCAATCTCCATTCCGAGAAATTTGTCCTTTTCGAGCCTTGGTATTCACACTCGTAATTGGAACATGAACTTCTTTTTTTCATCAGGGTTGCCAAGGTTACTAAAAAGTGTAGAATGCTTACATTTCTTCAGTTTTTGTACCGGTTCGAACAATTGTTATGCATGTTTTTAAATGTTTGGCCGAAAAGAAGGGCTAGCAAGAAAGTTGAATGAACTCGACGAGATTCCGTTGAAATCCTTATAAAAACACCAAATACAATCTAGAGGCCATCAACCACTTGTAAAACTTTCCTTTCGATGGCATTCCTGCTTTTGTAGAGAGAAGTGTGAAAGTGATTGGCGGCTTGTCAAACGGCTGTGTCTAAAAATATTGGTTCCCATCACGTTCAAGGTTGAATGGTTGAACCATGTGAGTGGCATGGCATGGATTTGTTTTATTGGTCTCGTCCATCCCTTGTCAACTTGGCATCTCAGATATTTCCCAGAAACGAACCACAACTCCTCCAAGGACAAGCATAGCACATCAATTCCAAGCGAGGCTTTTCGTTTTGTGATTTGGCAGCCACTTCTCGAGAACAACTCCTCTGGTAGCTGAGGCGCCCTTGATTAATGCCTCACTTTAAAAGATATCCAGGTTTATTGACTCAAATTGCAGGCTAGAAGGAAAGTAATAATAGTTAATAGGCACTTGGCACGTAAGGGACCTCTCAATTTATCTATGCAGAATCGGCTTTTATTCTGGCTTTCGAGTGTTCCCGGTACGATTGCCCCAAAACACAAACCTCACCTCTAACGATGTTGGTCAGAAATTCATTAAGTTAATTCAACAACAGAGGATTATTTCCGTCAGAGGGCGTTGTAAGTAATGAGTAATTGCACGTTATAATGGATCATTACGAGCGTCTTTCCTTGTTCCACTTGGCCCTTTGTCGGTTTTGGTGATATGATATTCATAGTCCATTATAACCAAGCCTTGTCTTGTATTGCCTTTTTGCTTGTACTAGCCCCCGAGGATGTTTATGGCTTTAATAAACAATTGTCGAGTTCCAAAAATGAGCCACCGAAGGGGATATTTACGTTTTGTTTTTCCATAACGACAAACATTGTGGATTTTGAAACCTTGAGGATATGTTTGTTTATAACGTTGGGTTTTTGAGGCCAACTCGATTTCAGCTCGTGTTTCATGGGGGATTTTGATCTATGCCTGGCCCAGAAATCGCTCACTCAAGGCTCTTTTTCGAGCACCCACACACCCGCAAACGAGGCCGGAATGCATAATCAAATCCATCCTCATCGCTTCCCAGCCTCCCCATGAGACAAAAAGAAGAGGCAAACCCAACGCCATAAGTGACGAATAACAATAACGAAGCGCCTGGTTTTTTACCCCTGGAGAGAGATGCATGGATTGGCATTATGGGACCAGCCATGCAGTCTTTATTTTGAGTAGAAGATAGGCTGCCAACATGCAAATACTGTAACTTTAATTTAACCCGTTAGATTGCTCCAATTTGTATTCAAGTTGGTACTTACCAGAACTTTCCACATTATTGAAAGACGAGTTTCTCAGAATTTACCAATACATCTTTGAGGACCGTAATTCATAACAACGCTTTGTTTTCGAAATGCATGGAAGACATATAAAATTATAATTGAACTATATCTTGCTCAGATTTCTGCTCAACAAGACATCTCCAAGCAATGTAATTAACAGTTTCCCGGGAAATGTAAAGATTAAAGAGTGTCGCTGGTCTTTTATGTTGGTATTTTGTAGCAAATAAGGGCTGGTTTTGAGTTGCGTATCGATGTTGCAGATAGGAGCCTCTTTGTTCTGATCGATTCAGTGTCTGGGGAAAATTGATGACCTCGACTTCCGCTTTGAATGGAACACATCCCACAGTGATATGCATTCTCGAGATGGTTTTGGCACGATAATGATGACTCTCTTTCCTTCTCTCCCTTGGTTTTGTATCGGGCACTTTAGTCGGCAAATCACTTTCTTTTAGGAAATGCAATATTCCACAACAGTGTTCACCCTATGTACAAGTAAGAATACAGTACTCGATGAGAAGCGAGCAAAGAGTGAGCTTTCGAGGCTTTAAATGGTCTTCAAAAGTGCGGGGAACATGCATTGAAAGCGAGATTGATTTGATGGTCCTTTTCGTGTTCTTATAATTCTGTCCCAGAACTTGAGCCTCAATAGCTTTTTGCGGTTTTTTGTCGCCAGCTAGAAAATAGTTCATTGAGGATGAGAAGCCTTGTCTAGATTTCAGTTTCAATTAGCTTGGATACCAACCATGTCGGAATGGTTCCAAATGGATCCTGCTCTTCACTCTTTTTGATCCAAGGACCACTGACAAACAAGCTGACATTGTATCAAAGGAGCATGTTTTAAAATGGGGAAATTGCTAATTGAAAGAAGCCCTTCCAGGCAAAAAAGCAAAAAAACCGGGAACATAAGCAGAAAAGAGGGGAACGGGATGGAATAGCAACACTGTGGAAACGTTCATACAAACCATGGCAACATATTTTTGCCATTCGTTGCCACGGAGAATTGCACAAAATATTCCCTTCAAGCGTTTCTTGACCCGAATTACACTTGAAGATAATCTTAACACCAGAAATTGACCTTTTCTTAATCCTACAGTGTGGAAGCCTGCTCCTCCTGGTTCATATCAGTTAAGTACAAGTAGAATAGCTCCAAAGGAAACCCATTACATTACTGAATGGAGAGGCTGAAAGGGAGAAGGAAACAGACTTTGATATGCTTGCCAGCCTTTTAAGGCTCTTACAAACGAAACCGGCAAGATTACTTACTCGTCATTGCTTCTTGTTGTTAGTATAAATGAAAGTTATAGGAACAATCCATTCAGATTCGACCTTTACCAAGGCTGCTCTTTCTAATGAGGCGTGTGTTTGTTCATTTGGTTTCGACCTTGGAAGTGTATTAGTCCATGCTTGTGCTAGATCAAAATGAGGGAAAAGTGGGCTTTCATCAGATTCGGGAGTCTTTGATGTTGGCATCATATCATTAATTTCTATTCAGGCCTTGGACAAATAACACCACTTTCATTTACATATGTTGTTGATTCAGTCTGAATGTCACGACCAAGAAATTAAGCCTTGCTTCATTTATGGTACGTAAACACAGGAAAAGGTTATGTTTTTGTGTTTGCAAAAGCAAAAAACATAAAGATATATAGTGGAGACTTTTTTCCCGTAGAGCTTAAATAAAACTTTAAAATAAAAATTTTAAGTGCAAAAGGATTTGCTCAAGATTTAGAACAAAACAAAGGGGAAGAACAATTCGATACTTAAATGACTTACTTGGTTTAACGCGCGATTATCATTCATGGTTTTATTAAAGCCCATCGAATGGTTTTGAGTGCGAGTTTTTGTCCTACAAAAAGTAGAGACCCTTAAGGGATAACCGTCGGGATCTCCATGGCGATGGAAATGGCAATGAAGCGGTTTTTAGGACTACCTGTCTTCCAAATACAGAGTTTCTTTATATTTTGAACACAAACACAATAAACTATTGTATTCACTATTTTATGAATCATTTTCAAATGACCTCACCCAATGTTGAGAGTCACCCTTTGCAAGCTTTCAAAATGTTTTTGAGTAGAAAAATGTAAGTTGGGAGCATTGTTTCAGTTTAGGCTCTAAAATACACATAAGTTGTTCTTTAGATTAAGGTGTGGACGCACTGATTAGAGTGACGCCTTTATTTATTGTTTATTGTTGTTTATTGTATCGGACAACTCAAGCACTCCCAAAGGTGCATAAAGAGGATAAAGTTGTTGAAGGTTCAGACGGTTTGAAAGAGTTGAAACCGCCTCGCAAAATTGTAAGACCCCCATCACATAGGCTAAATCTCATGACTTAATCACTGCGCGTCTCAACTGCGCACGTCTCATTAATAAGGGTCTCTACAAGAAGTTCATAATTTAATTCGAAGACTAAATCGATCACAAATCAAACCCTATTACGAAAACAATTCAGTCTACTTGCTATTCAGTCCATTATGGCCACTTGTGATGAATGAAAAGTTCATATCTAAAAATACACTGCCTTTACAAATAAAGCCCATTAAAAATTCCACAGCAATTCAGACCACCTACTTTTTAGTCCATTTTTAATCAATCAAACGTTCAGTTGTCAAAATTTACAGGCCTCAGGTTGGGTTCAACTTCGATCTGTTTATTCAAACACAATTTTTTAAATGGTTTCAACTTTCATACAAATGGTAAATTTGTCGAACTTAATAAAGATTGGAAGGTTTTTTGTGCGGAATATAAACATATGCTACTAATGCCCAGTTGAAACCTTGTTAAACAAAGATCTGCAATACAGAAGTCTCAAGAAATGGATGTCACTGACAAAATCTTGAAGTTCAATAAAAATGGACCTTGGATCTCCTGGCTATTCAAAGAAAAAATATTTTTTTTGCTTTTACCACTCAGATATTAATCTTTCAAATAACTTTCAATGGGAACTCAAAGATAAAAATGATTCAAGATTGTTGCTGCATAAAAACGCTTATCACGCTGACTAGATGAAAAATGCCAAAACTCGAAAACTAAAAAACTTCAAGAAAATTAAGACCACCAAGGGTCTTCACTAAAAGAAACAATACCTTTTGGTTACATATGCCTAGTCCATGAACAACTCCGAGTATTAGTACGCAATCCAATAAGCCTGAGATTTAAGTGGAAAGACTCAGTTGTACAGCTTTATGAGGGCATGTTTCTTCCGTTCATTCACTCAATCAGGCAGAAAATCATCCTCCCCACTCACTCACCCACTCACAAGCCAACCTTTCAGTACCAGAAAACACGATTGAGGATAGGGGGATAATGGAGGGTGCAAGGAAGTAATAAACGGTACACAAGCATTAATGTAGAAACTACATTACACTTAGGCAAACTGGAGAGGAGTTCATTTTCGGGGTATCTTCGTTGACTGTCTGTCCCATGCACCAAGGAACGACAAGGGTGGAACATGCTTTGCGAGACTGAAGGCAGTCATTGCTCCTTCATGTTGGATAAGTTTGCACAAACCCAATGAACCTGAGTCAATATTTGGGCTCATCTTACCCCATGTCCTTTCAAAACAGACTTCTTTGCCATAGCTGACTCAACATCTATCTAAAATACGCCAGATCCACAGACTTGAATCCCAAGATATGCTTATCTTGAGGTTCCATTTTTAAACCCCCGTTTCTTTCTTAAGCTGATTCGCCAAAAGCACATACATATGCATGTACGAATACGCATTGTGTTCATCGATTTCTTGTATATATTTTGGTTATCTTTGACTCCAATATAAATGTGGTGTTAAGTTCTTTTAATAATCAACAAATCACCCAACGTTTTGTTTCAAATATAAATCAAAAATAATTCAATCGAGGTCTGATCGTATCAATCGGTTCAAGCAGAAGTTCAGCTTGAACCAATTGATCTTAGCGCCACTTGCGGCCAGATTTAGTCATAGTTGCCAAAACGTGATGGGGTTTTAATTTAACTCTTCGACAAAACATAAACTGTTTTATGGAAATATTTCTTTCTCGCATCATTATGTCATTAATGTTCAATGAAATAGTGCTATCAAGAGAAATAGTTGACATTTTGCCAACAAGTGGCATTAAGAATCACGATCTGGCAACTACTTCTGAATTTGACCACAAGTGATGCTAAGATCAATCCGTCCAAGCTGAAATTCTGCTGATTTGATCTAACCCCACAATAATTGCAAATAATTTTGGTATAAATGGCAAATACAAACGGTTCGGAAGGTCAACAAAGATAAAGTTAATAACAAAATACACCAAATTTAGAGCTGCTATAAAGCACTATCTATTTCGTGTGGTAGATTTGATAAGGTCTGATCAGACTTTGGTTTGAGACCATTGATGGAAAACCCTTCACTTTTTGATCATTTCAATCCCCCTTGTCTGCACTCTTCAAATGGGACTTTCAATTTTCTTAAGCCTCATCATTTTAGGGACTCAGAAAAGACTCAGATGTCAGCTTCGGATTTTCGAAAAAACATTCCTGCTTTTTTCAGGCGGGTTTCATACGAGGGAGCTATTAGAACCGGTTTTTTTTTAAATTTCTGGTAACACTCTTCACAGCAATTCTAAAAGATTGAAGTGATTGAGAACAGGGATTTTCACAATCATTACTCGTGACCTGTGAAATTTTGTTTCTTCATTTGGAATTCCCAACACTTCACAAAGGAAATGGCGCATTCATATCCTTACTCCTTCCATCACACTGTTCTGAAAGTAGAAAGTGGAACTGTGTCGATACAAAAAATCTTGATCACTTTTCCAAGCTTGTGATTTCGCTTAAACAGATATTCTCAACTCTCCTATCTGTATTACGTAATGTAAGTATTTTACCCCCAAGGCCCTTCAATTTGGTTACAAATTTCTTACTTTCATTAGATATTGATCCTAAATTGCTAAGGAGAGGGAGACTTCTGATTCAACATGAACCAAAGAGACTTAAGAGGGAAAGGAAGAAGAAGAAGGAAACGCATTAATTTCATTAAGATAAGACGAGTTCAAAAAGGGCTCTGAGCAATTTTGCATACATTTTCATCACGAAGTTGGCCAGCTAGGTTCGTCTTCTGTATACCTCCTCATAGTTCACAGTACACGGTACTCCTATCCGTGGCCATTTTCTCGTTCCCTCTCTCTCTTTCTGGTCTTATGCAAACAAGAACAGAAATGCATGCAGAATTTGGGTGGAGGGAACCAGGAGTGGAACACTGAAGAGCACTGAAGCCCAAGTACTACGGACTCATGAGCCATAGACTTATTCAAATGATATAGCTGAATGATGAAGATGGAACGACCGACTTCTTTTGGGAATGTTTCTTGGTAATGCACCAGTCTACACAACATTATCGCTGGAATAACCGAGATAAAGTGGCAAACCAAGGTTATTTTTCTCTTGGGAGATGAAATCTGTGGTGCTTTCTTGAGAGTCGAGCCGCGTTCCAGCTTCTCCGAAATGGTTTTTGCAATGTTAATGAAACCACAAGTGGTGCACCAGCCTTGACGAACTATCAACCTTCTTGTCGATTCATTAATAACCGACTCAATCCCCCCGGAAACGTCATTATCCCAACTCTTAATTGTTCAAAATGAGCGTGGGGTGACTACAAATTACATATAGTTAATCTGTATGACAAATTCGTCTCCAACACAACAACACAAATGAACAAAGTTTTCAGAAACAACTCTGAAAACAGAAAGTTCAGCTATTCTGGTTTCTTCTTTTCTTTCTGGTGAACTTCTTAAGAAGTGCTGGATCAGCACAGACAGAGAAAAGTTACAAGATTTGTTTCCGGAGACAACGTGTATTAAATACTGTACAACAAGATTCATTTATTCCTGGATTCGTGCACAGAAAGGTAAAACATTTTTAAAAGAAAGGACCTAATGAAACCATTTATTTGTTCCTACTTCTTAAGTTGATAACAAAAATGTCCATACAGGTTTTGAAGTGTTTTTAAGAAGGCATGGAATATTTATAAAACTATATCATCTGATAATAGAAAACTCTGCTAAAAGTGGATCAAAAGGCACTTGAAACAGAATGTCCGTCTCTGTACGCGTATATACGTGAAGATTAAGAGCACATTTTCAAAAGGAAACAATATTTCCCTTTGTCTCTACTATTGTAAATGCCTCTCCACAGGACCAAAAACGTCCCTCACTTCTGTGCCATCAACTTGCTTTACCTCGCTCCTTTCCTCTTCAAATGAGATTAGAATTTGGTTCCAATCTCAGTCACAATTTCATTTGGTCCATTGAATCAAGTTCAACTCATTTTTTAAGACCGTGTACTGGAATTCCTGGTCCGAGTTTCGAGCCAATTTCTAATCGTATTTTTATTTGGAGAGGAAAGGAGCAAGGTAAAACAAGTTGATGGCACAGAGGGCAAGCAAGCAAGCAAGCGAGTTAGAAGTCGTGGTGCTTGATGATAAATGAACCCTGACATGAGGTACAAAGCGTTACATCAAGGATCATTCCCCACTCAGACTTGTTTGGAAAACAGTGAACATGAGGTGGATTACCGTTGGTTTTACGGTTGGTAGCTTGCTTTTAGTGACGCTTGAATTGAGATGAACATTATTAGGATTATGAGATCAAAATAAGTAATATGTAACACATTGTCTTGGCCTTAATTTCTATTGGCCCGATCCAATGTGTACACAATGTTTGGCACTTCATTCGTCATTTTCAGATTTCAGTGTGAACAATCGAGTTAGTAAAGAAACTTAATATTGAGCCACTTCCTCTCGCATTTTGAGCGTTTTGAAAGAACAATAATGGCTTTGGCTGGGATATTTGAAGAGCAAAAAGGTAATGTTTGTGTAGAGATAAAAAGACGCTCGTTTTTCATCAGCCCAACTTCTTCTTATGCCATGCATGTTTGAAAGCAATTAGGCCTTGGAAAGCGAGACTTTGAAGGTATGAAATGGGGAAGTTCCACGTAAAATATGCACTCTCCGTCCGTCCCGTGTCCTACTTTTTCAATGGCTAAGCTCTTTGCAAATGAATTTCTGCAGGGAATGAAAAAAAGCCAAAGAGATACCTAGAGGAGCTATTGTCCCAGGTTATAACTAGCAACAAACCGTCATTCGCATTGAATTCTTGGTTCACCTAGTTTCAAAAAATAAGAAATTGCTGACATATTTTTTTGATAGATTCATCGTTTAATATTTTGGTTGTGAAATGTCCCGTTATTCATTTTAGCTTTTCACATGATGAACAATAAATAGAGTATTTTGAAGAAGTTTTAGAGAGGAAAAGGAAAATAACACCGTTTGACTCGTTTTTATGAAAAACCTTTCTCAAATCAAATTGTTCTCATTTACTCAAATCAAAAATTTACTTCAAGCATTTAGCGTTGTAATTTTATGATGCTCCTCTAAATGTTTTCTGAAATATAAACTGAACAAGTTTTTACAAGTTGATGAATGCTCAAACTTTGAAATCTTGAGCAAGTTTTCCATTTTGTTCCAGGTGCGTCAATGACACCCCAAATCCTTGGACCGACGAAATTGAACCGTACATTGGATCTTGGTGACAAGGAACCCAATGAGGCTACTGACAAGTTTTATTTGCAATGTGAAGTCCTCAGTTTAGGTCAGACACAGATACAATGGTTAAAGCAAATCCCTGACAAATCATTTGCCAAGAACAAAAACAAAACTGTCGAAGTATTCGATTATGTGTTTGAGGTGAGTTCAAACGAATGGTTCTGAAGTACCTTTGACGGGGATGAAGATCCATTATGCCATTTCATTTCCCCTCTTTGAAGTGTTTAATGAAGGTATAATTCTCGGTTTGAATTCAAAACCAGGAAATGAGTTTCCAGCCTTTTTTCCCTGTCTCTCCCCATTTCCACCTTCCCACACGGTTCAGGGAAGCTGCCTTAAGTTTCACAAAAGAAGGAAAGTTGTGTGCTTCCTGGACATGAAATGACAAAATGAGAACCCTGAACTGGAGCGAGCTTGAAAATCAAGGGTTTAGCGCGTGGACCCTGTTGAAAGGTTTCGACAAAGGTACTAGGAGAAGGGGAACGTGGATTGGACTTGAAAGAGGG
>JAAGOF010000075.1:261107-457809 GCA_010645155.1 Tigriopus japonicus | reverse complement strand
CAAACTAGAAAAGAGTAACATCAGAGAATCCAAGGCAAACGGAATTAGTTGAGGTGCTGAATCGTCACAAGAGGACACAAGACAGTGGAAAGGGCTGAAGTAAATCCGTAAGGGTTGGACCCGTTGGTCCCTCAGAGGAGAATTAAAGACACAAGTGGAATGATGGGTAGCAGTCGTAACAGTACAGTACATTTAGGTCCGTCAATTTCATCTAAATAAGACTGGAACTTTATTAAAGAGAGTTCAGAACACAAAAGATACAACATTAACATAACTGAGCACTCCATCAAAATTACTCTACTTTACTTTCATAGAACACGATAAGTTTTCATATTTATAACTTTAAAACCATTATTTGCAGACTTTCTTAATTTGCGAGTGAAGAAATATAAAACATATACTTTCAAAGCAAATTTCGGAAGCAAACTTTGTGGAAATTTCCAAGTTTGTGGAAAATCACGCAACCTTGCTGGCATGAAATCTTGTTGTAAATACCGTCCATATATTGATCCATATGATCATTTTTTCTCATAACTTAAAGTTAGCCATCCTTGATTCCAAATCAATCACGATTGCAGGACTGATTTTGGCAGAACTCATTTCCTAAGAAGAATTCACATTTTCATTGAAGTAACATGTCCGCAGCACTGTAATGTACTGTCAGCATGACGCAATCAATGATTCTCAAAAACTCAAATACCATATAAATCATTTCTCAAGGTCCAGAATCAAGGTGTTTTATCAGTTCATATCATGTAAAGGGAACCAAGAAATGGATCTTTTGAAAAAATGTAAGAAATAATCGTTTGTACGTACATACTAAAAAATGACGGCATAACACTTTTTAAATAAAGTTCATCACTCTGTGGGAAAAGCACCTCTTTCAAAGAGGCCTTGCCCCAATTCCTCTAGTTCTTAGTGACGTCAGTTTTGATGTACTGAGAAATAGCGACCAAACCTCAAAAAATATAAGAAAAGTTGTCATTCCCACTGCATAATTTTACCTAAATATGTTAAACAATTTATGTAAGGACGCACAATGGTAAGGAAATGTTCCTCAAATAACATCACATTAGTATGGATGATATGGCATTCTGTTTCAAAATTTGATTCTGCCTGTTCCAACTTTTGGTCGGAATTCACCACTCTTTATTTGGCGATCAAAAAAGTTTGGAAGATGTCTACTTCTGATGAGCGCGAAAGTGAGAAAAAACGAAGAATTATGCATATTAAATGCTACAATGTCTTTCTCATCTGCACAACTTGAAGTTGGAGTGGCAAATCTTGACATTTTCCGAAAAATAATTATGCTTGCTTTTTGCTTGGATCTAAAATTTCCAACATAAATTGAAGAGGCTCTTCCGAACTTCTGAATCAGAAACGCATGCCTTGTAATAAGCAGATGGCCAGAAGAACAATGTTCTGTGGCAAGTACACATAAAAGGAAATTAGTTGTTAAATTGCACATTTTCAATTTATTCTAGTGTTTTGTACTTACTCTGCAAACTCTTCAACATACCTAATCCATGCCCTTGATCTTTTTGCTTGTAAAAGTACCACGATTTATTCCAAGATTGCGTGAGTGTATTTATCCTAAAGCAATATTTCACTACTTAAACTGGCTTAACCTAACCTGACCTAACCTAACCTAACCTAACCAAATGTTAACTTCAACTTCATTTATTCCTTTGAAAAATGCATTATATTTATCTGAGTCACGCAACTTATCAAAAGCGCACATGCCGTATATAACTCAGACAGATAACACAAAATTTTCCGAATATCTGACCCTTGGAAAGTCAGGAAACTTTTGGCAAGACTAGACTTCTAAGAGCAGCAGGTCTGTAAATTGATACGGTAATCATGGATTCCCATGGGAACAACCAAATGTTGAAAAATGCCATATCCGAATTACATGGTGATCATGTAATTTTGACAAAAAACGACAAAAAATCGTGGTTGCGTGGAAATTTAATTTTATTTAACAAATTATGTGTATTTATGTATGTTTATTGATAAGTATAGATGGCTCACTTTTTTAAATAGTATAAATAATTTGCTCAACGTTCACAAGGGCAAGGTCTTGAGGAGGTAATGGTGACGATGAGAGGTCCGGTCAAAAGAGCGAACCAGTGATACCAGAACTTTACGAACAAATCATGCCAGAAAATATCAAAAAGAGGGTCAGATTTGGCTAGATGGAAGCAAATTGTTACTGCCATGCTTTGGCAGTTCAGCAAACAAATTTGAAAACCTAAGTAGTAATGATTTAAAGCAATGCAGGTGTTCTACATAGAATACTTAACTTGCAAGAATGAATTTCAGATCAAACCTGCCTGTTTGAACAATGAAAATTTTCCTTTGGGCAATATCTTAAGACGTTTTTCTTTATGTTTTGAAAGTGGAACATATTTAAAATGAAAGGTAAGTGTTTTCTGTTAATTGGCATTTGCCATTCTGGCAACACTCCTGTGAAATGATGGTCATTTCATTGCTAATTAGCACTTGAATCTTGATCGATTGCGTTTGTGCGTTCCTTTAATTGAACTATGTAGACGGCATTTTTGAGTAGACGTTGAAAGAAGAAGTGACAAATCGCCATATTGAATTATGTATAACCCTATTATGTTTGTAAGTCGTACATGTTTTTATCCATTTTAACATTTATATTTACGAGATGTTCTTTAATAGGAAACCGTTTTGCCGAACTGATCAAGACTACAGTCATTTGGGATTAGGAAAGCATTGGATAAACGCGTTTAGAACCTGGGGCGATTTACAGTTTCAAACAGGGCGTTGGAACATGGAAGGTGAGAACTATCCGAATACACGGGCAGCAATGGCTCGGAATCGGATGGAGCCAACGGCGAGTTCAGAAATTTCGCCATTGAGCAAGCCATCAGGTCTCTTGGCTGAGGTGACGAAAAAGATTAACGAGATCGAAGGTTTGATGAAGTGCGAGAACAATCTCAAAATCGTAGAAGAACAGCATGAAGAGCTCAAACGGAGAGTCACAACCTTGAAAATTGCAGTTGAAGAAGAAAAGGGGGGACCTGAAGTATCTGAAACCAATCAGATTGCCCTACCAAATTGGTGGGATGAAAAGTATTCGACGATTGTGAAGACTGTGGAAAGAATTAGTGGGTGGATTGGAAGAGTTCAAGATCTCTCTTTAAAACCAAGTGATAGCATATCAATGGCCAGCTCTCGTGGCTCCGGTACTTCGAGGGCCTCCAAGGCCTCTTCTGCAGCACGTGTTGAACTAGCACGGAAGAAGGTGGAAATTGAAGCTGAGAAGCACATGGTGTCTCAACTCCAAAAGCTAAGAGAAGAGAAGAGAAGAGCTCTATATGAGCGTGAAGATCAAGAGCGTCGGGCTCGACGGGCTGCCGAAGAGGAAGCTGAGAAATTTCAAGCTTTGGAAGAAGAAATTCGTCTTTCGGCAGAGCTCAGATAAACTTCGAGATTCTCGGAAGAATTGGATAAAATTGAAAAGGTTGAGACAAAGACAGAGGTGGTTAAAAACGATTTTTGCCCAGCGCTCACTCATCAAATGCTGACCAGTTCTCCTGGACGGGAATTCCAGGAAGAACATTTGGGTATTAATCGTCAAATCAGCCTATTGGCGGAAATAGCGCAGAGATCACATTTGCCAAGGTCCGAGCCTCGAATTTACGATGGTCAAGATCCCGTGTCCTTCAAATCCTTTGTCCAATCGTTTGATCATCTGATTGCTAATAAGACGAGCTCAAACTCCGAAAGGCTTCACTATTTGGAAAAATATACGAGTGGGAATGCGAGGGAACTTGTTCGAAGTTGCTTCAACCTGAATCCAGATGAAGGATATCATGAAGCCCGGAGATTGCTCGATCAGAGATATGGGAGTGAAATACTCATATGCAATGGATACATTGAAAAATTGAGGAAGTGGCCGTCAATCAAGATCGAAGATCGGAAAGGCCTCGAGGAATTAAGCATCTTCTTATTGTCTTGTCGGAATTTTATGAAAGAGGCGAAAGGGTTGAATCAACTGGACGGACCTATTCAGATTCAAGAAATCATCATGAAACTGCCCTACCAGATTCGAGTAGCTTGGAGGAAGCATGCGTTTTCCATTTTAGAAAGGGGAAGTTCCGTCTCGTTCTCTGATCTGACTTCGTTTGTTAGTCAACAGTCTAAGTTGATTTCACTTCCCATTTTCGGTGATCTGACAGACGGACCGGCGAACAGGGGAGGAAAAGCCAACATGGAGCATTCTAGAAGAGCTGTTTCCTTTGCCACTGGGGCATCTATTGATCCATCTGAAGATGAAAAGGTATGCCTGGCGTGCAAGAAGTCGAACCATGCGTTGGAGAATTGTTTCTTTTTTGCCAAAAGATCGTTGGACGAGAAGTTGGGCTTCCTACAAGAAAGAAGATTATGCTATGGCTGTCTAAATCCAGGTCATTTATCCAGGCAATGCCCCCGAAGATTCACCTGCCAAAAATGCAACAAGAAACACCCAACTTGTCTGCATAATGATAATCGCTCTGTCTCTGAAGAACATACCGTGGTTGATCAAGAAAATAAAACTCCCGAGGTTAATTCAACTTCCTTCTGCTGTGTGGAGAAGGCCAAGGAGAGTCGCAAGGTAAGGGCTGGTAAAACAAAATCGATCGCCCTTGCCATCATCCCAGTCAAGATACGAGTCCAAGGTACTTCCAAAGAGGTCGTAACTTACGCTGGTTTGGATAATTTTTCCACCGATTGTTTTGTAACCAATGCAATCGTTGATGAATTGGGCATCTCCGGTCCAAAGAGGAAAATCAGTTTAACCACAATGGAATGCAAGGGAAAATCTGTCGACACGCGAGCTGTAAGTGGATTGGAAATTGTGGATTTGAGTGGGAATGAAAGGGTGGTTTTGCCTGTTTTGTTCACTAAAGATGAGCTTCCCATATCAAAGGAAGACGTCCTGACTCGAGAGGATTATGATCGTTTTGCATATCTTGCAGACATTCCATTTGAGTTTGTGGATGCATCGGTTGGATTACTCTTGGGAGCTAATGCTCCCGATGCGTTAAAGCCTCTCGAAATCATAAGTGGGCCAAGACAAGGACCTTATGCAACCCGTCACAAGCTCGGATGGGCGTTGAATGGTCCCATAGAGGAACGGAAGCATCCTGGATTTGTCAAGGTTAATCGGACGGAGATTGATTCCATGGGCATTCACACAGAGTTGCAAAAAATGTATAACCAAGATTTCTTGGATACTGGAGAGGATGATTTGGCCCCCTCTGTGGATGACAAAAGGTGGTCAAAGCTAGTGGAAGATTCAATTCATAGAGACGCTAGCGGTCACTATTGCATTGGTCTACCGTTCAGACATGAACGCACTTCTGTCCCTGATAACCGCTTTCAAGCATTGACACGATTGCAAGGGGTTGGAAAGAGATTGAAACGTGATCTTCAATACCGAGGGGATTATGTTGCTTTCATGTCGATGATGATTGACAGAGAATTTGCTGAGAAGGTTCCTTTTGAAGAGTTGGACAACCATCCAAAGTGGTATATTGTACATCATGCGGTGTATCACAAGCAGAAACAAACGATTCGAGTCGTTTTCGATTGCTCTCTCAAGTGTGGTGGTGTTTCTCTAAACGATATGCTCATATCTGGTCCCGATTTGAGTAATAATCTTCTTGGCGTCTTGTTGCGATTTCGTCAAGGAATGGTGGCGATAATGGGTGACATAGAAAAAATGTTTTACCAAGTCCGAGTGCCTGCGAAACATCAAGATTTTCTGCGTTTCTTGTGGTATCCAGATGGAAACTTTATGGAGGAACCTGTTGAGTACCGTCTCAGGGTTCACGTTTTTGGAGCTATTTCATCACCCAGTTGTGCAAATTACGCTCTTAGGAAGTCAGCGATTGATTGTGAGAATCAGGTGGACCCTAACGCAGTTAAGGTTGTCCAACGCGATTTTTACGTCGACGACCTGCTCACATCGGTGGACACTAGTGTGCAGGCCCACAAACTGATGCAAGATGTTCGCCAGATTTGTTCGAATGGACAGTTCAATTTGACTCAAATCATTTCTACAGATCGATCACTTATGGCCTGGGTGGGCATTTTTCGACATCGAGAACATTTTGGACACCCTAGTGTCCAAAAGTGTCCAAAAGTGTCCAAAAGTGTCCAAAAGTGTCCAAAAGTGTCCAAAAGTGTCCAAAAATACCCAGAAGGTGTCCAAAAATACCCAGAGGGTGTCCAAAAATCCCCAAAAGATGTCCATAAGTGTCCAAAAGTCCAACAAACGTAAAAGAAAGTTGTACAAATCAGATGAAAAACCAGTTACACTACATAAGTAATTGAATTCTAAAGAATGCATGGTTGTGTACTTAAACAAAAATAGTTCTATTAATGGGAACATTACTTGGAGAAATAAACTTTGCCATGATAACTTGTTAATAAATTGCTAAAAAAAAATAAATGTTTTGTTTCTACAATATGGTAAAATGTGTGTAACTGTTCAAAATGTTTCAAGATTTACATTTTATTTCCTCATCTGTAAACAAGAGTCTTGTCTTTTTTAATAGTAAAACAACACTGCTTTAATTCTTTGGCAAAAGCATTATAATACCCACATTGCAATCTGATATCAGTTTGAGTGTGCTTTATTATAGTTAACATTTTTTGGACAGTCAGGCCAAAAGACTTCTTGCCTCTTGGATGGGAAACACTTGCAACAATGATAAACTTTGGAATATAAATCAAAATACTAAATAACCTTCTCTTGTCACAAGTCAAGACACAATTAGCTTTAAAATGTACTCGCATACTATGTTTAACATGAAGTGTGGTGTGAGCGTGTTATTACTAGTCCCAGTCTCACATTCGTTTGTTCGTTCATTCCTTCAGTCGATCATTCTTTCCCACATTTTGGACGATGCTCGGTGGTCAAATGAAAAGAGTGGAAAGTTCAAATGTCCAGTTTGGCCTTCAAGGTATTGGCTCATTTAATGTATTAAGTGTAAGTTTCTTATGCTGAATTGACTTATTCTTGCTTAGATTTCGTCAAGTGAAGTTTATTTTGGAGAGAAAGTTTGTAGAATGTTATTCTAAAAATGTTTTTAACTATTATTTTTCGAATTACTATTTTTGGACACTTTTGGACACTCTTATTTTTGGACAGCCTTATTTTTGGACACTTTTGGACACCTTTTGGACAGGGGTGGACAAAATGTCCAAAAGTCAAATGCCCACCCTGCTTATGGCTGATATGCCTGTGGAAATTCTTAACCGGGAGGTCCAGGATTTGGATTTGGAGCATGATGAGCTACCAACTGATCGGGCACTTGGTGTAACTTGGAATGTACAAAACGATGTATTGGGTTTCAAAATCAACGTAAAATTAAATCCAAAAACAAGACGTGGAATTTTGTCCACTATACATTCTATATACGATCCGTTGGGTATGGTTGGTCCTGTTACTCTACCTGCAAAACATTTGCTTCAAGAGCTTTGTCGCCAGGGCGTTGATTGGGATCAATCTATCCCCAATCACATGGAGGAATTATGGGATCGTTGGATTAACGATTTACCGCTTTTGAACGACTACGTGGTTCCAAGATGGTTGGGATCATCTTGTGGTGACTTCAATGGCCGGATGCATGTATTTTGCGATGGAAGCGAGAATGGCTATGGCGCTGTTGTCTATCTGGTCAATGGCGGACCTGGTGGTGGATTTCAAAGTTCGTTTGTGATGGCAAAGTCAAGATTGGCTCCTTTGAAAAAGGTTTCCATTCCTCGGTTGGAGCTTACTGGAGCCAAGTTGGCTGTAACATTGTGGACAACGATCAAGAAAGAGATTCCCTTATTCTCGGGGGAGGTGATCTTTTGGACAGATAGTGAAACTGTTTTGAGGTACATTCGATGTGAAACAAAACGATTCCAAAGGTTTGTTTCTAACCGAGTGGCGTACATTCAGGAAAGAACCCGCATTGAACAATGGAAACATGTTCCCGGCAAGTTAAATCCAGCCGATATTGCTAGCCGTGGAGCGACTATTCACGAATTCATGAACACGAAGTCGTGGAGGGAGGGGCCTGAATTTTTATGTCATAATGAGACAATGTGGCCAAAGTCTCCAAATATTCCTGTTGTCGAAGATCAAGATCCGGAAATTAAGAAGAAATCGATTGTTTGTGTTCAAATGCAAGCGGAACCAGACGTGGTTTTGAAATTTCTACAAGGAATTTCCGATTGGCATTGTTTGCTGCGAACGATTGTTGGATTTCTCAAGTTCAAAGCGAAATTACGAGGGAAAATTGAACCATCGCAGTTATTAATGAATCATCTGGACGAAGCGGAGAAAGTGTTGGTTCGGTTTCAACAATCAAAATACTTCGCAGACGAAATAAAGCTGATTCGTAGGTCAAATCCACTAACGAAGAAATCGAAATTGTTGATGTGGAACCCGTTTGAAGATTCAGATGGAATTCTCCGAGTTGGAGGAAGGCTCACTCTCGCTGACGAATTAAGCTACAATCAACGTCACCCGATCATTTTGACCAAGGATCATGTGACGACTTTATTGGTAAGAGGAATTCACAGTGTGGTTGGACATCTGGGAAAATCTTCCGTGATAAACCAATTGCGTCAAAAGTATCGTATAATTGGAGAGTCAGATGTAGTGAAAGGTGTTTTGAAAGATTGCATTGAATGCCGGAAATATCAGGGAAAACCACAAGAGCAAATCATGGCCGATCTGCCAATGGATCGTTTGATGGCGAACTGTCCTCCGTTTACCAATGTGGGCGTTGACATGTTCGGACCATTCAAGACAACCAGGGGGAGATCAATGCAGGATCGTTTCGGTTTGATTTTCACTTGCTTAGCAAGTAGAGCAGCTCATCTGGAGCTGGTGTATGACAAAACAACAGATTCATTTTTGCAGGCTCTACGCCGTTTTATCGCCAGAAGAGGCCAAGTGCAACGAATGAGGTCGGACAATGGGACTAACTTTGTAGGGGCAGAAAAGGAACTTCGTGTAATCCTGGAGAATTTAAATCAAAATCAAATTAACGAAGAAATGGCCTTTCGAGGGATAGAATGGAACTTCCATCCACCATACAGTCATCACTTTGGGGGTGTGTGGGAGCGGGAAATTCGGACCATCAGAAAGGTGATGTCGGGTCTCTTGGGTGGACATCAACCTAGTTTAAGTGATGAATCATTGAATACGTTAATGTGCGAGATTGAAGCCATCTTAAACAGTCGGCCCCTGACAACATTATCGAATGATCCCAATGACCCACAACCGTTAACTCCTAACCATTTGCTCCTTTTCAAGAGTGGAGTCACCTTTCCACCTGGACTTTTTGCCTCAGACCAATATGCCAAGCAACGGTGGCGTCAGGTTCAATACTTAGCCGATCTCTTTTGGAAACGTTGGTCCCGAGAGTATTTGTCAGGATTGATAAGCAGAAGAAAGTGGCAACAAGAAACTCGAAATGTCGCGGTTGACGATCTCGTTTTGCTTGTGGTGGAAGGATTTCCTAGATGTCAATGGCCATTAGGTCGCGTGATAGAAGTCTACCCAGAGTCGGACGGAAGGGTTCGATCAGTGAAAGTGAAGACATCTAAGGGAGAATATCGAAGAGCCATTTCTCATTTGGTAATGTTACGCGAGAAAGACGATACCTTTGGTGATTCTTAAATGTCAAGAACAATTTAAAGGGCCGGTGTGAAATGATGGTCATTTCATTGCTAATTAGCACTTGAATCTTGATCGATTGCGTTTGTGCGTTCCTTTAATTGAACTATGTAGACGGCATTTTGTGAGTAGACGTTGAAAGAAGAAGTGACAAATCGCCATATTGAATTATGTATAACCCTATTATGTTTGTAAGTCGTACATGTTTTTATCCATTTTAACATTTATATTTACGAGATGTTCTTTAATAGGAAACCGTTTTGCCGAACTGATCAAGACTACAGTCATTTGGGATTAGGAAAGCATTGGATAAACGCGTTTAGAACCTGGGGCGATTTACATTGACTTTAACCCCATCAGGAATCCAACAAAGGGGCGATTTTTTTTACGTTTGAGGCCAATGCACCCCATACCACGATCGAAGCTGGTTTTTTGGGGGCGATGGACATTCCTTGCACTTGGAGAAATGGTTGACGAATTATTGGCCAAGATTCGATCATTTTGGGTATTAAACTTCCTTGAAACATCAAAAAGTTTCTCATCAGAAAAGATGACAATGACGTTAGCATGATCGGCATACCACTTGAGGAGGATTTTTGATCTTGTCCTCCTCTTGACCTTTGTGGCATCGGACAACAGCTTCTTCTTGTGCTTGTAGGGTTTCATACGATCTTCCAACCGTTGTGGTTGACACAATGTAATCCTTGGCCATTTGATTTGTGGATCGAGCTGGATTTCTTCTGATCGTGGATGCAATGGCTTGCCAACTAGGAGTCTTCGCCGTTCTTGTTCTACCTTGGCGGGACTTTCTGAATGTCTTGTCAGTCCCCTTATAATTTTTGGCCCTCCATATTAAAGTGCGGCTCACAACAAGTGTCTTGACAATGAGGCCCGTGGATGGCCCGATTCCAACATTTTTAAAGTAGCGATAAGCTTACTTTCAAGATCCATTATCCGATTTCATTTACTTGGATCTGATTTATCGTTATTTAGAAATAGCGATCTTGGTAGGCAATCAAACCTAAGCCTATTGTACAACTACGTTATTTGTCATATCCTTTCATTACCATAACTTCAGTTTCTTTAGGTTTGATATTTCTTGGTTGCATGCAATGAGATTGTTTAGTCAGGGGATGGGATGCTAATGTAAAAGCCAAGATGGAGAATAAACTCTGAGGCTCTGCACATATTTCTTCATGGTGCTGAGAATGTTTGATTGCAAATGGAAGCTTTTTTGACCAATTCAAAATTTCATCTTGAAACTAAATATTTTTTCAAAAGTTACAAGATTTTCAAAACCTAACATTTTCCTTAAAATTTGTCAATTTTGGCCTAAATCGTAAAGAAAAAGTGCAAATAAAGGGGAAAAGTGTAAAACGGCAGAAAAATGGGTATATAATACCAAAAATCTTTTTACACTATTTGCCCCTCCCTACTGATGTTTCACTAATTCTGCCAAACGTTGTATGTGACAAAACAAGAAGCACGGAAATCATGGAGTGGGAGGCTTATGGTCAGAATTATGATTTCGAGCAGAAGCGAACCATTTGCGTTCTTCTGCAAGTGACACCTTGCTTGTATTCAGCAGACGATGTTTTTCAATTTTCAGCTCAATCAAATGGCGGAGTGAAAAGTTATGTCTTCTCAAACTTATGTCCTGAAGAGAGCATAGAATGAATGAACTCGCCCTTTTGTAGTAAAACGATTACCACAAAAGGGCGAGTTCATTCATTCTCGGTAGGATTTGCACTGAACTTGGAGTGAGCATAACTTTTGTCTCCGACGTTCGATTAAGTTGAAAATTGAAACACGTATTCTTGTCAACATATAGAAGATCTCATTTGCAGAAGAACGTAATTGAAATGTTCTTACCGGAAATCATCATTCTCATTGCTAGCCTCCCACTCCGTGATTCCAGTGCTTCTTAGACAAAATAACGCCAAATTAAAGATGAAGTAGGAGAAATTATTTGCACACCCCAATCATTTTAAGGACAAGTTTTCCCATTTCGTTTGCGGTTTCAGTCACGCCTTCCATGACCGGACGCAATGATGCAAAATAAAGAATGGGGTTGGGGGGAAAATTTGATTTTTTTAAATCCAAAAATCTCACGGTATTTCCCTTTTAGTTTAAAATCAGGTGTTTGTAATGAAACGGAACACCAAATTATATCGTTTTTAAGTCGTGATTAAAACTGCACATGAACCTCACTTTCATTGGATGTGATAAGTGATGAAAAATCAAAGATGCTGTAAAAAGAAGCAGGGCTGTCCTGCTTCGTGGTAGAAATGGCTCGGTAGAGTGTTTCTACAGGTGGGTGATCCAACCAATCCAATCTTTTTGTACGTAAGTTCGTAATTTTGAACAGGTGGTAGTAGGTGCATCGACTAACACATCCACTTCAAGCCATGCCCACGACTCAAAGATCTCAAAACAGGGTCAGTATGGCTAATGCTTGAAACGAGTTTACGAATGTTTGGCTTTGGGTTAGAAATTGATCACGGAATTCGCAATTCTAATCGAAGGGAGATGTCTTCCAAAATAAATGACACGAAACAAGTTCAATTCTAGTCACGGAACGACACGCCTGCACACCCCACGACGAAAATCAAAAGTGCACACTAGGGTTTGGGACAATTTGGCGTAGTTTGAGCCTCCGTTTCAGCCCCACTCCCACTTTCCGAGGTCGAAACGTCCCCAACGTCAAGGAAAATGACGGGGTTTGTTTTCAAGGATGAGCTAGTGCGTTTTTCAAACACCAGGGGCCCTCACTGTTTGTAGGTTTCGTTTTTGCCAATTTACCAAAAAACGTAGACCTGAGACCTTGGAGCTAAAGCAACTTTCAAAACCAACCAATGAAACAACGTTGGGCTTACGAGATGTTTGTTTGTTTGTTTGTTTGTTAGTTGAGGAGTCAGAACGCAGCTTCGCAGCTGCGATCTGATAGAGGCTGTCCGCCATATGGGGATATTGCCGCTCCACTTGGACAAGCTAACAAGCAAGCATTAATTTTTACCTCACCCTCGGGAATGACCCCAGGTTCGCCCATTTAAGCCGTCAAGGGCCGTGACTTCTGCACGTAACTTAATACCACAGGTCACTAGGACTCGGCACGCCCCGGATCGAACCGGGGCCTGCCTAGTATTTGGCATTGAAAGACAGTTCAATGCTAAATTTTGACTCCGAAGAGTTGAGTTTGGAAATTTGTGTGTTGCATTTGAAAGACGGTTCAAATGCTAAATTTTGACTCCGAAGAGTTGAGTTTTGAGGGTGGCAGTCAGCCGGGAAAGAGCTTACGAGATGTAATTTTTCCCTATCCTTTCTTCTGACGAGTGTTGAATTTTCTTATGATAAGTGACGGAACAGGAAACCCTCTACGGAACTCGGAAATGATTGATCTCACCAAAAATGTATGAACTTCAAAACATGTGAAAGATAACAAGTCGACTTTAAAGCTTCTACAAATTTCCATGGCAATACCTTTTCTCCTATTGTTCCTCGAAAATGAAATGTGTGAAGTTCTCGGTTTGAAAAGGCATGTCTAGTTTTTAAGCACTTTTTGCCATAAATGAGCTCATAAAAATAGTTTGTTGTAATTGAACTCCCCAAACACGATATTGGCACTTTACCATTGAAATGGTAATTAAAGAAGCTAAAATTGTGACATGATCAGCCCAACCCCATCGTTACGCCAACCTTGGCCGAACTGCCGGGAATGAACATTTTACCCTCTGGCGGAAATATTTCACACGTTTTGCACAACCTTTTCCTTGCATTTCCCATTTCGTTTGCGGTTTCAGTCACGCCTTCCAAGACCGGACGCAATGATGCAAAATAAAGAATGGGGTTGGGGGAAAATTTGATTTTTTTTAAATCCAAAAATCTCACGGTATTCCCCTTTTAGTTTAAAATCAGGTGTTTGTAATGAAACGGAACACCAAATTATATCGTTTTTAAGTCGTGATTAAAACTGCACACACACATGAACCTCACTTTCATTGGATGTGATGAGCCAAACTCTTGACTTGGCAGTTACAAAAGTCAATTTCCCCCCAAGTTCAATATTTGAGCAACGACGATTTTTCCCGTGAAGGGACATTTTTGAAAACAGAGCGTTCGTGACCCCGGCTTTTTTCTCCCTTCCGAAATTTGGCTCCAATCGAATAGAGGGAAAAGGGGTAAAAGGAATAAAACCACATGTATCAAAAGAATTGTTATCTTTCGCATGTTTTGAAGTTCATACATTTTTGGTGAGATCAATCATTTCCGAGTTCCGTAGATGGTTTCCTGTTCCGTTTCTTATGAATCACATGGTACACCTATTCTAAAAAAAGATTCAATTATAGAGAACTTAGAAGTGGCGAAAAAGTTTTTAAGTTGCCCAATACGACGTGTATTGTTTTGAACGGCATAGTGTGACTTACAATTATGAGAAAATAACGTCTAATTAAATCATTTTTGCGAACAGGGTTACTCACTCTTTAAGGATAATATTTAATTTGCAAAATCCAAGTGTACATACATGTACTTCCACTTATCTTAAGAAACTTGTATTTAAAAACATATGGTTTGCAATTTGTTATTTCGACAAAGTGAGAGTTACGTTGGTTTTTAGAGTACCATGAGGCTGATTGTGGGATTTCTATAAGATATACTTTGTTATGTCCTCTCCGAAGGCAACAATTAACGATCGAATTTGTTAGCAGTTTGCGTTCGTGTCTGGTTTTCTCCATTCTATTCTTCTTCAGTTCTGGTATTAATTTCGATGTGTGCTGTCTGTTTCCAGTACTTTGCTCTCTTGTGATTCCTTTCCATTGGCCGCGTTAACGTCGGTAAGAAAAATGATAATGCACTTTAACTCTTTATCCTTCATGCATTTTATATATTTGTACAGAAACCGTTATCGAGACAATAAAGAGACGTGTTGAGACTCGCGCCCATTACTAAGCCACGAAGTTACATACTTTATTAAGTTTTTATTTGATTAGGACCATGCCTACAGGGTCGGCGGTCCAAGTGTAGATTTTGGCATTTTTAGTACATAACCAGGGTCTGTTTCAGATCTAATTGAGGCTCATAGATTTGTTTGTTTGGTAAATCCTCAAAAAGGAGACATGCTGGGATACCAAAGAGTCCATTCCAACCCAAAATTCTGCCTTTCTCTCCTTGAGGGACAAATGCAAGGCACTGTGCCAACTGTCCCTCAATTACTTCATCGATGTCATGATCTCATCCATGCCCAAGGGCTTCAACAGGAATATGTATAACACAACTTCTATTTCTCAACACTTTGAGATTCTTTGACTGAAAATTTGAAAAAATCTATCAAAAACTACAAAACTTATGATGGTCCAAAAGGGTCTACACTTGGGCTGCCGACCCTGTAGTTCATGCTATACTGTACTCCGCCTGCTTAAAAGTAATGAGCGTCTCGAAAAGCTCATTTTTACTACGGTCAAATTGCATTGTTTACTGATAATCTTGTTGAAAGATAAAGAGTTTGAGCAGACCTTGCCCTATCGCTATAGCGAAGGCTCATTCTCAAAATGACAAGAATCCTCTTGACGATTTCTTTGTTGGGAATTGCATGTTCCTTGAGTTTGGGAGCAGCTCTCTTTGATCCCAAGCCTGATTTGGCAAGCCAAATTGTTGGTGGTGTAGTGGTCAATATCACAGATTACCCCCATCAAGTTTCTCTCCGGAACCTTGTTTTCGGTTGGTCCCTCTTTTGTGGTGGAAGCATTCTCAATGAGCAATGGATCATTACAGCCTCGCATTGTGTGGATGGTCTCCTTGATATCCAATATGACATTGTAGCTGGTGAGAAATAAACAAGCAAAAATAAAATCAATGAAAATACAAAGAGCCATGACAAAAGTTGATCAAGTGAGCGATTTAAATCATACCGTTAGCGTTAATTACAACAGGGCCGTTGGATGTGCTGACAAAGATGGCTTGGGCTGATATAATTTATCTAAAGACTCGTATCCTTGCCACGACATCTGTTGGTCGAACTTGTTCTAACTGAATCTGGGCGCAGATATGACAAAGTGCAGAAAGTTGATTATTTCTACGAACCTACTGTAGACTCTTTGATTAAGCCCTAAAATTGAAAGAACTTGAATTCGCCAAATGAGCCGAGCATCTCAGCACTGCCAACGGCACTGTTTTAATGAACCGAGAAGAATATCAGCGGAGACCTCGCTTTGCCAGATCCATCTTGCGTTGATTTCCAACTTGGATACCAGGACATAATCTTTGATGCCACTTTCTTTTTGGTCACATGTCAACTCTGTTTCTTCGATGGCTATAATGTTTTTCGAAAAAGATCATTTCTCAAAAAACAGGTGCCATTTAAGCTAAATGATGCCACTGAAAATATGATAATCGTCAATGAAAAGGACTTAAGATTTTGCCAAAAACTAGCATCGTATTTCTCGCCCAATGTACGATGGGTCTGGGGACGCTAGGTCTTTACTGCTGTTTTTCTCGGTTCATTAACGCTAGCAATGTGGTATAAATCGCTCACTTGAGCAACCTGTGTTCATGTCCCATTACCCATGGACCACGGAACTTCTGGACGGCTGACGGCCACGCAACCTTTTCAGTAAGCGTCATGATGCTCAGGAAGCTACGTTACTTAATTCAGACTTATGTTAGATGTTAACAACTTAGTTACCTTTTTTCTAGCTTATTTTTTCAGTCTCCACATCTCCCATGTAAAGGAGTTTCAGAGGTTTGATATTTTTGTAATACTCATGCATGGATAGACAACCCAAAACATCAAATTTTAACATAGTTTTAACTTGAGACAATCCAATTTGATTGAATATATGTAAATATCCATATAAGTAAGTCAGATAGGCGATTTCTTCATGAAATATTTGGTATACCTTAATGGCTTATGGTTACTGTAAGCAATTGTTGATTATATAGCTTTATTGCACAAGAAAAGCCATAGTAAAGTTTAATTTATCACCCTTTGTGCATTAATATGTATCAAATATAAAGGCATTGAAACATCATACTATTAATCTGCCAAGAGGCCCAATGGGTGTGTCATGTTTATTGACTGACACATTTTTTTATCCCTTCATTAAGTTAAATTAAGATACCTTTATTTAATTATATATATTCTTAGCAGAGTGCACATTCCTACTACCTTATCCCCATGTCAAGTTTCAAGACCTGGGTTTCTCAGTAGATTCATTCCCATTAAAGGATCCAAATAGTAATGAGAAGCTATGATTCAAGTCACCCTCCCACAGTTTCTTGATCTGCTTAAAGATGTCTCATTGAGATCAATAAGTACATCACACTGCAAGATATAAAGCACTACAAGAATCACTATCAAAAAAAAATTCTTTCTTTGGTGACTTTGTCAATGGACCAAATACATTTGTGTTACAATTTTGGACACATACGTATATGTTAAGAAAAATAGTCTGTTTTGAGCTTAAAAGATGCCTAGAATTATGCCTCACACAATGCACACACTTACTTTCTTGGTTCTTACTTGCTTGGTTCACTCACATTTAAAAAAGTATATGGATGTTTGGTATATGGCTGAATCACCAACAGAACAAGCCTTGGCATCAAGATGAACTCACACCATGAACACTCTAGCAGTGGTTGAGACTTGATTGATTCCCAAAATAACTTAGGGTGAGAAGGTACTTGTGTCACTGAAGCTGTTGCACTATCAAAGGTGGGTGTGCCATCAATCATAGACTGTAGCACTACAGCAGATGAAGGAGTATTGCCATGAGCCAAATGACCTGAACATGACTTAAAAATCACACTTAAAAAGCACTGAACAGATGAATTAATCACATTTCAAGATGATTTTTCAAGATGTTTCAAATGTTGTGAGTGAGAAGCGACTGGCAAAACAAACAAGGGTGACTGCAAATTGTAGGCCTTCTATAATTGTGATTTGGATCTTGCAAAATGATTAAGGCTCAAGTCATTTCTTCAAATAATAGAAACCTGCCATGAGCTTATGAATAGCAGAAGGAACTTGACACTCAAATTATAAAAAGATGTTGTTCTGTCATGAGATGAAATCATGCTGTCTGCTCGTCAATGATCTCGTCACCTTTTGAATGGCAGATGTGGCCAATCCTGCCCAATGAGAATTGGCTTGGGTTGCCTGAATGACGCATAATTTGAGACAGGCACTTTTTCCGATGTGGTTTCAAATCCTGTGTTAAGAAATCCTTGCATTACCTAACTACAAGGATATGTAATAAATGGATCAAAATGGCTGAAATAATTCAAAAGAAATATTTTAATTTTTTAGGGAGACAGTTTGGGTCTTCAGAACGCCATCTTTTGAACTCACTGTAAAGAATGTATCCTAAAGAGTGCATACTTCATAATGTATTCGAAAGATTTGAAAAGCGCCTTTTATCAATATTTACAATTTTCCTTCAACAAAGAAATGAAAATGGTTTTAATTTTCCTACTACGAGTAGTAAAACAAGATGGTATATTACTAGAGAGGTAAATGAATTGCAAATAAACAGAGTGAAAAATATAAAAAAAATGAAGAAAAATTACACAAAGACTTAAACAAAACGTCAAAAATGCAAATAAAAGCGGAAAAATATGCTAATACAATGGAAAAAATGCAATAAAATGCAAAACGTGTTGGTATAAGTGGGTCACGCCAAGGTTTTTTGGTTCTGGATCAAAGTCAGTGTATCGACTTTTTAGATTGACTTGGTGTGGTTCAGAATTGAAATCAAAATTTTGAAGCTGTCTCAGATCCAGATCGGTGCAAATTTGGATCAGATCGGATTGTGTGCTTATATACTCTGTCCAATATGATTCCGAATACTCATAAAAGTCAGGGATGGGGAGTAATTGTAATTTCAATTACATGTAATTGTAATTAATTACATTTTTGGGTCAAGTAATTGTAATTAATTACAATTTTGGCCATGTAATTGACGAATTTTCAATTTTCAATTACTTTTAAAAATCTTACTAGCTCAAATTAACCATAAAAACAATCTATCAGTTTTTACTTGCAAAACAATTATTTTGTCATCAATTTGCAGTCAATGTGATGGCACAGTAGGTAGTTTTTGTTACAATACCCTCCCAAGCTTTGATTTTTAAATACTTTTAAACTGCAAAAGCTTTTGACCATGATTTTCGTGTCAGGATTTAGGGCTTTTCATAACCAAGGGCAGACAAATGAGCAAATCTAAAGTTTTAAACCATCGCAATACTTGTACAAATTTCGTGTTTTCTGAAAATAAAAAATATGCCTTGTGATTGATGGCATAACATTTTTGATATTTAAGCCGTTCATAAGCTTTTGTTATTTGTAAATCACTCTTTCATATTAACCTTTGAGGCATTATAAGTTGCCAGTTGTGGTATCGCTGCTTTAAAACGGCAGATCTGTTTATTTTTCATCGTTTGAAAGGGCAAAAGGGTGAAAGAGTCAGAAGAATTGTAATTGACATGTAATTGACATGTAATTGTAATTGAAGTCAATTACATTTTTGGATAATGTAATTGTACTTGATTACATTTTTTGATGAAGTAATTGTAATTGATTACATTTTTTGATGAAGTAATTGTAATTGATTACATTTTTAATGAAGTAATTGTAATTGATAACATTTTTTGATGAAGTAATTGTAATTGATTACCATTTTTTGATGAAGTAATTGTAATTAATTACATTTTTTGATGAAGCAATTGTAATTGATTACATTTTTTGATGAAGTAATTGTAATTGATTACATTTTTTGATGAAGTAATTATAATTAATTAAAGTTTTAAGTAATTGACCCAACACTGATAAAAGTATCAAAAACGCTTAAAACATCCGTTCATTTTCTTTACAATTTTAAGTGTGCTTGTGTGAGTTATTTACAATTAAATTAAAAATAGGGAGATGGTGTAACGCAGTTGAATAACGCGCGACCGAGCTATGCTCGGGTTCATGGGTTCGTTCCCAGGTCTCTCCCCTCTCCCCGACCCCCGCTGTCTAGTGGATATTCCACCTCAAATGGCTCATCACGAACCCAGAATGGGCCCATGACCTGTTTACATTAATTGTACAGAAAAAATTGTATATATATAAATATCCAATGAGACACAATTTTCGCTATAAATATTACAATTATTAAAAAATATGTTTTGCAAGTTTTGCCGTATTGCCACAACCGACACCATGGAAACAAAACGAACGCTCGTAATGGAAGTGTCGTCGAGTGGGAAATGGGCCACCGCCATGTCCAAAAATAAATTAGAAGCTCAATAACGCAGGCAAAACTCGAAAAAAGAGAGGATAAATGTAACATATTGTAGGTTTAACTAAGATATAATTTGTTAGATAAAATTTAATTTTCACCCAACCACCATTTTTTTCTTTGTTTTGACAAAATTAGCAAAAAATGGCACAAATGCCAAAAAGGCCCAAAATTGCAAATGAGACCTTACACGCAGACCTGTGCCAATTACTTCTAAAATGTAATTAATTACAATTACATTGGTCACAAAAGTAATTAAATACAATTACAAGTACTTTATTTTCAAATGTAACAAAGGGAGGAGACGTGGTGTCGTGGTTAGCGCAGTTTCCTATAGTGAGAGAGGTCCCAGGTTCGATTCTCCTCCCCGACCTTTCTCAAGGAAACTTTTAGACGTTAATCCACACCCACAGACGGAGAACCATTCTGATACCGGACTTGAAATTGCCTATCGGAAATGATTTGGACGATGTGATGGCTGGCTTCGCTGGCCGGGCGAGGCTCAACCCTCCGACCCTAGCACCAACAATCAAAAAAAAAAAAAAATACAATTACAATTTCTTTCCAAAAGTAATTGAATGTGATTTAATTCCATTTCAAAGACATTATTTTTTTAAAACTAAGCTTGAATTTCTTGCTTTTTAAGGGCAAAATGTGCAAAGAGCATCACAAACCTGTGAACCTCTTGTTCATTTTCAGAATCAATTTTCACACCAAAAAATATTGTAAGGACGGGGGAAAATCTGCGAAATTTCTGATCCCAGAACTTCTTATTTTGGTAAAATGTAATAGTAATTTGTAATTAAAAAACGTCAATTAATTGGGCTCAAATGTAATTAATTACAATTACTTGGAAACGTAATTGCAATTATGTAATTGTAATTACAATTACATTACAGGTCTTTTTACACGTTTGTTACCTCTCTACATAATTCATTTTCTAGCTCCTAAATTTGAGATCAACAAACATAAATGCATCATGGGAGTCAAAAAATCTAATTTTTATTTATTTTCTGGCGATGTAAATGTTAATTGATCACATTTTGTTTCTCATCAATCATGTTTATATTTAATTCAAACCATTGTACCAATTCTGCTTATTAAAGACAACTAAATCATTTCGTTAATACTTTAGGTCAACAAAATATTCATATTCCCGACGATTACGAAGAGGTCCGATTTGTTGAAGCCACTTTTATGCATCCAAATTACACGTACACCAAGAAAAATCACGACCTTGCCTTAGTAAAACTCACAGAACCTCTCGTGTACAACGAGCGCATTCAGCCCATTGGTTTAGAGTCGGAAATTGTGGCTGTGGGCACGATTTGCACCACACTTGGATGGGGCACCACATCCGAAGACTCATTGCTTCTGTCTTCAAATTTGCGGAAGGTGATTGCTTGACTCTCTGTTGCATTGTTACCATAGAATACTCGTCCAATCTATGGCATTCTAGGTGGATGTTCCAGTGGTTGATGATCAAACTTGCGGTCGAGCTTATCCTTCGGAAATGGTTCCTGAAAACATGATTTGTGCCGGAGAAGAGGGAAAGGACTCTTGCGCTTCAGATTCAGGAGGACCACTTTTATGCCCAAGTGAGAAGCGTTTTTCTATTGGTTGGAAATGTGTTAAAACATTGGATTGATTATCATGGTTTCAGCTTCGAATGGGCTGGGTTTGGTTGGGTTAACTAGCTATGGAACGGGTTGTGGGCGACCCAATTACCCTGGAGTTTATACTGAAGTGGCCAGCTACATCGATTGGGTGAATGAGGTCTTACAAAACAACTAAATGGACATACGTGATGGAAGCTTGATGAACGCGTATTTCATTGCATTTAGTCATGTGCAGAAAAATACACACCAAATTGAGAATAGGTGCTTGCTGTCAATATGAAGAGAAGTCTTGAAATCTGTAAATAAAAAAGTTTTTGAAGCATTTCACAATCGTTCAAATGGGGCCTCGAGGAATTCTTAAACATTACATCTTGTATTGCTTAATTGCACTATGACTTCATTTTTACAAAAACTTTTTCATAGAACCCTAGGTAAAAGATATCAATGGCAAATGTGCCATTCCGGTTAAAAAAAGAAAAAAAAAGAATTTGTTACCAGGGTAAGATATTTGAAGTTTTCTTTTGCATCGCAAGAAGCAAATCGAAGAAATAGGCTCCAAAACAAGCTAGAATTCCACCTACAATCATCGGTTCGTTTGTCCAACTACTTTAACCATAAGTATTTTTTCGCTTGGAATAACAAAAACATTTTCGAACAAAACTTTATAAAATGTGTTTTACCACAGGCTTCCTCGCGACAAAACTGGACTTGATTGAAATCTGCCAAACTTAACGTTAACCTACTCAATTGTTTCCTGAAGTGTTTCAAGAAACTAGAAACAAGAACTGCTGCTTTATCTAATTTCAATTTATTTGAACAAAATTGAACACTCTATTTGTTAATATTCTAGTACAAGCAACAACGTGCTCCTTTAGAATTGAACCAAATCGTCAGAGATGCCAACGGCGTTGTGTTGATCGAGTTCACCATCAACCACGGGTCCGGTGGACAGCAAAATATAGAAGGCCTCGCTCGTCAAATCAAAGGTCACTTCCTCAGAGGGATCCACAGGGGTCACAAAAGTCAAGGAAGCATCGCGGGTGAAAGAACAGTAGATACCGTTGTCGTTGGTCAAACTGCCAGCAGTCAAACCAGTATTATCCTAAAGAGATGAAGAAGATTTTGAAACAGAAGTCTACATTCACCTAATATTAGCATGAATGAAAAGCTCCTACTCTTTTGGCTCGTATGACCTAATAATAAAATAATTCAAGAGCTGCTAAGCCACTTACACCAACTGGCAGAGGGTATTTGACCTCCTCGGACTCGGCCACGTTCCAGTAGAGATCAGTGCTGCCAGATTCAGCATTGCAGATCACCACACTGTCGTCTCCCATGGAAGTGTCTCGAGACAAACCGAAACCCACCCATCCATTTTCGGGATTTGTGGCTTGGAGCTCGAAATTGTAGGCATCTCCTTCCATGGACCAGGCCACAATCAGGGCACAATCCTGTTATCCGGAAGTAAGAGTCAGTTTTAGAATGGGCTTGCTTGGATACTTTTCAACAAATATAGATTTACCTGAGTGTCGACACAAGCAGTTCCAGACTCTTTGCTAACTCCAAAACAGGTGGTGGTGGTTCCACAGCCATCGTAGATTCCTCTGGCGATGGGATTAGCGGCGGCCACGGCCAAGCAAGTCACGGCGAAAACGGCAAACGATTGCATTGTGTTTGGGATCGAGTTCACTTGAGTGAGACACAACAGTGGAATGATGATTTGACACCATTTTGTGACAGTTTTTATACTAAGGCCACTCACTATCTGTATCGCTAAATAACGTGCTTGGTCATTATCGTTTACTTAGAGTGTCAATGTGTACAATTTCCGATCGTTTAATGCCTTCCTTTGACGAATTGCAATGTACGTGCAATGTAGGGATATTACATTTATTTCCCGACCGACTCCGGGATTCTCTTGCATTATAAATCGAAATTAATTATTTCCATCAAAGGCTGATTGGATAAAATAATTGAAGAGCTCTTGCCACAAAAGAGTAGCATCCTTGTTTTAATATGCAGCACAAGTCTTTAAACTTGTGAGTTTACCTTTTGGCTTTGAAATCTCCAAGGTCTGAAAGGCCTCTGACTTTTCCATCACCTCTCTCTATGGCTACTGTAGATATACCTAATGTCATAATTTCCCAAGGTAGGATTTTATTCAGAAACACAAACTATTTTATTTTCAAAAATGCCAAATTCCAGTTCTTAGATACAAAGTACGTCACAAATCCGAGTATCGAAGACTTGAAAGGTCAAGATAAACCCTAATTCTATGTTGCTTTGATATGTCACATAGAGGTCAAGAAATTCAAAGTCTGGCCTTGCCCAATCACAGTAAACGGATTTGATGAGACTCAATGCAATGTATTGAACATTGTGACACTCAGGTACTCGCGTATAATCCAAATGATCGTAAGAGGGGGTATTGCCTTGCGATCGACCGAAATGCTCTTAGTCGAAACCGAAAATCTCGACTAAAACAGGGCTTAAATGGAACCGAAACCGAAACCATAAGCATTTGTCCACAAAATCATATGTTTACAAAATTCACATTAAAAATTAAATTTGCTCAGGTTTTCGTTGTTGGGTGATCACAAATTAAATAAATCGGAAAACTTCAGTTTCAGAAGTTTTCGATGGACCAAACACATCTTCAATTTTGTTGTCAAACTCCGATCTTAATAGCGTGTGCCTGCTTTCTATTTTGGTAGGCATAACCGAAACAGAAACCGAAATTTTGGCCGTAATTTCGGTCGAAAACACTTTTGGCCCATCGGCCCATTCGATCCGATATTGCCCATATCGATCAACAAGGTTAATTAAGTCATGGTAATGGGCTTTGCAGGGTTAGGCAGAAGTAGAGGAAAATGAATATTGTGAAATAACTCTTTACCAACAAGGTCAATGGGAAAACATTATTTTGGGAAGATGTTCCTCATACAACACACCATTACATTTTGGATTTTTATTTGTCATGTCCACCTCTGAACCAAACTACTGCCCTGAACAGCTTCATATCACTGTCACAACTTGTACGCACCCTTATTCCTCTTCTTGGGTATCATCCCATGCAGGTTCAACTCCAACCAAAAGTGGTCCTTGTTGGCCTTTTATGATCCAACCAACAGTTATGGGGACACGTTTTAGTCTTTGGCCATCTTGTTCATGGATCAATAACTAAAAGACACGTTGGAACAAATGTACTTTTGCAGAAATGATATTTCAGTTCCAAATAACTTCGAACCCTTTTTATGACACCTTGTATTTAGTTCTTCAACTTATTTGATTTAGTATGGAAGCATGTGCTTTCTTATTTTTCTCGGTCTTTGGGCCGTTTGATTGTTGAAGTGTTCTTCCAAGACCAATTTTAAATACCTTTTTGCCTTGTTTTGCTTGAAACGCTCTGAACACTTTAAAATAATGAAATAAAATATAAAAATGAACAAATATTGGAGCATGCATTTGGAACTATGGTTTCCAATATGATAACAACCAATGTTGAGAATTCCTTGGATAGGGGTTTTCAAAGCACTTCCTTAGTGTATAACTTTTCTCAATTTTGGAGCAATTTTTTTAGTCTGAATGGCAAGGAAAAGCACGATGCACCATCAATTTCTGGACACCCTGCATAACCGATAGATGAAATCAAACATGGAGCAACGTTAGGTAGGAACAAAGTATTGTTCAATCCTTTATCTAGCCATGACTACTATTTCCTTAAATGTGCTCTCCAAGAGTATAATTGTTGCAATGAGAAGTTTGCAGAATTTCAATGTTGTGGATAAAACATGTTGGAATAATACTTATTGTAAAATATGTGTATAACTTGTTCCTAACTAAGTACGCATGGGCAGAAAGTGTAAGTACAAATGAGCTTTTAGTTGATAACACTGGCTGAAAATTAAACCCAAAAAATGCCAGATAGATTGCAGAATAAAATCAAAATACATAATAAATTGAATGGGGAGACCAAAATGCAAAATAGAGTTCAGGATGAGGTAAAGAAGGCAATAGAGTGCTGAAAAGGGTAAAAATGTAAATACTCTAAAACAGACCAAAAACTTTTATCAATATTTCCAAAATGTAATGCAAATTAAGCCTTAAGTATTGACTTGTCCTTTGCTGTTTTTCAAAAAAGTTTTTGCTTAGTAATTTTCATGCAAATTAGAATGGTCAAGCCCTTCTTAACATTGCCATGAAATAGGTGATTTAAAAATTAAAAAGAAGTGCCTAACCCTTTGAACAAATTTTGGGCATAAAGAAGAACCACACTCATCAGATTAACTTTCGATTTGGGAATACTTCCAAAGTCTGGGAAACAATATGTTTATTTACCATAATATAAAAGTGGCCGTTACAAAGGTACCCAGTGATTTCAAAATGAAATTGCAAACATCATTGGTTTGCATCAGGGTCCAAAAACAATGATACCTCTTTTAAATGTAGTGTACGGTTTCTGTCGAAGAATTGTGCGACATCCAAGCTCCCCACCTACGCTTCTTCTTTGTCTTTGTTGCTTGAACCTGAGCAATCCTTGTCAAGACTGACTTCCCCAAACGAATGAACAAGCGAGCGAGCGAGCTAGTGACTAACTATCTCATTTGTGAGGATCGTCAAAGATAGAGAAGGAGATGGCTGGTTGGTGGGATTTTGAATGGTGCTTAAATTGGTCTGATTGCTCTGACTCATGACCCATTAAGGTTTTTTCTCTCTTTCTCAGGCTCCCTAAACATATGGTGACAAAATTTGAAATGGGCCCTTGATGGACAATTCTGATCAAGCCAAGGCTTGGGAGTCGTCGTTTCTAACCACGGCGAAGTCACAACGGTCCTCATATGACTCTTGGAGCCACTCCCTTATTCGATCAAATTCATAAGTAGCTCCCCACACAAAGAATCAATTTCGGTTCGGATACTAAGTGAGCCCTCTTCCAGAAGTTAGACAAGGTGCCGAAACCGTCCTGATTTCAATGACAGAGTTTGTGCTTGTCGTCTAATCTCAATGTGATGACTAATGGCTTCATCCATGGATATCTGGTATGGTCTAATAGCCTATCATTGATTTATAGGCTGCTACTCTCTCCGTTCACTCATCCCACACACGAATTCCCGTCAAGCCCTTGAATGGCATGGATGCAAACGAGCTTAAAGATTCCATTAACAAGAGCATATTGCGTGGAATACACTTGCTAAAACGCGGTCCATTGATTCTCTGCCAAATTTTGGGGGTCCTAATAAAACATAAGATTTCATCAAAGGTGCCCTCTGATAGGTTGAACCCGGGCAATCAGTTGTTTTTGGCTGAATGGACACGTCTTCACCACCATTTCAGGCATCTTGAGAGGCTCCCAAGATCTCGACTCGACCCTAAAAAAGTGCCCGAAAAAGCTAATTTGATTTGAGTGGCAGAGAATAAAATGAAACGGTCAATCAATTTAAGAGCTGATCGAACCCCTGGAAATGCCGGCTTCAAATATTGAGGCGTTAATGGGCTCCTTCAGTTGGCATCACTGGTAAAACGTCAGCAACTCACTCGTTGGATCATCAATCTCGCCTGATCCGTGATCAAGATATTTTACAGCCAAGGGTTGTAATAAATGAATCAAAGGAGCAAGGTGTACACAAGGGCACACATGATTTCTTTTTTCCCAGTGTCTCTAGGATCAGAAGGAGGTTCAAAGACAAGAGATCGCTGCTTTTGAAACCGAGTCCAATTTGGTGAGAACAAGGCGGATCATTGAAGAGCTGTAAGAGGAGTGAGTGCCAATGTTCTTCTCCAATCGTCAAAACAAGGTGCGATTAATATTTGCACCCATTTAACGGCTTTTAATGTGGCTGCGATTGACTCCAATGAAGAGGTACTACCCATTAACGCATTGGCTCAATAGTCTCAATCCCGTGTTTTGGATACTACGTGGAGCTCCTGGAGATTTTTATTCGACGATCGGCTTGAATATCCGTGGTAGTCAAATTATGTCTGTCTTATGAGGGAATTAATCACGGTCGGTTGGGAGAAAAAGAAGCGATAAAGGAGGCAATCATTCTTGTTACAAAGTGATTCACCCTCGTAATAAATCTGGTTCAGATTTCAAAGGAATATTTCCCAATTCCTCTTCGTCGTCATAAGTCTTGTTGAAAAAATAGCTAAAGTCTTTGATTCATTGATTGACAATTGATCCTTTTCATATGAATGCACATCTTTATTCCTCTATTTCGATTCCCAAAGTCTCAAGTCACGTTCACTTGGCAAAGAAGTAGGAGGCTTGTTATGACTCGGAAAAAGGGCTCGATGTAAGATTTAGAGCCCTAAAGCTTTAGCAAATTTGCCTCATAAGTCATTGCTAGTAACAAACCTGAACGAATCACGAATGACCTAGGTTCAATTTTCAGTGTTGATAACAACATACCTGGAAAATATGGAATACAGGCCAACGATCCTTATCTTTCATATTAGCAAATGTTTTTACTAAAAACATCACCTAAAAAGAGTAACATTCGCTGTGAATCAGGTAAAATCACAGAATACGCAATCAAACCAAGTCATGTAAATAAGGAGGGTAATCCATAGTCCATCCCTTTATACGAAGTTCGTGGCTTGTTGCCTACTCTGTTAATAAGAACAAGAGAGCTTCAAAGTGCCATAACAATTAAGACTAATGCGTTATTTTTTCGACTTTTGAACGCACTAACAGGCAATCTTGACGATGAATGCTGACTAGAGGAATTAGCCAGCGATTGGATCAAAGCGGAAAAAGTAAGCCCTGACAAACGATAAACCCATTCGTTTTTACGATAATTGTCCTTTGAGCCTTCGCTCTTGGCCAATTGAGGTTGAAAAAAAAGTGCTGGACTTGAACAAGGTCCAATGTCTTGCTCATGCAAATCAAGCACTTTGTTAGATGTGTTTGCAAACAAGGAATCGAATTGAGCCGGATGAAATATTCCTCCCCAATTCTTGGAAATATTCAAAAGCTTCTCGGATTGGTTGCCAATCTTGCCAAGGCTCACTTAGTTCTCAAGGCCATTAATCTGGTTTCTATTTGTGTCTTGTATAATCTTTCTTCATAGGTTCATGTTAATGACAATCGGAAACACAATTTCGTTCTCAGATTGGGATTTGGGAACGATCCACATGAAAATATGCTCGGCATGCGATCATTTGCAGAATTTGGAATCCTAATATCCTCCCGTAGCATTCAAATTGTCAGGATAGCCGTTGAATTTATGCCGCCATAAGTATTTTTTTCCACACTTCCCCGTTTTTCTTGCGGCGATGACTCGAGAAAAAAGAATCCGAAAGCACCGCTTATCGGAGTCGGCCATCGGCTTCTGAGTGAGGCGATGATGGGGTTAAGTATCCGCGAATTGCCCATCAAGTTATCAAGGCTGGGACATTGAAAGCTATAAAGGTCAGACCACGAGTTGGCGATCATTGAAATTCACACGGTTATGCCAACCTTGTCCCAAGTCAATTTCTGGTCAATTCCTGTCAAAACGTCAAGAATGTTTGCCTTTGAATTGCCCCACTCGAGTGTCAATCAACATTCCAGACTCTCGAAGCTGTCACAAAAGCTCAATTCTGTATCGACAAAAATTACTTCAGCGCCTTGTTACCATCTTCGAGAAAAAAAAACCGAAGCTAGTTAGTTCAGAACGAACGAAATACCCATGCTCGTTTTACTGTACCCGTTGTACAGTATTTGAGCTCTGTTTAAACTAAGTGTTTTTATTACCGTGAAAGCTGGAGACAAATTGGCAAGGAAATTTGGCTTTGGTTGAAATGGATGACTTCTTTGGAACAGAACCCGGGATAGCGAGCCAATGTTGTGCTGATTTCATAATGACCCATTCCGCAATCTACTCATAAAGATTGCAGAGGTTTGGGAATGGCTAGCTAATTGTCATGCTAAGCAAGCTATATCATTGATCGGGTAAGGCGAAAACCATTTGAATGGCCAAAACCGGTTAAGGGAACGACACGAATTTCTTGTCAATTGCAAGTTCTCTCCATCCATCCATCTACCTATGTAGAAGTTGTTCTGAAGAACCCGGGTTGTTTCCTTCGTCTCTGGCCTGAATTGAGCCTCACGTATCAGGGGTTGGTGTTCTTAAAAACCTCTTGGATAATCACGAAGATACCTTTTGTGGATGGAGTTGCTTTGGCATCTCGTCTGCTTAACACTTACTTGGTGCTTTGTCGCAAGTGCGGATACGGTATCGCTTTTCCACATTCCATTGTTTGGTCATTAGTGGAGTCTTTAGAGTTTAGTGGACATATCATCATCGGCATTGTCTCGCGTTTGACGGGAAATTGAGCCGACTCACTGGATGGCAGAACTCGTCCGCACCTTCCCCGCTCATTCGCTTTCTGGATCGAGTACTCTACTAGGTCTCACTTTGGGCCCCCATCAGCCCAATTTGACGGCGAGAAATGCAAGGAAGGAGCAAGACAAAAGTGACCGCGCTTGCTTTTAAAGTGTCATCGGAGAGCGTGATAAGCACATCAAACACAAGTCCAAACGAGCCTCGCCTTGAGCCAGATCAGACACCCTCTTCGGATGAGGAAATGAGCTCATCTTATCTTCTAGTGGGGTTTCTCTTAGGGCTCTTACTGTACCCTCTGAAGTGGTTTACTCGTAATGCATGATCAAGATGCATGATCATGCATGATCTGCATTGGTTTACTCGTAATGCATGATCAATGCATGATCAAGGATGAGAACTAGAAACGTTATGCAGTACATTAGTGGAGAAACTCCTACTTTTAATTTAAGACGTTTGTGACGAAACGGAGATGAAAAGAAACGTTAACGTTTTTAGGAGTGTAAAGTATGATGAATAACAATGTGACGCAAACTATTCGCCAATGTTTTGATATTATGAAAGAACTTATAGTAGTAGTCTTTGTATTTACATGTAGAGAGGTAAAAGAAAATGCTTTGGCTAAGAGGGTGAGGGGTGGTAATCAATAAATGAGATTCTCAATTTGAATGTGGGATGTTTTCGAGATCTCAATGTTTTTTTGGTAAGCTTGATGTCAGTCTCGTAAACACGATCCAATTCTACTCTGTAAAGTATGACTTTCTAATACAAACAGATCGTCTTGATTGAAATAACCAAAACAAAATTCCTTATTTTAAAACGTTTAAAATGTTTCATTTCTACGATTTAGACATGGTTGATTTTTTGTGGCCCTCCTACTCACTTTTGCGATTGGATAAATTATATTTCTGGTAAAATATTCCGTCAAGCAAAATTAATCATAAAAGAACCTGGCAAAGAACCGATGAGTATGTTCTTCGTTAATTTTATCTTATCATCGTTGTTTCGTACTGAAAAATTATTTCACCGAAGGCTTTTCCATAAACATCCTTCAAGATACGCGCCAAAATTCCAAAGAAATATATTGAGGAAACACGTTCCAACTCTTTCGGAAAACATGGTAGCTTACTACGTAAACAACTAGTTTAGCCTTATAAAATAGTGTTTATTTCTGGTTTACTTTGCTATCTTGCTCATTTGATATTGAAAAGGTGAAGATAATTGCATTGGACAAAGCACTCGTTTTCGATACCAAGCCTGAAACAAAGTGCTCGGCTAATGTAGGGAGGTTTCTGGATTACTGACTGCCCTGACAGAATCGGTTGAGAAGGTACTTGAGGCCAAAAGTCTGCCGAGAACAAGGGAAAATAGAAGGGTCCTTTGTTCTTATTCTCTCTCTCTCTTTTTGGAGCGTCTTTCCCGGTCTCATCCAGGTTGGGTTGACAGATTCCTTGATGATTTCTCCATTTATCTCCAGATTAGTAGGGGTGAGGAGGCTTGTTGGGAAGAAGGCTTGACACATTCTCGGACGACCATATCTGAGGACGAAGTCAAGATTTGCCCCCACATTCCAAACCACTCAACGACAGCATCATCATCATCATCATCGTCTTTTGTCATTGTGAGCCTCTGAAATAGCGCGAACTTGGATTTGAGGTATGATAATCGTGCTCGAGACTAGAATGGCAATCTCAGAAACGCCAACGAGCCAACTTGAGACGTAGGAAAGTCCAAAGTCCAGAGCCATGACTGATTTCAAGAGCCTTTGGGATAGCATCTCTCCATCTCTCGCTTGAATTGCAACCAAGTTTGAGTACTACTCTAGTTCGCCCCACGAAACACCTCAAAATGCGAGTCAAACCGAAATGAATGTTGTTTCAAGTGGGTCAGAATATGTTTGTGTTGAAAAAACATGGTCAAACCTTGCAAGTTGCCATGCAACAACTGTCAACCGACCACAATCACGAATTGCAATAAGTCTCTCAATCTGAGCGTTTACATTTTTTGCCTTCTCCTCCAAAGTTGCTTCTTTCACCCTGATGATTACACACTACTGACTTGATCGGATTTCAAGCTCGGGCCAGAGTGCATTTAATACAAACATCTATAAACAAAGTTGACTGCCGATTCCAAAGAGTGAAAGGTCAATCAAAGAGCGGGTTAAAATAGCTTCGGTTGAGGCAACAACAACAAAAAAAGACGCCCAACAACTCTTTGGCTGAGGGTCACCATTTGTCAATCACCCAAATTCCTATCGGCAATTGCACTCGTGGCTCTAAATGAGCTTTGCATACATATGTATACTTGAGTATGGACACAACAACAATTGCGAAGGTTCCTATTGCATTGTAATTTAAAACAATGCTTGCTTGGTCTCTTCAGGCAAGTGCACGGAACCTATTTTTTGCTCAAATCAGAATGGGGAACGGACACTTATTTTGGTCGTTGTATGTGTAAACATGTACTACCTCGAAGAGGAGTTTCTAAACTATGATAACTACTACGTGACTCTCTGTTGCACTAACATTTGTGGACTTATCCTCGGGATAATTGGAATACATACCTTTGCAACCAACAAGATTGATTTATGGTTGACGAAACGGTTCCGGGAAATTTTCATGTTTGTGCCGATTATGTAAATGAATTGAACATTCAAAAACAAATCCTGGAAAGAGCAAAGTCGTGGTTGTAATTCTTCGAAATGGAAATCCTGGGTTTCCTAACAACTCGTGTTTTGGTTCTTATGGCTACATTTTACTTAGTCGCCAAAAGGTCCTCCTTGTTTGTCTGAAAAGCATTTTAAAATAATTTGAAATGCATTGAATAAGTCATTTAGGGCCTCCCATTTTACGTGAATTGCCACTTTTAGATGCGGAAGTTGGACAACACTTCGTTAGGTTTCACGGATGTAAGCAGCGTCGTTATTGTTTTTTGCGGCTGTTGTAGAGTTGCTTCTAATCGAAAGTGCGTTTGACCCTTGCCAATGCACAAACGGAAGGATATAATTACAAGGTCCTATTTGTTTTCTTCAATGTTTGACCATTTTATGCCTTCAAAGGGCCTATTTTGGACCCTTTTGTTTTTAACGCGCAATCACTTTTTTCCCCAAGCAACTCCTCATTTAGCAACATATAGGAATTTGAAATAAAATTTATTTTAGGCCGTTAAAAAAAGTGTCTTTATGAGTGTGAAAAGTGTTTATTATTTCAATTTTGTTCCATATGATCATTATCAAACATTTGTATGTCGCATGAACTGACTTGAAAATGCGTGTTGTTAGGGATGGCGAATTAATTTTTCGCACGAGGAGAGGAAAATTGGGAAAACTATTGGTCGATATATCAAACAGGATTTACTCGCATTATCTTAAAACAAAAAAGAATCTTAAATTTCGCATAGAACGCATCATTGATTAGAGAGGAACTAAAGCAACGAATGACTTCAATTTGAGCTTCCTATTCGATAATTGTCCAATGTATTTGCCATGAAGCGTTTCTTATAAAAGAAATGCAGCTATATCTCCAGTATTTAATCCTGGGGCAAATATGGATCCCTGTCTACCCCAATTCATTCAATCTTTGTCCGATGTTTGGGGCATGACCACTTTCCTGAAAGGCGGTCTTTTGTAATAAAGTGATGCGAATGGCTCTGAGCCAAGAACCTCCTTAATCTCGATGCAATGCATTCCAAAAGAACAACCCAAATCACTTTAACAATTGCCCCAATCATCATCATCATCATTATCAACACCACCAACGATCCTCATTGACAGGGTGCCTCAAAGGAAACAGGCTAACAGGCCATGTATGACAAAAACACGATAGCTCGTCATCAAATATCCATCAAAGTGTAAGAAGAGGAAAGGCCAAATTTTTGGACAACATTAAAAGACTTTCCTAGTGGCGTTAAAAAGATTCAGAGACCCTTGTGGACTTTGCAAAGTGCACTCAAGGAAAGATTTTTTTCAAAAGTATACAACTCGTCGTCAGAAGAATATTGAATGTCTCATCATTGGAAGCTCGGGTTGGAGGGTTAACTTTGCCCTTCCAGAAAGGCCAAACATTAAGTCATCCATTTTCCTCATAATTATTGTCATGTCATCTAGTAGCTTGTTTCATTGTTTGTGATTGTGGATTTGCATTCAAATTTTTGTAAAAGAACTGTCTCGGAGGAGAATTGAACCTTGAACCTCACTCATTGGAGGAAACTCTATGAGCCATGACACCGCGTCTCCTCCTTTATTAAGAAGAAATATCAATAAAGAAATAAAAATGTTGCTTTTACCACAGAGCGCAAGATTAATTTGAGACAGCCTTCGGATTAAAAATATTTGGATTGAAAATATGGCGAGATGTTGCATTTTATTTAAAGCACCCTGTAGTCTCGCGTTTTATTTCTATGTGCCACCGTATCCCCGGGTTGTGTGTGCATCGTCGGTTTTCTTGGTCGGTCGGATGGTTAGTTCGTTCGTCCGTTTTATTTCGATTCGTTTGGTCGGATGAACGAAGGTGGAGATAAATCTGGAACTTGAATAAATTAATTCTGCTTTAATTGGTGCCATGGCTTAATGGCCCTTCAATTTTTCATGCCTTATCTCGTGGAATGTCTTGATTAATTGAAATCCTCTCTTTGAACCACTTAGCAGTCAGCGTGTAGCATTGGGGATTCATTCGTCCAATGAGTGTTTGAGCCAGTCATTAAGCGATTGGTCAATTGCCAAATGTGTTCGAAGGACTTCTAACAAAGGGGTCAACACTCTCGTCGATCCTTTGCATATCCAATCTCCGAACAGAACTCCGTTGACATAGATAACGAAGCTTGCTTCCCCCACTAATGCCCTAGGATCCATTAGTTTGGGGGTGGTTAGATTTAACAATTCAAAGTCCTAGTTTCTCAATGGTTTAACGTGTTGCTCTCATTCTGTCTCTTGGCTTAATTTTACCCTTGACAAAGTTGATGAATAATATATCCAGTCACTCTTGGAAACGAGAAGGTCAATTATAATGTTCCTCCTCCAAATTGTCGATCGTCCGTGATAGAGAAGAAGAAGAAGCTCTTTCTCTCTTGTGGCAATAGTTAGTATTGGAAACATAAAACCATCCAAGGTTCTCAATGGCGAGTGACGACTAAGAGACTTCGTTGAAGAGCATTGACAAATTGGTAAACAATCCTGAGACGGTTAATGCCAATTAGTGAGTCCTCTTTCCACCGGGCCCTCCATTCGTCAGTCTCTGGCGGACAATTCGATCGTCTTTGGTTGGTCTCGGCGGTTGTGTTTGCTTCACAAGAAGACAAATAGGAGACGCCTTCTTGATTCCAACTAAAAGGCATCTCAATCAAAGTGATCATGGCTTGACATTAAGGAATCCAAGATCTTTTAGAGAGGATTTTGAATTCCAAATTCCAAGCCCAAGACAACTTGGATTCCACATACTTTCTCACTATCATTAGTTGGAAGAGAGGGATGGATGGATGGATGGATGGATGGAGGATGCTCTTCATGGCGTTACCCTAAAAAAACGAGGCTCTATTTCCATTTGCGGCAATTACAAGCAACAACTCACTCCAAGAAGAAAACTCAGGTGATCTTGACGACTCCTGAAGAAGCAGTGAATGGAATTTTGAGTACTCAGGGTGTTTGGAAAAATTCCTACCACTTGTAGGGCGATAAGATAAACTGGACCGTGAAGTGCTTCTCTTCACTCTAGCCAATGATCGTAAATGGCACCTCTATTTGGAGACCTCTAGAACCTCGAGCGTCTCTCTTGGGTTGGCCAATTAATGTTGACGTCAGTATTCTTCTTGGCTTACTTAAATGATAGCTTTCCGTTTTGAAAGTCTACATAATCGGTCAATGAAACAGAAGAAGGGAGCTTACGTTATTCTGTTTGTGACAGTCTGTTAGGCCAAAGGCTCTCATTAAATCGTCCGATTTCTCGCGTACCTTCCTTCAATTGAGTAATTATGTATGATTTGAAAATTGGCCAAATTAAGTGTGATAATTGCTCCGAATCACAGGTAGTCTCATATGCTGTGGAACCGTTTGTCAGCTGCACATAAAGATGATGTGTATTCTGATTCGATAGCTTTCCCTAAGTTGTGTGTCGTCTATTTTAAGACTTCCAAATTGGCCTCGATTCAGCTCGATTCCAATTCTACACAGGATCATGATGCTTATTGCTCTTGCTGGCTACCAAACTTTTATCAATACAATCAGCTTAATGTCGAGCTAATGTGTTTGTCAACCTGACAGAATTCCAAATCTACGGCAAACAAAGAGACAGATCATGAAAAGACCCCGCTCAGCAATCGCTTCATTGAGTGCCTCAAAAAATCCGTAACCCAAGTCAATTGTGCTTGTTGAGCACATAACTCGATGCCAATGTGTATTCCAGAACAAAGATGTCTTCTTTCTATTACGCGAGAATGCATCTCACATTTAACATTTGGGTGCCTTTTTGACATATTTTTCGAATCCTTTTCATCATTCGTATTTAATGTCGTTGAAGGCGGAAATGCTCCCAACCAACTTGAGTAGTTCAAATGCATTCTGATTTGTTTGTTGAGCCAATACTGATGAAACGAATTGATGAGCTCTTGAATGCAAATAGCATCTTCAAGCTCTTTTGACTTTTGAGATTGCTGAATCACTAGACGACTGATTTTGAAGAGAAATGGAAGAAAAAAACGACGCTCAAAAATAATCAATTAGCGACGAAGCAAATATCGATATTTCTTAATGAAACCGGATCTTCTTCTGAGCTCTATCCAATTGAAACGAGGAAACTCGGATCTGATTGAGTAATCAAGACATTTCAGGGTAAAAACTTAGAAAAGTATGAATGTGAAGTAAAATTTGGCTTTGATCTGACCAACTAAAGTTTCAAAACGGAATGTTAAAAGGACGGTTCATCATGTGTCAAGTACACAGAGAGAATGGATCTCGGCTTTTATCCTCGAAACGAAAGTCATTCATCGACTTCAACGACTTTTGTGGTGTTGATGGGAAGTGGAATCAAATCGATTTCCACTTAAGAGACACCTTTGAAGATCGATTGTCAATTCACTTGGGATCACGAGCAAACATCCTCATCAACATCCACTCCGAGAGATTGACAAATTCAACGATCAGATCTGTCTTTGAGTTTGAAACGCTCGTTTAGCAGATCAAACAATGGCCAAAGCAAGCAAGTATTTCATTTACCAATGAAACACAACACATCATCATCCATGAATTGCCTCTATCGCAATACGTAGTTACTCTAAACATTGGAGTGTAGATGTCGTTTAATCCATTAAAGAGAGCTCTGAAGAGAATCACCGAGAATCACCCATTCATGAATGAGACAATATTTTCGTACGAGCACCTCCGTGTTTCTGGTCTTTATCCTGTGTTTTGTGTTGAAGTCGTCACGAACTCGACGAGAATTCTGGAAACTCTTCAATTGGGTGGATGCAAAGAAACACTTTGTTTATAGATTCTTTATTCCATTTTCTCATTTGTGAAGTGATAAAGCCAACATTCGTTGCAGAAAATGGCAACTAAACTGTACAGATTTGATCTAGAATTAGGAGTGAAAAAAGTCAAGGACAGTCCAGAATTGACCATGAAAACACATCTAAATTGTGGCAAAGAGTCGTTTTGATGGGCAACAAATTGGAAATCAGTTAAAGTTTTCCTCTTGTTTGAAAATCCTACATCGTGTTTTGCGAATGTTTTCATTAGGTGCTTGTTAATACCAGGTGCTTGTTAATACCCAATACCTAATGGTCAATGCATTTCACAGCACCCTAACTTAACCGAAAAGGACATTTGGAATGACAGTTATTGTAAGCCATGCCACTCAAGGCAAACAAAAGTCTTTTATCCCTTCTGATTTTTTGCTTTCCGTTTTAACACATTGCATTGAAAGATTGCAATCGTTTACTTGCTGACATTAGAATGTGCGAGATTTCGAGTGACCACATTATCAGAACGAATTTCAACAGTTGCACTTATTATTGGCTTTGACATTCATCATATTTGGAGGCTCCTAAGTCAATAATAACAGGTCACATGTTAAAACCGATCACACTATAGTAAGCTTGATGGTTCTCAAGTATACTATGTACATCAATATAAGGATTACTTCAACAATACGGTTCTTGAAATGTAGCTGCTGTGCTGAGACAGTTTTCAAGGGCCCCTTTTTGGGCGGAAGTGAAGGGTTAAACTGACTTGATTTGGAGGATGTTTGAACAAGTGATTCAATTATTAAAGTTAATACGCGATCTAAAATTCTTTGTATTTTGTGTTTAACAAGCTCCTAATTTTTAAGACGTTCGTGTCCCTTTGAAATGCCAAATGGACCAAATACAAGAACAATCAATTTGTAGCAAAAGGGTCTGATCAGTCCTTCTTCGAACGGATAAAGCAATTTTACCGACTTTCGAATTGGTTGGATGCTTAAAAAATATCCGGATGACGCATTAATTATTGCAGAATTGTAATTAAAGCCTGGGACACCCAAACACAAATATGAGTTTCACTTTACGTAGATTATTTGACTAAAATAAGCAAAATTTTCTAAATACAAAAAGGGATGAATTATAGTGACTGTAATGTACTGTCTTCCTTATAATGATAAGAGGATTTTTTTTCTAACTTCTCGACTCAAATTGTATGATGATCGTCAATTTTTGGTTTTAATAACACCCTAAAATTGCAATAGGCCGACGAACAGAAGCATCGATATTATTCGCAATGGGTGTGCCTTAGGAATATCAGAATGTTTCTTGGGGGACACTTAAATGGAGCTAATGGGAGTTTACGATCAAATCTGCAATTATTTACATGAAAATTTCGTCTGTTAATGTTGGTATCAAGTTTCGGGTTTGAAAGAGTTGCAATTGAGAATGTTTATGAGAACTAAAAAACTCACGCGAGTTCAGTTGTTTTGGCGGTAGGTCATATTTTGTGTCCACAAGGCATGAACACCAACAACATTTTTCATCCTTTCAGAAGCCATTTAATTCAATAACTAGTGCTCAGATAATATAATAAAATGCAACTACGACCAAAAAAAGAGAAAGAATCATTATTTTTGCTTTTTTAGATTAGAATTAACTTTCTACATGCATACCTTAATGTATGTATATCCTTCTGGTTTCAATAGGCTTGACCAAAACCGGAATCCTGGTCAAAAACTCTCTCGATTCATCATAAAAAAGAGCGAACTTGATTTTTTTACTTTTTCGTGCAAAAGCCACGGATTTTGCTTCTGAGTCATGACTCATGAGTAGGGACGGGCAGAAAGTGCAAATAATCTTACCCTTTTAGTTACCAAAAGTTGCAAAAAAATATGCCCAAAAGTGCAAAACAAAGTGAAGAAAAATGTTGAAAGTGCAAATAAATGTCAAAAAAGAGCAAATCAATGTCGAAAAAAGAGCAAATTAATGTCAAAAAAGAGCAAATTAATGTCGAAAAAAGAGCAAATTAATGTCAAAAAAGAGCAAATTAATGTCAAAAAAGAGTAAATAACTTACATCTGGACTTAAAACGTCATTCATTGAGTACCCATGGCTCCTAATTGAGCAGGAGAAGCCATTTACAAGTTCTAAAGACATTTGTTCTAGCTTGAGGTGAAGAGACAATGCCGCACAAGTAATGGAGTTCTATTAATTAGGTCACTAGCAAAAAGGATGTAAAGTCATGAAAAATACTCTAGTCAACAATCTTCTGAATTTTTCATTCCTAAGGTGCTCTTGTGGATGTATGTACCTAAAATATTGTTGAAATATATTTAGCAATTGTTTTATGTGGCTTTACATCACTCCGTTTTCGTCCTTCAAGTTGTTCAAAAGTAGACATTGAAAATTGAACAGAAAAATACCCACATGTGCCTAACAATTGCATCAAAGAAAATAGTCATAAATGTGTTTTAAGCATGTTTTTAGTGACATTACTTCAATATTTGGCCCATGGCCTAATTACCAGAACTCAATTTCAAATGTGGCATTCATTGTCTCATCACATCAAAACTGCTCTCAAATACTTTTGGAACTTAAAAGTAATATCTCTATGTCAATTAAACAATGTGTACCGCTACATTGATGTATCCTTAGCTTGATGATTTTAAGTTTATAACGGCCTTTTTAGAAATAGCGATCTTTGGAAGCAGCAAACCTAATTCTGCAATCTACCTATATTGTTTGTAGATCCTTCCATTACCATAACATGAGTTTCTTTAGGTTTGCTATTTGTTGGTTGCATGCAATGAGATTCTTTTGTCTAATCTTTAGTTTAGTAAACAGGATGTTATAGTTAAAGCCAAGATGGTGAATAAAGTGTGAGGTTTGCGTCTGAAATGCACATATTTCTTCAAGGTGCTAAGAATGGTTGATTGCAAATGCAAGCTTTTTTGACTAGTTCAAAATTTGATCTTCAAACTAAAAATTCTTTCAAAAGCCACTACATTTTCTTAACAATTTGTCAATTTTGGCCAAAAACGTAAATAAAAAGTGTAAATAAAGGTGAAAACTGCAAAAGTGCAGAAAAATGGGTTTATGTTACCAAAAATCTTTTTACACTATTTGCCCGTCCCTACTCATGAGAAAGTCCTTAAGGGGCATTGGATCTTCAAAATAAGTGTACTTTTAGTCGGGTTTTTCTTATGGCCTTCTATTAACTTGACTGTTGCATTTAAACGTAACAACACAAGGTACATTGTTCCCAAACCAGAAGTTGGCTTGGTGTTGTCTGTCGCATTTTTTGTGGCTTTGTTGGAAATATGACCTCAGCATTTAGTCTTGTTGAGTTTGATATGAAGTGAGAAATTACATTAGACCGAGAAGTAGTCATCGCATTAACACCAGCATCGTAATCGCTTTCGCAGTCTCACTTGACAGATTGGGGTTATTATGCAATGGAGAAATAGCCTCCTCCTTCTCCTCCTCCTTCAATTGTAGTACCCCTTGAAATCTGGAATATCAAAGCGTTTCACAAGTCGCCAAGTTGATCTCTTTCTTCCAATTAAATCAAAGCTTTGTTTACATCAAACTTTCTCAGTTCTCAGAATTGCCACCCCAAATAGCTCACCAGAAATTTGACCTCTCGTCCCATTACATAGAGCTTCTTCATCCACGGACTTTTTTTCTCCTCGTCTCTGTTTCCTCCCAGATAACATTCGACTCGTCCGGGATGAATTGCTTTTAATTTCTTGTTCCGTTGTGGAAAATTGCAAAAGGTAGAAAGGATTAGCGTTGTTTTCCGTTGGTGAACCCCTCGGAAATTTGCCAGTTTGCGAGTGATTTGATCGGGGCCAATTTTTGTTCCCCCCTCTTTCCTCAAAGTTGTGCGCGTTGAAGCGATATAAGTGTGCGAAATTGACTTGGCACAAGTTCCTCAACGATTGGGCCAATCCAGCCGCTTGGCTGACTGGCTAACGGACTGCGAAACAATGCATTTAACATTGATTGCTGTTCTTTAGAGCGCAAGAAGTCCAAACAATCAAGACGGATCGAAAATGCAAAAACACCGACGGCCAGAAGGAACGCTAGGAATGAAGCACATGGCCCTTCAGAGAGATGCTTCTTAAGCCAATTGAAAATCATGCCCAACGCGTAATTCAATAGAAGGATTGTCTGTGACGTAGAAAGAAGAAGAACTTTAGACAAACTCGTGAAGGCAATTAAAGGAAATGGTAAAATCAGAGGTGGGCATCGTAAACCAAAAAAACTAGTGAGGCTGTTAACCTATTAATTTGAATATCTGGTAGTACAACAATTGTCAGACATAAGCTTATCGTTGGCCGAATGAGAACGTGACAGGGGTGTCACGCCTATAAAGAGTGCCATACTAAAACAAGACACATTGCGTCGACTCGTGAAATAATAGGCCGCATGTTAACGCATCTAATTCAAAGGCGAGAGCACACCAAAATCAAGTCAGATTAACCGGCCTTGAGTATATACTCGTGAAAACTCCTATGTTTGAAACGCAGCAGCTAGGGAGAGTATATACTCAACAAATGCTAATTTGACTTGATTTTGGTACACTCTCGCTTTTGAATTAAATGCGTTAACATGTGGCCTAATGATTTTGTATTTGAGTATAAAACGTACAACCATGTTATTTTCAAGAGGCATCCTTGCAACCAAAACGAAACGGCGGGTTAAAGCCAATTTTTCGAAAGTTATTCGGACCACCAATTAACTTTACGATCTCTTTTATTTTTCGGGACTTTAATTTATAACATTCCTGTATTCTAACGTGACCATAGAACATTTAGAGTAACGACCAATACAACTCAATTTAACATTTAGAGAGCCAATTTATCAATACATCAAGGGTAAATTGGAATTGAAGTGAATAAGCTACACTTGAGCATATCTTTTCCTTGTTTTTTAAAGATATTTGTAGACTACTAATGTCTCATACTGCAAAAGGTGTAAAAGCAGGTCCTAAAATCTAAGGCAACAACAAAAGTAATCGCGAGTTACAAAATAATTAAGTTTTGTCCGTCTTTTTTAATGTAACACAGATACTTATACCGGTAGTAGTTAAATCTCAAAACGAACCAGTATTCAAACGTAGCATTTTTTTGCCCGAAAGTGCCTTTTTCACGCGTATTAACGAACTAATATGAAAATGCAAATATGTTCTTGAGAGTCAATTGGTTGATTGAGGCCTGATAAAATTCTTAGCTTGAGCCCTTTGATTGGAAATCACGAACACAATGCGGTTGCAGCGAAATATGATTTAGGGCATGGAGTATTGTTTCTGTGATTGATAGACGTTTTAACTTAATGTTTTGACAGAGTGAGAAAACACTAGCAAATACAACTTTGTTGTATTCAATTCTCGTACGGCTTGACGACCTTTTCAATTGAATGGTTTAAATTATGCCTTTCAAGAGTTAATTCTATTTTTGAAAAGGCCAATCCGATTTGAACACTAAATTACTTTTGAATGGATTTGTTCGTCCAAATTTGTTAGTTATTCGCCGTCACAACACTGACCTCGTTTTGCCTTTAACAACGGATGATCTACCACGCTTCCGTGATTCCAATTGCCAATCAACCTAATGTGAAGAAACCCAGCAATTGAATCCTCACTCAGCTTTAGTACTAGTACATACATGACCCGGACTATTAAATTAAGAGCTCTCTCGATCAAGGAGAGCTTCTTGGCCCTCTTTCTTTGACCATATCTAATCGCCTTTTGACAAAGTGTGGCTGGCCCCTATTCCTTCTGACTTGTTCCATGTACTTATTCATCGCCTGTGCCAATGGCCGTGGATAATCCACACATGCAAACGAAGAATCGAATCAACATTGTTCGTCCAACACATGATTAGCTCCAACAAACGAACAATCCAAGCAACGATCGAAGCTAGACCATTCGATTGCAACGGGTGCATTCACCGCCCACTTTAAGACAACACACTCACTCACTTGCCATGCCACCTTTGAAGAAGCAAGTCAGTCAGTAAGTAAGTAAAGTAGGTAGGTAGGTAGGTAAGCACTTGGCAGCCCTGATATCCAACCACGAGAGTGAATGAGAGAGAGAGAGTGAGTGGTTCCTCCATATCCATCCAATGTTCAGAGTCGACACCGTTCATTGGAGTGCCACTGATCAATTAGTCTTAATGAGCCTGAATTAGGTACACACGGCAATTGGGTGGCCAAGACAGGGTCAGAGACGAGCACACTGACCGTGGAGAACTGGAACCCGAAGATAATTGATTTTTAGGTGATTTCACGTTTGGCCCTCTTTCATACCATGGGACACATGTTGAAGAGTTGTTGGATCGTGGAACAGGATTGGATCACTTTTGGCGACTGGTGTCGTAGTTTGCGGAAATATGTGGAGGAATATGACCGCGTGTTTGAGGTCCTAGGGGAGCTTTGGTCAGATTTATGAATATTGTTTTGTTCCTGGGCTATTTGGCACTTTAACGATCGGTTAAAAGGTGTGTTCCCGTGACGCTCGGGGTCAATTGGGACACAACAGAAAACCTATTCAAACGATTGTTAAGCACACCATGCCCTCAGGTGGATCCGAATCGAATTTACTTTATAAACTGAAGCGATTGACCCTGACGAATGGATGAAAAATCGGTCAGTGGCATTCAGTTTCGATATGTACGAGGTAGTGTAGTAGTAGTAGTAATAGTAATAGTAATGTTGATAATAGTATTGTCCTAAGCACAAACACCAGTTCAAAGCTCTGAACAGGCTGCGTGATTTTCTGTTTTCTAGAAGAGTTGAAAATAATTATTCCAATGTTCAATATATCGGCCTGACATTTTAATATCAACTCCATGGACCACGAGTTGGTAGAGAAATCACCTTCCTCTTTGGTTGCGAACATTCACCAATGCCTTCTGTCATTTTCCATCCAACCACACAATGAATTAAGTCCTTTCCGGGGAATCAGGGTTGCCCAAATCAACTTAGATACACGCTATTCATAATCACTGGCAAAGGTACATTGGATGGAGTTCGAAAAGGTTAATAGTTTGATCGAAGAATGTCAGATCCAGATTTGTAAGTTGAATCTGGACTCTCTTCTTTTGATTGGTATACAAAACCGTCGTAAGATGAACCCTGAAAACGGGACTAAAAGACTTGATATCATCAATTGCCTTTCAAAAGGTTGCACTATTGATTCATTAGAAATGTAGATTGTTGGTGGAGGCAAATTATGGAAGGAACCAATTAATTAATGATTAACTTTCCACAGGAGATGTCCATTACGATGAAGCATATAGTGTAAGTAAACGGTGAATTTGTCAACTGATTCTGCATCCAAATTGATTTCTGGAACTAAAAAAGTTGCCAAAACTGGGCTGAAAACGCTAAGTTTTTGGGGATAATTTAAATTTGTATTGATTTTAGTAGAGTTGGACCGAAAGCGCTTTTTGCAGAGGAAGGTTTCGGTTTCGGTTAGGCTTAAAATCTCCCTTAATGAAGAGAGTTTGGACGGGGGAAAACTGTGAAACAACATTATTCATTAGGGAATTAGAGAAAAATCAGTAATGAATATCTGTTTGGGTCAACCGATTTCACTTTCTTCATCGGTTTCAATTGAGCTCTCTTTCGGTTCCAACCTTTGATTTTGGTCCAAGGGGTTTTACATACCACGAAATTTTAGATTCTTTTGTAGTAACCATTGACGGATTGAAATAGTAGAAAAGCTGATCGAGCGCACGCATTGCTTCTTTTCGGACCACAACATCTAGATTCTTGAACTGTTCTTCTTCAAAGGTTGTTGAAATCACAAGTGCCTTTTTCTGAAGTCATTCTTGAGTAAATTGTGGTTTTACAGTGCTAGTTGCCACAACAAAGTAAAACTAAAGGGCTAACAGAGAAGTGTCACCAGTACATTCAGTGGAGATTTGTTTTGAACACACTTCATTGATCGCCAGGGTGGGCATTTGATTTTTGGACATTTTGTCCAGCCCTGTCCAAAATGTGTACAAAAGTGTCCAAAAATAAGGCTGTCCAAAAATAGGAGTGTCCAAAAGTGTCCAAAAATAGTAATTCGAAAAATAATGGTTAAAAACATTTTTAGAATAACATTCTTAAAACTTTCTCAACAAAATAAACGTCACTTGACGAAATCTAAGCAAAAATAAGTCAATTCAGCCGAAGAAACTTACACTTAATACATTAAATGAGCCAATAACTTGAAGACCAAACTGGACATTTGAACTTTCCACTCTTTTCATTTGACCATCGAGCATCGTCCAAAATGTGGGAAAGAATGATTGACTGAAGGAATGAACGAACAAACGAATGTGAGACTGGGACTACTAATAACACGCTCACACCACACTTCATGTTAAACATAGTATGCGAGTACATTTTAAAGCTAATTGTGTCTTGATTTGTGACAAGAGAAGGTTACTTAGTATTTTGATTTATATTCCAAAGTTTATCATTTTTGCAAGTGTTTCCCATCCAAGAGGCAAGAAGTCTTTTGACCTGACTGTCCAAAAAATGTTAACTATAATAAAGCACACTCAAAATGATATCAGATTGCAATGTGGGTATTATAATGCTTTTGCCAAAGAATTAAAGCAGTGTTGTTTTACTATTAAAAAAGACAAGACTCTTGTTTACAGATGAGGAAATAAAATGTAAATCTTGAAACATTTTGAACAGCTACACAAATTTTACAATATTGTATAAACAAAACATTTATTTTTTAACAAGTTATTAACAAGTTATCATGGCAAAGTTTATTTCTCCAAGTAATGTTCCCATTAATAGAACTATTTTTGGTTAAGTACACAACCATGCATTCTTTAGAATTCAATTACTTATGTAGTGTAACTGTTTTTTCGTCTGATTTGTACAACTTTCTTTTACGTTTGTTGGACTTTTGGACACTTATGGACATCTTTTGGGGATTTTTGGACACCCTCTGGGGATTTTTGGACACCTTTTGGGTATTTTTGGACACTTTTGGACACTTTTGGACACTAGGGTGTCCAAAATGCTCTCGATGTCGAAAAATGCCCACCCTGTTGATCGGGCACCAAGGGTGTCAAGTGACTTGATTCATCATACATTGCTCTTGTTTGGCCAAATCAGTTGAATGAGCAATTTTGCCACTAACTCCTTAAAAACGCAAGTTTAGGTTGTGAATCATGTAATTTAGTGTGTTCAACATCAAATCCCATTGCACACACAATGCAATCTTGGTGACTCATGATTTTTTCGTAGTGGCATTTCTCTGTTAGCCCTCTAAGCAGAACACAGTTCTGGTTTTTGAGGTAACGCTACTTTTCCGGGTGAGCACTGAGCTCCTGAGAATAACAACAATACTTCATGCCGTTGTAAATTTCAAGTATTTGCCGTTTTTTTGCATCCTGCAGATGATTACAAACAATGGTTAATGAAGATCTTTTTAACATTTTATAATTAAATTACTGCTTGCCAGTTTTTTAAAGCACACATGTTATCTTAACTTTACGTCTTTTATTTTGTCAATTATACTATCAAAGGGCAATTGTGTTTCTTGATTTTGAAAAGAAAAGTTCCTCTATTTTCAATATTTTTGATGATTCAAACGACCTCTACTAGATATAAAACAAGTAGATTAAGTAGCATTTATTTCATGAATAATGGTGACATTAAAAGCTTCCGCAGGCGATGGATTTTTAACATTATTTGATGTAATGTTTAAGTATTTCATTAATCTGACAAACTTTATTTCTTAAAATAACAAAGATAAAAGTGAAACATTTTGGGCGTTTTTTAGGTCAACCACTATCTAATCGTGCTGTCACTCATTCATGACTTATCTTGGCAAGGGTAGAAACATTTTTTATATGCAATGAATATAAAGGCTCGCATTTTTCATCGTTTTTTTGCTTACGATGGGACAAAATGACCCTTTGGAATCATTGCTCTAGGCTTTATCCAGGAAAGTGCCAATTCCTGTCCAAATTGCAACGGCAAGTCCGATTGCAATCAATGCAAAAATGAACCATGATAGTGCAATTGTCAAAATGGTGCTATGAGTTTTAAACTCCGGATTGCATTCGGTTAATCTAGAAACAAAAAATGGGAAAACGTCCCTTTTGAAAATTCGTTTAGATAAACTACCGAAGACGTCTTGAATATCTTTTCTTGTTTTTGTAGAAGAGCTAATCCAAAATGGGAACCGATATTCCTTTTCAATTATTGGCCATCTTTTGAGGTGCGAATTACAATGAATACTCGAATGTGTCCGTTCTCTCCTTTGAGTTTTTAGTACGAAACGGAAACACCAGTTTTAAGGTCAAACTGAGAAGACTAAGCTGCATTCTTTGCGTGCAGATCCGGATTTTGTTCCTGGCTTTTCAGCAAAAAAGCCGCTTTTGATGATGAGCAAAAAAGGCAATATTTACGAGGTTATGCAACATTTGGAGCTTACTTATCCTGAGCATACTTATCATAATACCTGAAGTGAAGGACTCTTATTGTATATTTCCAACGTGTTTGACGTACAAGCGTTTCCACTTACTGGAGATCGATCTTTATCAGTGAATACCATTTGAAAGAAGAGAATAGATCTTCGTGAAGAATGAAGAGGTTACTTGATGGGGAATCGTTTCAAGTATGGAGCTCAGATATATTTCATGTCACCTCTTTTTTGTGGGTAGTAGCCTGAATTCGGAGCCAATAAATCTTAGCAATTACTTAATTTAAGCAATCATTAAAAATACTAATGTGACAGGCTTGAAAAATAAAATAAAAGTTGAAGTTGTACAGATTTTAGATCGGAGTAATCCTTGAACCTAATATCTCAAGAAAAATTCCGAACCAATGAATAACTCTTGGGGTTATATTTTTGTTCCCAAAATGCTTCCTACTCAAAAGCTTTTTCTTTTTTTGGCAAACGAAAGTCCGTATAAAATGGATTTTTCATAAATGCTCCCTAGATCATGATCTCTATACCGAAGTTTGAAGCAATAATCACATTCGATTAATGACTATTTACAAGAGGTCAAGTGTGAGAAATTTTCAGATCGGGGATACACACATTTAGCTAGGAAAACAACAACTTCAAATCCAAATGTCAAAAGTCTTTTCCATAATTACTGTCTTTAAACAGCTTTGACCTTAATGGGAACACAACAATAGAACACCCAAAGGATCTGGACATGAATGGCCTCAAAACGAAAAAAGCACAAAAAATAAAAAGGCAAACATTTTACAAAAACTTAGGCACAATAACTTCAAAATCTAAAACCTGCAAAAAGGTATATTGATGTAAAAATTACATCTTAATCAACAACTTTTGCATTGGCTTCACAAATCACTTTGACATCATCTTGTAAGTCAATTCTGATCCAAGGCTGTTTCACTGTCCTTCAGGAGTCAAAAGTACAAAAGAACTAAATGAAACACTCGTATTATTTCACATTAGAATCGAACCTTTTTAAACATTACTCGCTCTAAGAAATCAATGCTTATTTATGTCAATGTGAGAATCGAAAAACTACAAAAGTATAGTGGGCTCTTGACACTTGCCGGAAAGGTCGTTTGAGGAGCGTTTTGTTTTGTGGGAATCACAGGAATGAGGCAAACAAGTCGGATTTATGACGTGGCCATTTCCACTGAATACGACTTGCACGACCAAATAAAATCTTGCCTTTTAGGTACCGAACAAGAAATCACGAACTGTTTGTTTGCACACGACTTTGAGCCTTACTTTGTTCCTGAAATTGCTAGATTAGGAAGGTTTAATTGATTCATCAAAGACTTCAAAGGACATTGTCGCCGATCAAACCCGATTAATCGGCAATTGACTCATTTTTTAAGTGATACTCAGGAAGAGGACCTGTTACAACTTTCAAAGGCCGCAGGATTCTCGAGAACGGTTCCTCATAACATGATTAAGATTTGTTCTTGCCGTGATCGGAAATGAAGCTTCAATTCGCGGAGCAATCTAAGCACTATATGAAGTATTTGCTCAAAGTTATGTACAATCCCCAGCATAAAAAGAATCTTCGATTAATTCAGTCATAAACGTGTGTCCTTTTTGAAACGTTTGTCTTCATAAAAACGTGCGTTGTTTAGGATAAACGTGTGCCTTTAAGGATAAAGGGTAAAAAGGGCTGTTTTTCGATTCATGTTTCTGTTCTCTATTAAAGGTGAGAATGTTTCCGCGTTGCTCATTAATTACTTGAAGTTGAGATGAATGTCGTGGGCGTTTCATACATCGGAAGGGGGAAAATCAACGATGACGCACTAACTTTCAATTGGAAAGACCTTTTTTCTCCGTATTCGGAAACATCGCATAATTCCTTTGGCTCTCGTTTGTGGATTAGCTAGCACCATTTATAACTGGAAAATCCAAGTGGGAATCCAAGTAAAAATCCAAAAGATGGCTTAACCAAGATTTGGAACCATCTATGACGTTTGTCAACAGAGACGAGATGAGTTTTACTTAGATAGGTTGTTGTGTAAAAACGATCAAAACAGGTCCACAACGATGCATTTGACAAATACGCGTAGTTTTGAATAATATGAAAGGCTCAATGCATCATAGTGACATTTACGCTTAACAAGAAACAAATGCTTAGTACAAGATACTATTTCAAAAGTCGGCTACTTAACCATCTGCGTTATTAAGGATAGAAATAACGTTAAAAGGAAACTTTTTTTACATGCACATAGTCGAGAAGCCTTAAAGTGAGTGATTGTCACTAAAATTTCATTACTTGTTATTTACGTTTAAAGACCAAATGAAAGTGTGCATGTTAACACACTTAATTCAAAAGCGAGAGTTTACCAAAATCAAGTCAGATTAACCGGCTTCAAGTATATACTTGTGACAACTCCCGTGTTTGCAACGCAGCAGCTGGGGAGAGTATAAACTCGACGAATGTTAATTCGACTTGATTTTGCCATACTCTTCTTTTTGAATTAAGTGCGTTAACATGCGGCCTTTCAGAAGATTGAAAAGTTTGACCATGAAAATTGATGATGATGATGATGATGATGATGATGATGATGATGATGATGAAATATTTAAAATCACTTTCAAACAATGAGACTCTTTCATAATACAGTTATTTGGTCATTGCTTGAAAACATACAAAAGAATACACTTTTATTGCCAAGCAGATGTCATTGTCATTTGATTAAAGGTGCAATGCACAAACTAGAAGACTTTGTATTGTTCATCGTCTGCTTTTTATCTAATTCTGTCATGTTGACAAGCTCTTCAGTTCTTTTGCTTCCTCGTGGTGACTCAAATCTCGGAGGAATTAATTAATCGGTCTAGGAACGAAATTGAATGTCTCTTTCTTTAACGGACACCGCGACGTCATCGATCTACATTTGAGCCTTTTCGCGTATGGAAATGCAACTTCTGGCACGACACGACACTCATTTGACCTTGTCAAGGAAGTACAAATACATGTAGTTGAGATTTCCAATGAATGCTGGAGAAATGAAGATTTGTAGATATCCAAGTATGACCTTACAAATAATCTTTCACAACTCATTTGTTAAAAAGGATAACACAAGCAAACTTATAATGTGAAATTCAGCTTGTTCGTCAGCAACGAAATAATCAGATGCACATTTTTTTCTACCGCACCATAAAGTTAAATATAAAGTAATAATAAAATAAAAATAATCATAAAAAAAAATAAAATTTCGATTGTCCTTTCATCCAACCTTGAATGTACCTAAGCATATTGCTTAATTGCTTTGTTTTTAAGGAAGGAAAATAGCCTACAATGTTGTGCAATCATACTTTGCTATCCAACGGTGACATCTTCCCTTTCTACTAATCTCAGTGAATGGTCGTTTCAAAGAGTTTTCATTGTTTATAGGCTCATAGCCTAGTTCCATTTTATCTAGGTGGTAGATCATATCATATGCTCTGATCCACCCCAATTTCCTCTCTCTTGTTCCAGAATACGCATGCGGAATGCAGTGCTCTGACATACCTTGAATTGATTTGAATAACAAGCTTAATGATTGTTTACGGAAGAACCGTCCATTCAGTCACCAATATACTTGGGATCACTTTATGTATTTATAGGGATAAAAATATTTTGAATAGTGAGGCTCATCTGGTTATTGGGATGGCATATTTTGCTATGTATCATCCATTGCTAGTTTCCATATTCAATGAGGGATGCAGGGGGAGGTTTGAGTGATCTCTTCAAAAATCTTATCGCGGGCGGATGAGAGAAGAGAAAAGGCTTGTTTGGCAACAGTGGGTGGCTCGTGAGAATTTGGGCAGTTTAAGGGTTTTCGCAATTTATAGACCGCCCTTATGACTTTGATGCCATGAAAAATGTCGAATTGCAAGTTTGAACACCTTTGGTTAGGATTTTGGAAAAATATGCACACTTTATTTGCTCATTCTTGCACGAGAAAATTCTCAACAAAAGGCCACTTTTTTGGATAAGTGCAAGTGTAAGTGATGTAAAAAGCACTGATTTGTATTGTAAAGCTCCAAAACCATCAAGGTACCAAACAAAATGCCGTATTTTGTACGTATTTCTCTTCAATATCAAAGGTCTTTTTTAAGTGCTTGCCATTTTTTAGTCAAAAGAATAATTTTGCATATTCTTACAAAACCGAGAGTCAAAATGTTTAAACTTGCAATTCGACATTTTTTGTAGCATCTAAGTCATAAGGGCGGTCTGTAACGCAAAAAACCCTTGCACTGACCAAAATCTTACGTTGACAAACAAGCCTTTTCTCTTCTTTCATCCGCCCGCGATAAGATTTTTGAAGAGATCACTCAAACCTTCCCCTGCACCTCTCATTGGTTGTCGAGTGTACGCAAACAATCATAAAACGTTTTTGATCGCCAGAGAAAGGGGGCGTGAGTTATATTTAGATTTTCAACGAATTGCCAATACCATTAGTCACTCAACATTTGGAAAATACCTAAAAAGACTCGCTTTTTCTAGACATTTCTGGATCAGAGTAAAAAAAGCTTTTTATGAATTGCTTCTGAGTTACGTTGTTCACTCTATCGTATTTATAAGCGTATTTCGACTAACGGACTAATGCAACGTTGTTTTTTTGACACAGAAAGTTGAAATGAGGGCTATCGTTTTAGATCGTAAGACTCAGAGCATTTTGTCAACCTATTTTGATGGTTTTTTGAAGGATTAGATTGTTAAGGTGCCGCAAGGAGGACGACACGTTTTATATCGTAGTTTGAGACAAACTTCGACGTCACAGACTTACAACCTCGCAACCTCTTGCTGAGACCTCTGTACAAGCCAATGGAAAAATTATATCTGTGACTTTGAAGTTTGTCTCGAACTGCGATATAAAACGTGTCGTGTAATTAAACCTTTAGACACACAATTACGAAGCCAGACTAATCACTCCCATTTCCCGAAAGAATCAACCTCAAGGCGTAAATTCACCCATCCTATGGTGGAATAATGACATGGAATCCAAACCCTTAACGTCTTAACAAGTTCTAAGGCTGGCTCCGCTGGCCGGATGGTTAGTTCTAGCCCCCATTCTTGCACTCCACAAATATAAAAAAATTGAGAGAACACTTGAAAATTGAAGATAGGGAGAGAAAAAGTTGATAAAAATCATTTCCAAAACTTGATATGGTCACGTTTGTTACTTTCATTTCAGGAATTTTTTCGAGTCATTCCTCGAAAATTAAGTTTGTCAACGGAAAGTCGCAGTTTTTTGTTATTAAGTTCTCCAAAAGGTAATGAATGTGGACTCTCTGGGTTCACGTGTTAGAGAAGAATCCTATGACGTATGGGAGTGAATGCAGTTCTGCAATGTTGATTGTTATTTTTAAGTTGACACAAATCATCTAAGCAGAAAAACAGAAAAGCTTAAGAAAGAATGCGAGTTGGAAGACCCACAAAGCAATTTGGAGTAATTCATATTCTCCTCTTTTTTATCTAAAGGCGTTGCAGTAGATTAATTACACAATCACGGCCATCCAATATAATAATTGCCTCTTTTATAAGGAGTTCCGAATTATTTACATGTTTTCCTGCTCGCTATCTTTTTGAGTACGCATTTTTCGCAAGTCAACAATCGCAAAATGGAAAGAGAATCTGCAATAGATACACCCATGAAGCTAAGGAAACTTGGTTTCGAGATTTCCTTAAAGTGAATCATCAATCGAACAAATCACTTTCAAACGTTTCATTTCCAAGAATGTTACTGAGACTCGGATTAAAAGCCATTGCACCGATTGATAAATATTGACAAGCTCATGAAGAGGACTTTCGCTCTTTGGTAAGAAGGGAAATTCCCCATACTTCCGACCAACTCAATATGCTTAGAACAGTATGATGAGAATTCCATTTACAAAACAGCTAACAAAAAACAATGATGTTCTTTACTGCAGGAATGGACCCTATTGAAAATAGATGTGAACCCTCCGGGGGGTTTCTTTCAATCTCATGTCTTTTACCAGGTGTAGTAACATTCTGTACCGAAGTAACAGAATGTTAGTTATTAGTGCGTAGATGCCGTCGAATTAAAACGACTAAATACTTTTTTCAGAACTTGCCACTTCTTATATTGATATTTAGACCGGCGAAGCTTCTCAAATGAGGCTTGTTTTAACGTGTGTTTTTTGAAGCACCGAGTCAACGTTTCGACTTGATTTAAGCTTATTATTCTTTATTGAAACATATCCAATGAGAAAAATAAGAGAGGCCAAAAAATGAATAGGAGCTAGTCTCTTCTGAATCTTTCGGAAAAGCACGATCTTTTTTGCAGTATTTTCAGTATTCATCAGTCGAGGCTGAATATAAGAATATGAATATGTCCGTCAGCAGCAACGTTATTCCAAACTCGTTATTTTTTGTTATTCTTATGCTAAAAGTGTATTCGGTCACCACGAAAATTTTTTTAAATTGACAGTCATTTTTATTTCCAGTTTTGGTTGTATTTGGTTGTTTTAAGATGATTAATTGTTTCATATTGAAGCCTATGTTAGGCTCTTTCCACACCTGCCTCTTCCTAATTGGCATTGTTATTAATTCATGCCAGGTCCATAATGCTATTGATTTGTAATTTTGGTTAAGTGATAGCCTTAATAGAATCGTGATTGTTATTTACACCAAATATCAGCTATATGTTCATTTCTTCAAGAATCGGTATCAGAGTGACTAGAGTGATTAGGCCAATTCGATGTTAAGTTCAAATAGGTTTCAATCATGGCCATTGCGTGAAACTCTCAAATTAGGACGGTGTTTTGGCTCCAGAATGCTTTGTTCTTCTCTTTTTATTTACTTTTCTCAGCAATTTTGTTTGCTCTCATTGCTCAGTTTCTCACGTCTTCCGAATCCTCCTGTCGTGTAATTCAATTATCTTTTTATGATTATCTGTATGAAGAGTTGCGGCCAGAGCAAAGCTGCAATGGCACCAACTGAATTCATCGGATAACAAACGGATGCCAAACAATGCCAAAAACCGAATTCTCGAAACTGCTCAACTCTTCCAGACACTGATTTGCCTTGGCTTTGATATTTCCATCAGTGCTCCTCGACGAAGGGAGCGAGAATTATGAATAGAGAGATTTGGAGACATACACTCATGTGGTAAATGAAATCAAGTGCCAACACCACATCATGATGAAGAGGGTTGGACGTGAATCGGCAACGTCACCAATCCGAGAAATAGATCGATCGATCGATCGGCTTTATTGACTCGGTGGCTTTGGTGGAAAAGCGAGCATGAGAAAATTGCCAATCGAGAGGGAACCACTTGAATTCGTTTCAATTCACATGTTTGGTTTGTCAGACACATTTTATGCATTTTTCGTACGATCCGAATTACGTTTATATACTACTAGTGAATGTGAGTGATAGATCTCCAACGGATGGATCATTCTAGCTGATATTTATTTAATGGTTAAATGACGCCAAATTGAGAATGGCATCTGACTGCCAAGGAAATCGTAATTTCTCTTCTCAATGACTTTTAGATCAGATTCTTCAGCTGGTTCATGGGAGGGAATTATCATTAATGATGCCATTCTTTTTTCTCACGTGAGATAGAATAAATGCCTCATTGAGGCCTACCTACATACGACACACAGCCAGCCATGAGAACGATCTGCATGCGTTGAAGTAGTTAGTTATACTACGTACTACGAGACAGATAGCCATTCATCGGACAGTATTGAATAAGACATTCACTTTGGAATTCAATCCGTTTTCATCCTTGGCTTAACCGCAACTTGGATTGACTTTGCATTTCAATCGACGAATGGATTCGATCGATTCCATTAACGTGAGCAATTGGTCTCCCAGAAGAAAGAAATGCTTGAGACGTTCGAGACGATTGTGGAAGCATTTAAGAATATCAATTCTCGCCGATGAGGTCAACCAATTGCTTGTGAAAGTGAATATGTTGAAGAAGAACTAATGAAAACGGATTGGGCCAATCCAAAAGAACAAATCGCTTTTAGTGTCCTAATTGCGTAGTGTGTACTAGGCCAAGCTCGTTCATCCAATGTTTTAAGTGAGAGAACAACTTTTCTATTAAGGAACAAACATGAAAGCTCAATCAAACACCAGGAAAAGGCAGAACTACTCACTTTTCTCCCGTTAAAGGTTCAGACAACCGTACATTATTGGCTATGAGTATTATTTTCGAGGTGGTTGTTACAAACATCACTGTCATACTGTACAGTATTTGGTATCTCGTATATTCAACCCAAAAAACTCCTGCCTGAGATGGATCATTGTATTTGTTCCTCATCTGTTTGAATGACCTTTGGTAAGGATGCCTCGTTAAACATACGCTTGGCTTCATTTATGTGATTTGTGTACTCTTCTACACACTTAACTGGTGAACAATAGACAAATTACCCTCTCTATTGCTTTCCAATTTTAGTGTTTTCCCCTCTCGTTTTCTTGGTCTCCGTGTTCCTCCCCTCTTTGTTGTTGTTGTTGTTGTTAGCGTTGTGCGATCTCCACTTGTCCATCCACCCATCCATCTCTCTATCTCTCTATCCTCTTCTATGATTTTGCCCTCGAGGTGGAACAAGTCGTCGCTCTACAAGATCCGAGGATCGAAAGAGGATCAGGATCCATGGTGCTAGTCTCGATTCAACTTAAAAGCGCTTTCTTTTTTCTTTCCCTCCTTCCTTTTCCATTCACCATCCTCTGATTCCTTCTCTCTTTTGCCTCCTCTTCCTTGCTTCATCGTTCTATCTATCTATCCCTCCTTCGTTCCCCTTAATTGAGTCATAGACATCGTTGATGGGGAATTGTCAGCAAGCAATGTGATTCACTGTGCCCAATTGCTTTTTACTTTTCGGCAATGATCCCTCGGCTCAAAGTGGGTCTCTCGAGTCTTGATTGGTCGTGACATTTTCATTAGATTCGAAACGGAACTTGAACTCGGACCAAAAACAATCTATAACCCTTTACGTCGAGATGATAATTGGAGGTATTGGGTTTCCCTCGAGGCCGAAAAAGTTGGGTCTATTGAGGTATCCACCCTAATTGCTTGCTAAGAGGGGTCTTTGATTTTGTTCAATATAGTTTCCAAGAAGCGACAAGGGTCCGTTGAGAGGCGTGTGTTTCATCGAACGTTGCCATTACTTTTAAGTGTCTTCCATGTGGACCCAGGGAGGCACAAAAAAGTAGAAACGAGAAAGCAAGATTTAGCTGTGCTTGCTTGCACTTTGACCGATAATAGAAACGTTCATCGTTCTTTATGATCCGACAAGACAGCAGCTTCCTCAGACAATGGTTTTCAATTCCATTCTCTGTACCAGTATTTATGTTACACACCCAAAGGACGGTTTCTCAATAAGTGGAACAGCACTATAATCATCATCGTCATCGCTTTTCTCCAGACGAACGGGGCTAAATATGAAAGGTAATGTGGATAGGGAAGCCTCAACACTTGGAAAGAGTAACAACAAAAAGGAGGAGACTTAATACTTTTAAGTGTAATAACAAAATCTGTGGAATTATGTTTCTTCTATTCTTCATTTTGCTTTTACAGGCTAGCTGATAGTGAACTTTGCCGGCTATCACTTCCATTACCCTCCAGTCTTTCTTTTGTCGGTCCATGTTCCCTAAATTGATGCAAGCGAAGAAAGAAGAAGACTAAGAAGAAGAAGAAGAAGCCATTTACTGGATGTACTATGTGCATGGATGAGGGGTCGACGAGCCGAAAAACCCAGACGAAACACGAGGACGACGATGATTCTCTGGCTCACTCCATCCGTAGACGTTGTCCGTAGTAGTAGTAGTAATAGCTCATCATCTGAAACCGACCGCCTAGCTTGGAAAATGAAGGGGGAATTGGCTGCTTGGCTGGCTGAACAACTCACCGCTTTGTGCAGGGGGAAATGCCATGAAAGCTAGATGACAAATGGGAAATAAATAGTTTCCCGGAGAGCAAGGAACAAGGCGAACCGATTATGTTTGGAAGTGAATTGTTTGCAGCGGCTCAGTTCTGCTCACCACCCCCTTACATAGAAAGCCAGTGCCATGATTAAATGAAGATACACGTGGGCCAAGATCAAAGGCTCTGGACATTTGAGAAGTTCAACCATTTTGATAATAGGGATGAGAGGGGTACCATGCCTTTCGCGTTTTTTTCACATTTTTGACAGAATATATCTATTGTTTCGGGTATTTCTGCATTCCGTCCTTCTTGGTTGGTAAAGAACATTGGTTTAGACATACATCATACTTTTTTACTTCACTTTGTCAGGTGATAAACATCAAAAACAATGATCAAAGTAGCTCGATGTCTGAAAAGTGGAAAGTTGTTTTGTTTTTATTCAATAACTTCCAAGAGCTTCCAATGATTGCCTTTCAAGAGGTTGACTAACATCAAGTGATTTTGAGATTTAAGCAACCTTTGTCAAAATATATCTGATGCTGAGATGGCGTTGTATCAATTATAAGCAGCGATAACAAACTCGTCATTTCCTGAAAATCCCATCCTTCCGACGAATACATGGGCTTTGTTATTCATGAATGTGGATATTTTGCTTCTTTCGAATCTTTGTGTAGCTGTTCTAATGCATCTAAGTTATGGTAACGTCCCTACGTCACCTTTCACAGCAACTCATTAGTAGTTCTCTGGTTGGCTATGGTTCAGTGTACCTTTCACGATTTCAAGACGATTTCAAGGGTCACTCTTTTCATTTCAGCAATACCCCAAAAGCCACAATTTCCAAACGGAATATGGGTCTTCTGTTCCAAATTCTTTCTTCAAATAGTCCCATGGGTCCAAAGATGGGATGTCCGCAACCACGAGAATTGAAGACTTACCCAATGTATAATTTGGGTGACACGTTAGTACATGCAAAGATCTTGGCTACACCAACATGGTCCAACTTTCCGAGAAGTCGTGAGACATGCTTTTATCATTGCCAACCTTGTGTCCAGACAGTTGAGTGATGCCAATGGCTCAAAGCAAACGGCCAAAATGAGGAACTTTGTGCTCCCTCACAGTTCCTATTAGTGTACGACAAGATTAGAATTCATTCCGAGGATATTCTCATGATTCATCACGTGAAAACGACGTGTCCTAGTGATTTCCCCACCCCAACTTGGATCGAGTCTTAATTGGAACAAGAGTATTTCCGTCAGGTTGAAACTCTCTTTTGTATGAGTGTCTATTGTTCCCGACAAGAGTGAGAGAGAGGAGAGAGAGAGGAGAAAGAGAAGGAGAAAGAGAAGGGGAAAGAAGGAAGGGAATGAGAAAGTGATGCTAGTTGGTTCGTGCAAGTGTCATTCATACCATTCGGATGGCGTTCCCCTCTCGTTGTGCTCCTTTTAATTTCTCGCTGCATAATCATCACATCCCAGACATCTTTCAATTCTCCCAGCTCATCTCGTTTCTTCTTTGTGAGCGAAAATCTCTGATGCACTTGTCCAGAAGAGCCAGTGACGCTCTTTAGTCATATCTGCACATTCAGGGATGATAATCATCTAAATTTTCGTCCTCCTGGTCTTCTCGCACAAAGCTCTTCTCTCAGATGTTGAAAACCATCAAGATTACTGATGCTCACTCATCCATTTACCTACCTACTACAGCCAACTCACTCTGTAGTACAGAACGGTGGTTGTTCAGGAAGGAGGCAAAACGTCACCAAGCGAACGATTGCCCATTTGTTAATTGTTAGCGCAGACAGATCTGGTTCGTTCGAAAGTGGTTCTCTTCAAGTGAGTCGGGTCCAATTGCTGGCCATGCCAAAGGCTGGATTTTTACGCCAAATAGCCATAAACTCGACGGTAGAAAAAGTCACTTGCAAGTGGTGCGACTTCCTTGTCTATGTATAGAAGCCAAGTGTTCTTAGTGGCTAGCTATGGAGCTGCTAGCCAAAGTGGCGAGGAAACGATGAGTCGTATATTGAGCGTCCCTAATGAGTTCATCATAACACCCTTGTCGCTCTCATTTTTTGTGTCATCACTTCTATCAAGCCGACCGAGCCTGAGAGCTCGTCATAAGGGTGGAGGATGGATGGATGGATGACAAGGCGAAGAAGAGCTCTTCCACGAGGATCATCGGCCGTAAGAACTCTGCCGAGGAGAAGGAGGAATCAGAAAGAACAGAAGAAAGAAGCCACTACCAAAGAGCATTTATCGGCCCCCTTTTACAAACGAGTTCAAATGTTCAAAGCCGTGGACGAAGCGCGCTCTTGTTCTTCTTCTTCTCTTTATTCTTGTGAACGTCCGTACGTACATACTCGAAGTGGTTCGTTCGTTCGTTCTTTCGTTCATTCGTTCGTCCACGTCGTTTTCCTCTCGGTCCGTGACTTGCGTTGCGAGTGTTCTCGCCAATTTTCGATAGCGGAAGGAAAGCACTCTTCTTGAACTTCTCGGTCTCCTCTTCTCCTTCTCCCTATGTCATCCACTTTTCTTCTATTAGTCTTCGGAGCGTTCACAAATCCTTAGAATAGAATAAGCGGCACTTTAAGTGCAAGCAGAAATCACTGACAGTTCAGTATTGCTCGAAGGCTCGGCGGATGAGCATCGTTTTCGAGAGAGTGAAACAAAACACAAAGACAAAACCAGCCAGAAGTGACAACAATCATCCGAGTGTTCCGTTCCAGAGTCCGATATCAGGAATCAACCCGATTCGACTCGACTTTGGAGTTGAAAGGTCATGACCCAAAGGTATGTGAACTCTCCAAGTGTGGGCATTGTTCACGAAGTAACCCCAACCATTCCGAATTGCCAAGTGTCCCGGCGATCTGAGGACCAAAACAACAAGGACAGTAACATGCGTGCCTTAACCGAACACTTAACCAGTTCCAGTTCCGCCTTGGTTCATTCGTCCCAAATCTCTGACTCGTCCACCACACCCTCATTGGGTGTGCGGGACTCAAATGGGATTGTGATGTGGCATCCACATGTCTATCAGGAACCACCCAAGCAACCCACGCCTTTTTCCATTGATGACATTCTGCAGAAGCGAAAGAACTTTTTGGCCTCTCGAAGTCAAGGCGAACTCGCTGTCATGAATGCGGGCGAATCCGGCCGAATCTTTGGCGAACAACCCTCCTCCCGAATCTCTACTCCTTCGGCAAATGAAGATGATCTGGACCAACCTTTGAATTTGACGACCAAAAGGGGAAGTGAACCCGACATTCTACGAGGTGGGTTTCTTGTCATTCGGAGAAAACAAATACAACACTTCTGGTTGATAAGCACGCTCAATGATAGCTCTCTTTCGCTGGCGGCTCTAAATTTGCCCAAAAACAACAAGAGCGTGGCAAACTTGCAAATGGTTCCAAACATAAAATTGTCCCCACTGAACATAATAATGGCTCAAAGGCACCAAGTGGGACTTAAAGTCTCATGAGAAAGACGATTAGGGAAGACACAACGACCACCGTCTTCTCACGTTTGGAATGGATCAGCCTAGAATTAGCAATTGCTAGACCAATGATCCGAGTCAATTAAAAAATTGGACTTGATACTCGGTGCGTGCAAATGTTGCAGAAACGCCGGTATCTAGGTAATTTCGATACTTTGTCTGTCTGAGGCAGGAATTATTTATTTTAACGGGACGACTTTGCCTTCCCTACTAATGGGGTTCAAAACCTCAGACTTGTTCCAAAGGGGAACATTTCTCTTAGAGCCCAAGTGGTTCACAGCCAAATTGGCAACCGCATTTTGAAGCAATTTCGATAGTTGTGGTGGCTCTAACCATTGGCAGAATCACCCCTACACTACACTTATCCGGGCTCGTCTATGAAATTTCCGAAAATAAAAAGATCATCATTCAGCCCTAAAGAGCTAATAGAGATGAATGATAAGCTTCAATATTCAAATGTATTCATTCACAAGCTCGTTGCCTTGATTATAATCCAAAAACCACGGACAATCTCAGAAATGATGAAGACCTACGCTTTTCTTCTTCAATCAGTTCTCGATGATTCAAATATATTGCTTTCGTAAGCGAATTTTTCAATTTTCCAAAGAAAATGTTGGGCGGAATGGAATCTTGGGATTTGTAAACCAGATGAAAACCAATTGCTGAGAAAACGCTCGACACTTATCACTGGGGAAACAAAAGATGTCTGTCCGTTGGAAAATACAAGTTTTGCGTAGAGCGTCTATCAAGAAGTCGACGTTTCTCAGGCTTGTCGGATAAGTAGAAACCTGATATCCTATTATCAAAAATCACTATTCATCCACTACCGAAATGGTCCCTTAAACGAACTTGGTACGGAATTCGCATTTTTATTGACTATTGTGCTTGCTTGCTTGCTTACAGATTCCATGGGACACACCCTCAACTCCACTCACAAACGCAAACGGGAATCCATTGGTTCAAGTGGTCAAAGCCCATCGGCATCAATGTTACATCGGCTAGAGAGTTCCGGATCTCATTCAGTTTCCGATTCCGAAGAGGAAGAGCGCAAGAAGAAGAAAGTCCGAACAACGTTCACTGGGAGGCAAATCTTCGAACTCGAAAAAATGTTCGAGGCCAAAAAGTACCTGTCATCGTCCGAAAGGTCGGAAATGGCCAAGAACCTTAATGTCACTGAGCAACAGGTACGTACGTACGACTCAAGGTTCACGATTCCGCTGAAGTTAGTATTAAAGACATAACTCTCTCCTATCTTGCAGGTGAAAATCTGGTTTCAGAATAGGAGAACCAAGTGGAAAAAGCAGGAGAACATCTCGAACGCCGAAGCTAATGAATTGCTGAAGTCAAAGAATGCCGCCCTAAAGGCCAAAAATGCAAGCCTGTCTTCGTCCAAGTCTCAAACATCACCTTCAACCTCAGCATGTAATACCCAAGACGGTTGCGGCGTCACCTCAATGTTGGGAAAACTGAACCCTTCTTCACCGGGCTCCACATCTTCCCAACCTCGAAGGCCAGTGTCCACATCTCCATCAGCCTCGGGTCCAAGTCTTATGGACACTTTCCATTCGGCTGGGGTACCTTTCGACCTTCAAGCGGCTCAATCTCAACTTCTCAATCTGGCTGCCCAACGGGGCAATCTCCAAGCGGCTGCAGCTGCTAGTTTGTTGTTGTCCACTACAAATTTCCCCGCGAAATCCTTGGAATCGTCCTCGCACAGGTCGTTCATGGGAAATCACGAGACCGACTCTAGTTTCAAGTACTTAAATCCAGCCGATCAAAGGTCAGATGATACGAAATCGCCCACTGGGAATGAAGGTTCCCGTCTCGCCCCTGAAACTGATCCTGAAGAGGAGAAACTCGTCATTGATGACCATGAACGGAGCGAGCTCAAAGAGTCCGAGTCCAATTCTGAGCAGCCTGCTGATCCGAACTTATCTTCGAGTCCGGACTTTAAGGACGTGAAACTTCGAATGGAGGCCCAAGTCCAATTGCAATCCTTGAAAGACGATCAAGAACCTGAGCTCCAATCGGACCGAATGGAAAACATCAATGTGATATCTGAGAGCTCGGCCGACAAGACTAATAATGAGCATGTGATTCTTCGCTCCAAGCTCGAATCGGAATAACTTCCGGCCTTTTGTTTCTGTGTCATCTTGTTTTGCACATTCCACAATCCATCCCTTGATCTCATCAGAATGGAAACACTACTTTGACTTTGGAACACTTACAAAAAAGACCTTGCAATTTGTTATTTCACTGATAACGGTGATAATTTTCGTCAACTTTTTATTGACACAAGTGAACTCATGGCAACACAAATAACTTGTACCCGATTAGTGTGTAATACATCGACCCCCCAAAAATGAGTGTCCTAACAAAAAAAGTCTTGTCCAACTTGGACAGATTGTGTGCATTTCAGATTTTCAATGCAATTTTTATACATCTTACTTAAACCATTGTTGTGTGATATGCTCGAGTTGCTCTTTTGATTTCAATGTCCTGCGAAGTCTCTCTGAAGACTTTACGAGAATAAAAAGTGCTCTGATTAGTATCTCCCAATTAAGGCCGAAAATGCTTTGGGGTTCTTCTAATCCTTGACCATCCATGATTATCCAACACACACCATGACTAATGATTTCCCAATTACCCAAAGGATTGATTCATGATTTGGACAAAAAGACATCTTCTCTGGAGTAACACCCTCACTCCCTAATTGTTTAATGACCCCAACAGCTGCCAGTCCAAGGTATTCCAAAACGATGTTCAAAACTGGGATGTTCCGAACATCAGACTGAAACGAACGATCATGAGAAGCTCATTTCCCCTGTCCAAACATGCAATTTGGAATTCCTTCCCTAATTGTTTCTCAAAAGCTCTCTTTCTTACACTCTGTCTTTCTCGCCTTGTTCTTGAGGGGAAAACAAGACTCCATTTGCCGTCCAGATCCATTAGCAGCTTCAAGCATGACATTTGTTGCCAATGTGGAACAACAATCTCGGAAGGGCGGATTGGTGTGCACTAAACCAATGTCTGACTGATCCACCACGGTTCGATCCTCGCCAACCTAGACGTAATGGACTCTTGAGATGGCTCCTCACGCGAAAACTCCCATGACAGCATAATTTGCTATGGGGAAAATTCCACCTTCTTCTTCTCTTAGTTTGCTATCTCTTTCGTTCTCATCTGTTCAAGCTGACCGAGACACAGATGAATCGGTTTGTGGCCTCACCCACCTACATTACGACAATAGCTTTGGCCTACCGCTTCATGGAGGAGAAGTCATTAGTCGAGGAGTGTTTGCGGTCAAATTTCCAAGCTCCTTCATCAAGATATTGCTCGATTGCCTCCGAGGAATCCGGACTTGATCCAATTTAAATAGTGCCACGCTTCAGCTAAACAGTCGGGAATGGCTCATTATTTCTTCAAATGACTCTCTTTTTGCATTTCACAGTAGACATTTTTACACTGGGGGCAAAATTGGGGGCTTATCAAACCCAGCATAAAGACTGTTCCTCGGAAAAGGGGTTTCCTCCGCAGTGTAGCTGAGTCGTGTTCCAGCAATCACTAAGGAACGGAACAAAGGGGAAAAAGGGTAAAGCAGCCATGAAGAAACAAACATTCTTCACACATTTCAAAGTTGCACTAATGAGCCACAAAATCGAGCAAAATACTGCAGTGAACAACTCTCCGACTGCCTCGACGATGGACCGTCAAAAGCAGCAGCTTCTCTCTTTCGCTCTCTCTGCTTCCTGTCGTCTTCATTCAATCTTCTTCTTCTTGTTCCCCTTAATAGCTACGTTTGGCGTTGTTGTTGTTGTTGTTGTTGTTGTTGCTGTTGGTGGTGGTGTTGTCTTGTGTTTTCGACCCCCGAGGACGATGACAAAGGAATAGAACCCTTCCCTACACTGCTTAGGCTTTAATTGCTCAAGAATGCGTCAATCTTTGAAATGACAGCCTTGACATCCCGAGAAGGCTGCTCCGGGAACATAGTTTTTCTTCATAGTTCTGAAAAATGCTCTCCCTACCTCATTGAATGAGGAGGACAATAACCAAATATATTTCTAGAATGACTGCTCCTCGATCTTCCCGATCCATACTAGTGGTCCTGGTCCTCCTTTCTTCCTCTTTCTGGTTTTAATGATCCCAGACTCACCGTTGCTCTGTTCCAACAACTCGCCAGGGTGCAAAAAATCCTCGTATTTTCACTCGTTTTCACGCTCTCGGCCAAAACTAGATGCAGTGGCGGAATTTTGCTATTGACTTTTAAGGACTTTCTCGAGCGGTGAGTCAATGAATAAACTTGAAGGAAAGAACATGATTGATGGGATACAAAAACTTTTGAAGTAGAGTTAGCATGGAGTAAAATAAAAATGAGAGAGATGGCTTTTGGACATTTCGGTTATAATATTTTGGTGGCTGTGATCTAAAGAGACAGGGGTTTCGTCAGGTCATTAAACGACCCGCATTGCAGCAAACTCTCCCTCTGTGAGAATCTAGGAAAATGGTGGTTGGGCAATTTCAGACTTCAAAGGATGTCTTCTTGGCACTTGAATGGCCAAGATCCCACAAAAATCATCACTACAAACGGCTCCATTTGGCATGGCAGTGACTGAGCAATCTGAAAAAGAACTAAATGTCAGTAAATAACCGATACGAATGAATAGGACGAACATTTGAGAGGATCTGTCTTCAATATCATTGTGCGCTTCAACTCAGATCGGATTTAAACTGTTTGATAAATGACGTTCAGAAATGAATGAATGTAATAAATTTATCGAGAAAATCAAAAGAGCACAATCGTGCGAATTTGAACATGCAGTAGTTTACAACACTAAACTCGTGTATTTGTTTTTAATTATTAACTTGAATTCAAGACAATGCTGAGGAAATATTTCGGCTTGGTTCATTTTTGTCTACTCGAGTAATTCGACACAATGGGACAACATCATTTGTTCAACCTCGAATTTGACCGAACAAATCCCAGAATTTCGATTGTGTAAAATCTTCAAAATCTAAAATTTTGGCTCCGAATACATCTCTCTTAATTTGGAATCAAACAACCGTTTCCAATTAAGAAATGTGCACGTAAAGGTCATCTGAGGTTTGATTTACAAAGTTCCCGTAAAACATGTCTTGTAAAAACCGCATTTCTATAGTATCTCATGACTTCCTCCCTTTCAATTTTGCCAAAAATGCACTCTTCCATGGATCAAGTGAGTGTTCCTGTCTGTGCTTTCGTTGTTAAATGGACACACGATCTTCAAATCCAACTACGGAAGTGGCTGTTTATGCGAACAGAACGATTGCTCGTGGTCCTTAAGGATGGAACATTCACGCACTCCACTACTTCGAGTGATTATGAGCCGATTCATTTGTGGAGAAACACTTAACTCCCGTTCTCTCTTTTTCCTTCCCTTTCTTTCTTTCTCTATCTATTTCTCTAAAGCTGAGTCATCATCCTGCCAGGCTTGGCTCCATTGTACCCACGAGGTCCATGGTTCTCTCAGCCTCATCATAGCCCACTCAGAGTCTTTCTTTCCTTTTCCTCGTTCCTCTCCTTAATACACAATTAATAGCCTCACTCTATCCATAGATAGATAGACAGACATACGTACATGACGAGGGTTGTCGAGGACAACCAGTGCGAGAAGACGCATCCCAAGTGGAAGCCCATGTTGCTGTCTCGTCTTTGTTAGGAGTTCGCTTCATCTCCCAAATCCCTTGGCTAGTCAATCCCTAAACTTCCAATAGGGATCACTGTAACTTTCCGGAGACAATATCCAGCTTGCCTCTGAAAGAAGAACGAACCCTGATCTTGTTCCCAAAGCTGGTTAAAATATGTAATACATACCCAGTCTATTCCACTTTGATTTATTTTTTTCAGTGGTGAAAGGATGGATTGTTTTTACTAGTGCTCATGTTGCCTTTCTGATTCCTCGTGTTCCTCTCTCATTCTCCACTTAATTTCCCATTTGGCTCCGTTGCCCGCTTCATTCTCTTTCCCTCTTCTCTTCTTTCCCATTTCCGCGTCCGCTCCTCTTCTGTATTATGAACCAGCATCTCGTTCACCAGTTCGCATCCCTGATCTGTCGTCGGCAATTTCGCCGTATAATCATCGTCGACGACGAGGATTTCCACGATTTCCAACTAAAGCGAACAAGCTGCCGAATCCATGGGATCAGCATCAACTATGACTAAACCAGTAAGGTGACTGTTGCCAGACTTGGGGAGTTCTGAAGTACTGAACAGTAATTGCTTTCAACTAATGGTTTGTGTGTAAGAATCGTTGTAGAAGCTCGTTAAGTAGTAAAAAGTATGTTGTGCCAGAGGAGACAATTCACTTGAAGCGTGTTGTGTTTCAGCTTTTTTAGTTTAGATTAAGTTCAAGAACAGTTCTTCTTTTCAAGAATGCTGACCTATGATCTTCATGTTGAGAAAAATGTACTTTACTTTAATCATTCATCACGTCCAAGTATGCTGGTTCCCCATAAACGAACTGCATATGCGAGCACGTGGTTTCTGTTCCATTGAAATGCCTACAGGTCTACTTTCTAGTGGTTTCCATGAATGGTAGTAATGGGAAGGATCAAATTCGTCATGGAGAAATGAAAAGGCTCTAGAATACACCAAGAAAAACCCGTTACTTAATCACCCCCCCTAAATTATGTAGATCGTTAAGCCGGTGATACTGCATACCCATATTCTGTGTGATTGTCAAAGCAAACAACTATCCAATAATCAGGATCTTGACCTTTTAGAAGATCCGGCGAATTTGCTGAAGAAAGATGAATGCATCGTTGCGCAAAACAAAAGTTTCACCAATTTCGACTTAATTAAAAGGTTTGCGTGCGAAGTATTTTCAACTTTAAGCTCGCTTCGTAAATCGGTTTTGGCATCATATGCTTAACCACGGGATTGCCAAATACCACTTAGTTACACTGTAAAAGCAGGCTCAAAAATATGTGACAAAATGAAAGCAATTCATATTGGCCTTGATCCCAACTCGTTGAATGAATTATAAATATCTTTCATGTCAAGAAAGAGAACTGGATCCAAGACCATCATATATTGTATATCTATCTGAAGTCACCAAAATGTCGACTGACTGTGTTTGGCTTGTCACTCCCTATTCAGAATGACAAAAGAACCTTTGAAGAAATTTGGCGCACGCCAAAAGAACGATCGGACAAGGGATGGACAGAATTTATCAACAGAAACACTTGACAGTTGGACGCACATGGAACCACGCCTCCCAAAAAGGAAATCTCCTAGGAACACGGTGAGACAAACGAGGAGTTACACTGAAAACATGTTTTCAGTATATAAATAGAATGGGCCCTTTCTATCTATTACTGAAAGTAAAAGATAGAAGGGATTTTTACAGTGGTTCTTTAAATTGGTTCAGTACCAGGATATTTTCAAACAATATACAGAGAAATGAAATAGTTTTTAACGTTTCTTTGTGGTAATATATAATTTTCTAGGTCTCATTTGCTAGCAAATAAAGTGGGACAAGTTTAAGAAGAGGGATTAAGACGTAAAATATAAATCGCTTTCAAGGACCTAGAGTCATTGAATGGACGCTTTGATGGAAAAAACGCCTTGTTATACCGCTAGCGGTATGATTTTAACGCTCACTTTAAGCAATCCCAATGCCTAGTGTCTCTTCAAAGGATTTTTTCATCCTTACCCCGAACTTAGCAATATCTGTTTGAATCACAAACTTGATTATGAAAAATTTCGTTTGAAGTAATTCCATGAAATCTATTTTTCCCTACCTTCAAACTCGTCAAGCCGTGTTAGGAACATGCTGATTGGTAGTCACCATTGCAAGACGTAACATTTCTGGCAACCTCGTAGACATTTGCATAGTTTTGTTCTTGTTTGATGCAGGATGCCTGAACATTTAGAATATTCTTCCTTCAACATCAGGAAAGCTCAGGAGTTAAATCTGATTGCAGCAAGCCTCATCTTAACCAAAAATACATATGTTTAAGAAAAACTTTTTGAAGAATAACACCTCGAAGCCCATACTATCCCAGTTGCAACCTCGTGGTGGCTAAATCAGCATTTTTATGCTGATATTCCTTTATAACTTCATCCTTTCAATAAGTTCCAACAAAGTTCAGCACTAAGAAACCTGATTCTCAACTCAACAAACATGAGCGTCGACCAAACCTCCTTGTCCCTCGATTTGCATGTCCTTCTTTGGATTTAAGCTTATTTTTCCACTTATTTTTTACCCTGTAGAACTTTATTTCAATTATTCAAGATGATATTTTTTATGTGAAATAATTAAAAAGCAAGGATTATTTGTTAAGAACTAATCAGCCTTCTACTTGGCATTAATGTAGCGTTGGTGTCAAGCAAGATGTGTTCCTTTCACAATATATGAATTAAGCAATAACATAATTGATGTTAAGCAGTGTATTCTGAGTCATAAATCCAAAGTTGGTGGATTGTATAGCAGGCTCAAGAAGATTTGAGGACTCATTGTAACGGATTAGAACAACCTTGACAACCTAATATACCAAAGGGGGAAATGATTATGTTCCTTGACAAGGGAACACTGACTTGTATTCTTAACCAATCAGAACACGGTGGTTTTTCGGTCCTAAGCTCTTTTTTAGATGATTGGACGGCAAGCTCTTTGCGATCCACAAACGCAGATTTGCCAATATGTTCCATTCAAGCTCTTCCAGGAACAAAAAACTACCAAGCGATTTCATCCGACTATGCATTCCAACTCAGAAATTGTTCCTTCTTTGAACAACCGCTCATTTTATATCCATTCATCATAGACTCGTTTGTGGTGATCTACTCTGGCATTAAATTCTCCCTCATGTTCCAACTTCCAACCAAGGAGCGCACATTGTCGTGGATCCCATGAAACCGAACCGGTTCTCCGAATTGCGGTGTTGCCATTTGCATGACTCGAGCTAAATTCTTATGCATGTGGCTTCTTGTTAGTAAGTACTCGAGTCAGTCCGTTGTTAATAGCATACCAAGCATGGAACAAATTAATGCCATGGACCACCATGCAATAACACGTGTGCGCACAAATTTGATGATGAAGAATGAGACAAGGTGAAGAGGAACGAAGGCGATGGATTAGGGAAAGGAAACCATGGCGAAGAAACAAAGCTGGCTTGGCATAACAATTGCTTGCCTTTGTTAATTATGCAAAACGAGAATCTTCTGATACAGTCCGATTTACATAAGGTATGTTCGTAAGAGTCGTTTTTTTCATGATTTTAGGCTCAGCTTTAGTAAGTTATGGTGGAATTGCAGAGTTTAGGAGATCCGAGGCTGAGAACGGCAAGAGATCTTCATATTTTGTTCAGTAGGCTGCATGCATTAAAAGAGATGTCGATGAACATCGACATCTTCGATGTGCAGTCTAATGCAGTCTGATGATTGCATTATCATTCAGTCTGAAATTCATTTTTGGTGCCCTCAAGAGAGAAGAAAAGCAAATAGTAAACAATTCCTTTCTGGCAGAAAATCTTTGAGACAAACAATTGACAATCAATCTCCATAGTTTTGTTCCGCAGAGAAGGGGGTCATACAAGGAGGAATTCTTAAACCCTTAGACAAACACTACATGATGTTGGAACAGTCTCCGTTTCAGTACTCCATGGATGCATGGCATTTCTTGTATCATGGATATTCATGGGACTTAGATCGTCCCTGAGGCCATTAGACAAGAGCCCAAAAAAAAGGAAATATCCGATTGTGACAGATCAAGTGTCGTTGTCCCAACCGAATGGGTATTTTTTTAAAATTAAAGACACTTCAAGTTATGAGATTTAGGCTATTGGTCCCTTTCTTCTTTCGAAGCATTTTTTGTAATGTTTCCAGTCTGTCGAGTTTCTTGGTATGGAGGCCACTAGTTAATTAGTCTCAATAATGGTCCATGTGGTTGGAAGAATTCAAGGAAAAGTTGACAAGTGTTATTGAGAGAAGTGGTCTATTACGGTGCTAAATGGTAAAGGAAATGAATGCAATTTGTAGGCGAATGAGCCATTCCTCCTAATCTTATAAGCCCCTAGAAAATCCTACGTATGCACTAGGCAACTAGGCAATCTAAAACGAAAGCTAAACACTGGAGAGTCTTTCATTCAAGGACCCTGAAAATCCAAGAATAATGACAGTGTTATAGTTGACGCTTCATCGTTTCGAGGGGCAGAGTCTGGAATGTCTTTTAAATGATAGCATATCAAGCCATCAAAATAGTCAGTTTATAGATCGCCAAGTTTTTGTTTCCTACATTCCAAATTAGCTCCTTCAAAACTGAATTTTTCGTCCTCAATCTCGATCTCGGTGGACAGCTTCAAAGAAATGTCCGAGGTTCGGTGATAAAATGATTGAGAACCTTTGGAGTCACAGAGAGTCCCATTTTAAGCGCCAATTGAGGGCCCCAGTCTATGCTAAAATTGAATAAGGATGCAGTGATTTTGAAATTTGACCGTCTTTTAGTCTGTATGGTACATCACATGTTTGCTTAAAAGTAGGTTAGTGAAATAAGAGCCTCTCTAGTGGTTATATGTTAACACATGCCTGTGCGTATTTCGAGTTGGAATATTGGTGGTTGTTTGAGTGCTTTGGTGAAAAAGAACAAACAGGCTCTTCGTAAAGCAAGTGACCAACTCCAAGTCAAAAACGGCGATACTCCTAACTCGAACCCCATCAGTACTCTTCAACCAATTGGGACGAAAAGTTATTACAAATTCTGAATGATTTTTAATCAATGAAATCTAAAAACTTGCAGATTAAATCACATCAACTGAACTTTGATAGCTCACAGGTCAATTGAATTATGTCTTGACTTGAAATATTCGATTTAGAGTAATTCAAATCAATTGTGCAAATGGCATGGTTCCAGTTGCCTAGCCAGATGAACCGAGTAGATTCTGCAATGAACGACCGACGGCTGAGTTATCTTCATCTCGACCTTTTAGTGCACATACTACTTCTACTACATCCAGGAAAGCAGATCGTCACAATGAAAGTGGAACCATTTGCCAAAGGATTTACCGGTTGTTGGTTTTGCTGGGTCACGCCACGGTCGTCGTTACTAATTGCTCGTGCCAAGATCGCCTTCAACTCAGGGCAGCGATTCCACTCCATCTAGTGCATGCCCTCCTCGAAGGAACGAACGAACGTAAGAGTATTTGACTCTGTTGGGAAGAGAAAAAGGCTGAAATTCCCGTCAGACCCACTTTGAGTTGGTTCAAATGCTAACTCCTAGGCAATGAATAGCTTAGTATTACAATGAGAAACATGGGAAATTTGAGATAAAGGAAGCTAAAAAACTCGCCACAGGGTCTCATGCTGATGATTTTCTATTGTGATGGATACCAATTCTCAGCATAAGCCATAATTTGCCATGTGTGCTAATTAAAAGGATTTCCTCAATTATATTTATTTTTCTCCGGCCTCGTGAAGTAAATATTCCAACTCACTAATCGTATTAAAGGTGTAATCTTATTTTGATTGATTATTCTCATGCTGACCAGGATATGGGAGTCTTTAAAGGAGAGGCTCCCAAGTTTCTTCTTCGTCCCCATGATGATCTCTAAATGGACGAGATCAGGAGAGGCTTCGTCGTAGGACTGGAGAGGTTTTCTTCTCTGGGATGTAATGGAGCTATTAACGTTTTTGGCTAGCTCTTCAAGGAGGCATTTTGACATGTCACAGAGCCAATGGCGGCATTTGTCTCCATGGCAAACGCACAAAGGAACAAGTTCCAACTCGCTTTAGGAACATCGGAACAAAATGGCATCTTGGAACGACTTGGCTTTGTGTGTGGCAGAAACCACTTTGAAACATCATACACCGAGGCTCACTTACGACTTATCAAAGTCAATTGGGTCCCCTCGACTCTTGTCTAAATGGATAAAGTTATGGTTTAAGGGTTTACTGTCGCATTAGTATTAATTCACCTTTGAGTGGGGATGCTCCCATGGGCTTGTGAATTATTTTCACAGGAAGGTTCCATAATGTTTCGGAAATCCTGCTTCTTCCTTCATTGAATCATTGTGATCATGAACCTTCATGAACTTCGGAGGATTTAATGATGTTCCCTTGCGCATAGTAGTAAAGCAAGCCTGTGGAAAATTGCGTGTTAATCTGATTCTCCATTGCCGTTCTCCAGACATCTTTCTAAGACTGTTTTTTTAATGCAGAAAATATGGCAAACGAAGCCTCTAACACAAGGGTCGGCAACCAGTGGGCCCGGGACCGCAGGTGGGCCCAAGGGTGGATTTGGGTGGGCCCGGTATAAGTCCAAAATAGTGGGCCCGCAAGCCATCCATTGTACTGTATTCGTGGGCCCGGTGCTCTTTAATCATTGAATTGTGGGCCCATGAACCTTACAACATCTGCTTGGTGCGCCTTGACCCAAAATCGGCTGCTGACCCTTGCTCTAACAACTAAAACATTAAAATGGATTAGCTAATTATAGTATCATGACCGTAAGCATTCAATTCAAATTCCTCATTTTTTAATAAATAAAGCACTGACAATGTAGAACGACAACAAAGATCAACGAAGTAAGAGGATGATTTAATTTAAACCTTGTTCCTGCGTTATAATGCTTCTTCATGCAAAAAAAAAAATGAAAAAAATGCTGTTTAATATTTCATTGTACAAAGAATGATTAAAAAGTACCACGGAGTCATCACGGAACTAGAAAGCCTTACTTGTAGCTCTCTGTTTTTGTCTACGTGTTGTCAAAAATGTGTCCTAAAATGAGTTGCTAATTAACGCTTTCCTTTAATTTAAAAAATTGATATTGAGCGTAAAAAATATATGAAAATTTAGGAAAAAATATTTTTCTCTTTTTAATTTGTCAGTAAAGACAAGTTAAAGACAAGTTTCAAGTTATTTTTTGAGAGTTTAAAGGGCGATTTTATCTCAAAACTTAGGGTACCTCAAACCCATTAAAAGTGAGAAGTCGTGTATTTCACAAATGTGTGTAAATCACATTATAGCTCATATTTCATATTACCAGTGAACAAAACACATTTTAAAGAAATTTTCCTCCACTTTTTTGTTATGGTATAAAAAAAGTGTTAATATAGACAATTTTGATTTTAGAGCGAAGCATAGTGTCAACACCGGGAAAATCTCATGTCTGGGATCAGATCTGCCGTTAGCAAAGCATTCACTGTAGTCGCTCATATTATTTGATTCGTTTGAGCTATCTGACTGGATGGATGGATGGGTGGATGAAAGAATGAATGAATGAAAGAACAAGCACGTGGGGAGGATGGTCAGAGATGCGTGGCTAGTTAGACTGTATTCTAATCCTTCTTTCTCGAACAAGGCTCCTTTAACAATGCCAAATTAAGGAGCGATCGACAATATTCATCATGGTTTGGTTCTCGTAGAGGGGAACCAGTCTGTCTCTATCTCCTTTTCCTTTGGCTCAAACGAGGCCATGAACCAACCAATTTGTTCCCCTTCCAGCCAAGATCCCTGGACCACCATTCTTCGGGGTCCTGGGTTCCAAGAACTTAAGCTTGGCCCTCAGTTCTTTGGACGAGTAAGCAAAACAAAAATCTACGTAGATGGACTTTTGTGTAACAAATCTACTATCTCCAGGTAACAAATCTACTATCTCCAGAGCATTTTGCATAATTTATACTAATACATACTCAACACTAATTATTATCATTTGGTTTACTTGCACATTTTTTCCTCCCTCAAATTAAATTCCATTTGCATGATCTATTTGCTGAGAAGTGGGCAGTTTTACCCTGTCAATCGAAAAAATAAAGTTTATTCGTTTCAGTTGAGTCCAAGCTCCTTTGTATCATCATCATTAGGGATGGGAAAATAGTGTAAAAAGATTTTGGCAACATAAACGCATTTTTCTGCCTTTTTACTCTTTTTACCTTTATCTGCACATTTATAGACGCATTTGAGCCATAATTAATAAGTTATAAAGAAAATTTCAAGTATGAGAATCTCTAAATTTTTAAAGGAATTTTTAGTTTCAAGATCCAATTTTGAATTTACCAGAATATTTTGAAAAACATTTGCAATCAAACATTCTCAAAACCTGGATGAAATATGTGCATTTGAGACACAAACCTCACATTGTATTTTCAATCGTGGATTTAACAAGATCATCCCATCCCCTGACTAAAAAATCTTCTTACATCCTACCAACATGTATCAAACCTAAAGAAACTCAAGTTATGATAGTGGAAGGATCTGACAAATAATGTAGATTGTAGGTTTAGGTTTGATTGCCTAATAAGATTGTTAGGGCAAGGATGGCTCAAGCCAGGATTACTTTCAAAATACACACTGGGTCCGATTAGTACCATGAAAATTAAACGGAACAATATATTTGTTGCAAAAACCTCACATTTTACTACAATGATCAGACCCAGTGTGTATTTTTGAAATTCGTCCTGACGTACAGTGGTCCCTGGTTAGGAACACGTAGGTTGCGGATTACCTCAAATAGAGATGAAATATATTTTTCGGTTGAATTTTAAATGCCTATTTTCGAACAACGATCTTTGAGGACGAAATCGGGCTTTGGTTAGGCCATATTAGAATAGAGGCTCAATAGATTTCGACAATTTTTAGGTACAGACATTGTCTAATCAATAGACCTGTGCAACATTGTCTCTTCACTCAAAAGTGGTCTCAAATATCTTCGGAACTTGAAAATGACTTCTCCAGATCAATTCAGGGCCGTGGGTACACCATAAGTGACTTTGTAAATCCGAAGGCAAGCTGTTTGCTCCTTTTCTGATATTTTTTTTGCACCTTTAAACTTTTTGGGCACATTTTTCAGCGTCTTTTGGTAACTATAAACCTTTATTTATTTGCACTTTTTGCCCGCTCCTAATCATCATCATCATCACCATCGTCACATCTTGGCGATGATTCTGGCTTGCTTGGAGTTGCCAGAAAAAAGACAGGCGTCTGCACCTTGTTTAACCATGAAGGGAAAAGGCTCAGATTTGAAGGGACAAAGGATCCCCTCAACGGGAGCAACCTTCCCTTTGGAAAGGGTCCACCGCTTCGACGAACGATCAAGACTGTTAAGAATGGGTAAGTGCAGGATAGGAGGCAAATTTGAAGACGGAGAACATTGGCTATGAACAGAAAAGATATTTTTAAGCCATACATAACATTCAAAACTGGAAGATGTGTACGGGCCGATTTAATAAAGAGGTGCATATCATTCAACTAACATGACTTTATTTAGGTGTGGTCGAGACGGAGGTTAATGCCAAGATGGCGAATGGAAGAGAGTTGGTTGGAAGAGCAGAAATGCTCGCTATTGGAATGAGGGAAGAAGTCGATAGGAAGAAGGAAATAGATTGGATCATACCAAAAAACAAGCGCAAGGACTCATGTTCATAGATTTGACAAGATACATTTGAAAGCTTATGAATCCTTCTCTTATTGTTGGTGAAATATAAAGCTGTGTATTCAAGTAAACTTGGTTGGTTTGAATTTTAGTAAATAAAATTTGAACGTATTTGAGACAAAATGACATCTTTAACTTTAAAAAGCATGGGAAGGTGTTTTGAACTATTCGTAAAAGAAAAAAAGACACCATCACAAAGAGTTAAGTTTGGCAAATATGGGAAATCAAAAAATTGATGACGGAAAACATATTTTATGTTTTTGAGGCAAAAGGATGAATCAGACTGCGCAAATAAAATCGAAAAAGAAGGATTGGAATCAAGGGGAAACGATTATCAGTTCGAATGATATTTAGGAAACGAGGGAAAGACGAGGGAAAGGTAATTAAGATAGATCAAGACGTATTTTTAGGCACCGTCTGTTTCAAAACGTTCATAAAACGGAAAAGAAACCGTCCCAAAGATTTATTATTGGCTGAGTCATTGCTTTACAGATATGCTGCTTCGAATCGAACAAAGAATCGAAAAGATTTCGGTGTTGCCTCATTAATAAAACCGTTCCGGGCACGATCAAATTTGTATAAACTCGCGATTCTGTCCCGATTCACGACATCTGGTCGTAGAATGCGGAAGACCATCGGTGGAAAAGTCGAAAAATAGTATTGATCTGAAAGTACTCGTAAGTTTGAAGGGCTCTAATCTCACCCCAGGGCCTTGAGATAACCGGTCATTGGGTGGAAATTTTTAGTAGATTATATTTAGATTTCATGTTCACATTTCAAAAAAACATAAATTTGGCTCATCCGAATGTTATTGTAAGGATGAAATACTAGCTTTTATCCCTACTATCAGGGAGGGAATGAAGCCTTTAGAGCAATGCTTTTTTTCATCAATGTGACATACTGAAGCAATGTAGGTTGATCTCCAGAACAATAAACTTCAAGTTTGAATTTAGCGTTGAAGAAACCCAAACATTTGTGAAATACTCTAAAAAGGTGCAAGAACCCAGTACATAAACTGGCTGTCTTAATACTGTACTCACTTGAACTACAATTTTGAACTTCGGCGGTCTGAAAGAAAGGGGCATTCAGGGCTGCTATTAAGAAATAGTACGTATTGAAGAAGATCCAACTCAAAGGGCAGAGGAAATACCAAACGGTATTACACTCAATTAGATGGAGCTTATGATTGCCCGCTGGAAATTATGTCTTTTTTTCAATCTAGAGGCTAGTTCGTCAAACGTCTTACTTCGGAGGCAACTGCGATATTGAGTAACTTTATGGAAACAAGGAGCTGTTGGGTTCAATAGATCTAGATCTAGTTCATTGATTTACGGTCGATTTGGAAAAGTTGCACCATAAGTATCCTTCAACGAGGCGGATATTTTCGTGACTTTTCCTCTTGATTGTTTCACCCCTTTTCCTTTTCTGCCAACCAATCCAGATTGAGAATTCCAACCTCTATCGAACAAAATTGGTCGGATCATAGAGTTAAGGGGCAAAGCGGTGCATTCAAAATTTTCCCTCACTAATTTATTTCCTTGGAAATTGTTTCAGCACATATTCGAATATGAAAGGCATGATCCTGATTCTTTTCAAGGTTTTCAATTTTCCAAGGTTTTTCCAATCTGCCATTAATGACTCACTGACTCGTAGGTAAAAACAATAGCAAATGTTATGTTACTTATTAGTTAATGATTTTAAATATTAATGGTATTCGCTTTATTGATGATTAGTTTTATTTATGGTGAATCCTATAAAATCCATTATCAACCAAGGAAAAGAATAAGCTTCATACCGGAAAAAATCGTGTTTTTTTACTTCGTCTTTTAATTTCTATTTGTATTCCTTCAATGTTTTTTTTTTCATATTCAATATATGTTTTAACATTTCTTATGTGTGACAACTTAATGTTTTACATTAAATTTTATAATTTTAAATTTTACGTTAATAGAATTTTTAATTTATTTTTTTGAATTTTAAATTAAATTTTATGTTATTTATTGTTTATAATATTAGAATTAATTGGATTCGCTTTATTGATGATTAGTCTTTTTTATGAAGAATATCATAAAATCCAAAATCAACCAAAGAAAAGAATAGGCTTCATAGAGGAGTAAAATCGTGGAAATTGTCTGTTTATCAGGGTTGGTTGGGGGGACAACTTTTTTGATTCATCCCCTTTTCCATAAACTGGATTAACAGGATAAACGGGATTAATGGGGGGGATAAACGGGATAAATCAGGGGATAAACGAAAAAGCCGATTTGGATGTGTTTCAAACATTTTTTATATCCCTAAAAAATAGCTGATCAAAACTAATACAATAATTAGACAAAAAGGCTAAAATAGTTCATAAATCTCCCATGGTTCTTGGGAACTGACAACTTAAGGGCTTATGCAGTCTTAAGTATCAACAATGATGGCACCAGTTTAAGCACACGATATTGAAAAGTATGTTTTGAATTTTTTTGTATGCAAAGATAAAGATATGCAAAGGATAAACGGGACACTTTTTGGATGGGATTATCCCCCTACCAACCCTGCTACTTATTGTTTTTTATTTCGTCTTTTTATTTCTTTATTTTATTTTTTTTCAATATTTTTTCATATTTCATAAATAATTTAATATTTTTTATGTGTAACCGCTTAATCTTTTTTTCTAAATAACCCGTCACTTATGGACTTCATGCTTTTAGTATATTCCATAAACGTTTACTATGTGCCTGCCGTAACCGTCTACTGTAGTATTAACGTGGTCAATGGTACACGGTAAATATTTTTGAACTAGCTAGTTAGTCAATATTAAAAAACTAACCTTAGAAATCCTATCAATTCGTCGCCTTCTTGCATCGTCCCCAATGCAATTGTTCACCAAACTGCCCTAGACTAAATATGAAACAAAATAATCAGCATAGTATAAATAAGCTGACATGATTGACCACATTATCTTTGACTGAATTGTGTTTGATTGCCTTTGTTAGCTAGGAACTAAACACTAAAGATGCGTACCAAACAAGGCTTAGGTGCTATTTTATGAAAGTGCCATTGATCATCGCATCATGGATCAACAAATTGGATCAATAATTGTGACATATGGTTGGTTTTCTGTGCTTTCTTTTAAAAAATGACACCTGCTAAAATCTTTAGATGGTAAAATCTTATTAGTTTCCTTACTTACATTGCTGGATCCGGGGCAAACTTGACGAAAATGCTTATAGCTAAAGCAATCTACCACGGCTTCGTAAAGTACAACAGCCCGTTCCTTTTTTCAAAAAAGGAATGGTAATACCTAGAGCACTAGTATTACCTTTACATTTGAAAAATGCAGCAAATGTAACGCCCTGAAAACTCAAAAAGTACCTTCGTTCCTCGTTACTTTTTGTGTCCAAAATGTCCTTTTCTGCCGCTAATACATTGTTCAGTTCTAGCTAAGTAGGGAGACAACGGCGACAATTTGAAAAAGCTTAGAAATATTTTCGAAGAAAATAAGAACAAAACTTGATAACTAAATGCAGCAGAGGAATCTTGGGCGATTTTTCAATAAGGTGGCGAATTCTGGCGAATTTCGGTGGCAAATCTGGCGATAAGAGATCGAAGACCTGGCAACCCTGATCTAGTCATATACAAGAGCAAATAGTGATGTGACTTGGGCAAGTAATGAGTCATCACAAACACCCCAAGCACAAGTTGTTGACAAGCATTACTTGGGCAATACACCAATACACTTCCCAAGCTCAAGGAACATCGGAAGATGCAGTTGCCGGCAGTTGCTCTTTGAAGAGTTAAGATACTCGCAGTGTGACTTAGAAGAAAAGAATGTCAAGTTGCATTTTCGATGATCTTTTGACCTTAATAATTTAGCAATAAAGAGTGGAAGTGAAACAAAAAATATTTTGATTTGGATAGCATTTGCAAAACCATGTTTTTTCTTTAGTTTCCGTTCTAAGCCACACATGAATACACTTTTCGGGCCAATCAAGAATGAGATTTAACAGTCACACTTGGGAACAAGCTCGGTCACTCAGAGTTGCTAGAAAAAAATATAAGATGCCAACTCTTTTTTTTTTTTTTTGAAATATTCTCAAAAGCTTTTGCATTTCTCGATACAAAAGCTTTGAATTGTGTATTTTCATCTAAAAATCCATCCTAACAAGGGCATGGGCCCTATTTCGCTGAAACTTTCTGGTTAATTGAAAGTCTGATGCAGAAGGTTTAGTCTTCATTCCTAGCAAATTTGGCAAACCTGTAAGGTGGGAAAAATACTTGTACAGGCACCCAAGTAGACCCAAGTTTCGGCAAGTCCAAGGTACTGTACCGGACCGCTTGCCCAAGCTCCTGTTTGGCTCCCATCACTAAGAGCAAAGCACCCATTCTCTAAGAGGTAACCCTACCGTGCAACCTCCAGTGAAAAAACTTGCGCAAGCCGAGATTTCACATCACTGAGATTTTGTTGTCAATCACCCGATCACGTGAATTAATCGGCCCCTGTTTAAATTCCACACTAGTTGAAATTCACTTTTTGCATATCGGGTAAATACCTTAGACAATATTTCCAGCAGACTTGAGGATTTTCAATAACCAAACTGCCCTATCAAATGAGCGAAATAGTTTAGATGTGTTTCTTAGAAGAAAAGGTTCCTTTAATCATGAACTTCGGCTTCCCGCATTATGAATGACGTCACAGACAGTCCGTGCCGGGTCGGGCAATCATAGATTTGAATGCCAATCTCTGCCTTTTAGTATTTCTAGTCCAGCACTTTGTCCGCTCAACAGTTGGCGAACGGAGACACATTTTTAGGCTTTCACTCCGCGTAGTATTAATAGATGCCAATGGCCAGTCCTCGACCCAAGATTATTGGCCATTGCTTTCTTTGATAGTAACAAGTTTGTTTCTCTCTTTATGTCCAGTTCAGTCAAGGTGCATTGCTACGGATGAACCCTACATTTTTAATTATGTTGTTTTTTATATAATAATTGCGGTTTTCTGTAAACTGGTTATTGGATAAATGTTCTAATAATAATGAACCATGTTATGATTGACTTTGAAACTAATTGTACATTATTTTCTGTGGCGGTTAGAATCCAACATCAAATTTTCTTATTTGACCAGACTTCATAATTTTTTGTTTTGTGATGTCGAACATGAAAGGCTGAAAGTCAATCAATATTGTGTAAAAAAGTAAAATATTTTTTGAAAAACTGACACAAAAAGTTGGCACTTTTTCAAGCTGCGCATAATTAAGAAAGAAACTTTGAAGCAGGAAATTTCATTAGCCTTAGTGGAAAAAATAATTCAATAAACGGCCATTAAGATCACTTAATGGCCGATTGTGTTTTTACCATAAGAATAAATATTTTTGGGTTTTTAAAGGGATTAATAACAGGAAGGACGAAAGAGTAAACGATTTTTTCAGATAAAAGTTTTAAGGTGTTTGGATGCAAGTTTAAAACGAACATTGTTAATGTTGGAAGGCGTCCAAGTTTCCTTATTAAGCCATTCTTCTCTTCTACCGCCCCCCAAACCAACCTTTCTTGGCAAGAAACCCCGTTTTAGCGACAAAGGCTACGACGACCACTTGAGCTCACTTGGTTTACTTCTTGGAACAACCCCTACTCGATGAGCGCCAATGGTCCATCTTATCCCACATCAGATCAAGTCAGATTCAAAACTGCATCCCAAAGTGCTCAACTCGAGTTCCCTGGCCGACAGTTTTAACCACGAGTTAAATGTTGGTGAACCACACACGTACTTCAATACGACAAAACATTATACGTCATTATTTGTTAGCCTTTGCGTTTCCAGGCAACGGCATTTGAATGTTCGAGCAGGATGCGCAATTAATTCTGATTGAAGGGCGAGTGAATCACCCATGAATCAATGACAAGTATGTTTTCCCTCTCAGATTTGAAGCCATGCCTCAATCAAGAGTTTGATAACTTGAAAAAAGTGACAAAAATTCCCACTCAATCCGAAGGACCAAACGACGTAGTTGACATTAGAAATACTAGAAGGCAGAGATTGGCATTCAAATCTATGATTGCCTGACCCGGCACGGACTGTCTGTGACGCCATTCATCATGCGGGAAGCCGAAGTTCATGATTAAAGGAACCTTTTCTTCTACGAAACACATCTAAACTATTTCGCTCATTTGATAGGGCAGTTTGGTTATTGAAAGTCCTCAAGTCTGCTGGAAATGTGTCTAAGGTATTTATCCGATATGAAAAAAGTGACTTTCAATTAGTGTGGAGTTTTAACAAGGGCCAATTAATGTCACATGATCGGGTGATTGACAACAAAATCTCAGTGATGTGAAATTACGGCTTGCGCAACTTTTTTCATGGGAGGTTGTAAGGTAGGGTTACTGCTTGCAGAATGGGTGCTTTGCTCTTGTATATGAGCAAACACGAATGCGAGTTTGATTTGCAACCCTGCTCAGAAGTCACGAAAGTCAGGGATGCCTTGCCTTTTGGTGATCCTTAGAGGAAAAACGGGTTTATGAAGACTGGTAGATAGAGGGGAATATGATTTCACATCGGTAAATTGGCAACCCCAGAACCAAGTCAGATCACTACAAAATCAACAAAGAAGAAGTACTCTGGTTTGTTATTGAACTTCGTTAGAATTAGCTGAATGTTCAACTGAATGCTCTTGACCAATCACCAGCGTGAATCATCGGCACCGTGTGTTAGCCTACGACGGCCAGTCTCTAGTAAGGGTCGCTAGTTGACATGTTTCAGAGAAATGTGGCGGACTTGCGGCGAGCATTCTAGCTGACTCGGCGATCTTGTAAATCGACAAGATCCATGGAACAAGAGGAAGAGTGAACATGAGCACGGCTAAACGATCCATGAACCCTAGAAAGAGTCACTGAATCTCTCTGGACCGGAAGGCTTGTGACAAAAATTTCCATTTTTCCTAAGAACTAACTAATGGGGTTCGTCTGCCAGTAAAACATTGCTCACGCTGGGCAGACAACGTGTTTGAATTTTCCACTCAATCGAACGTTGGAGTCAAACATTGTGCCTTTTCAAAGCTCGCTAATGAATCCCACTCAGAATGATTGAGCTAGACCTGTTCTTGTTGTGCTACAGAAGGGCGAGCTCATTGATTTTAAGGCCTCTTCAGTACATAGCTTTGGGAATTTCTGTCATCCGAATGGGCTGAAAACTGAAATGCGTAGATATCCAGCTCAAGCAGGGTCGAATTTTCAGAAGAACACTTTTGACTTTAAGTTATGATTTTTCTTAGTCTGAGAGTCCAGAGGATTCAGTTGTTCTTGACTGAAAGAATCTCATAATACTAATAATCGTAAAATCATTGTCAACAGGAGACTTTCTTAGACCACTTGGGTGAATAAATGGGCCGTTTAGGAACCTACTCAATCCCCCATCTGCTTTCCGATAAGGAAATGGAAAGAGAAGTAAAAAGAGGCTCGAGAATAGGAACAAAATGGTACTTCAACATGAAAAAACGTAGAGGCCATGTACCTTAACTCACCATTATTTACTTTAAGATTCAAAATGTTTTTTTTCTTCTTTAAAATTCTTTCGGCTTGTAAAAATCTCAGTCGGTTTCACTTGCAAATGAGTGGCAAAAGCAATGGGATGTGTTATTGAAGTCCGAGTAAGCTTTTCAAAATTTTTATCGGCGGCCAATGGGTTTTTGCATCCTAAAGATCGCCCATGCTACCTGGATATTTGGATTCTTACAGTTGCACTTGTCCCTTGTTGAGGCACTTTACAAGCAACAAAGAACAAATGATATGTGTCAAAACTTCAAATAAACACTATTTTTTAAAGCATCTGAGTCCATCGGGGATCTTTAATCAGCGGAAAATCTTAGATTGGTGGCCAATATATTGTGACCAATATTTGGGTGGCTTTATACATTACATTTCATCACGCCTCCAAAAGATGACAGTGCCGAAGCCGTGGTTTAACTAGCTTTTTCTTTACTTTTGTACTTTTTTGGCTCTACACGTAAATCGTCTTACCCGTTCACAACGACATATGTCGAAATCATTGGATGGAATCACCGATGGTGGGAAAATTCCATTTCTGGATGGTATTTTCTACGTTGAAGCCGACATTTCCACTGCCGAACAACTTATTCCTGCGGTTGATGAAGCTTTCCCTTCGTATTGTTCGATTGACAAAATTGGTCTTGATAGTTTAGATCCGAATCTTGGTATTCAAAATTATCTTGGATGCTAGACAAGAGATCAATAGACATATTACTATTCATCCTAGCCTCAAGAAATACATAGATGAAGGAAATGTACTTAATGCACTCTATTTTGATCGGCTCTAAAATGTCACGCTCTCTTATGATTTGGCTCTATTTTGGTTTGGCACTATTTTGAAGTGGCGCTATTTTGATTGGCTCTATTTAGTACACACTCTCTTTTGATCCGCACTATTGTGATATAGACCCTTACTCTTAACCAAAGATTACTAGCTTCAAAAACCAACGACTCTTCATCCATTAATCTAAACTCATGAGAATTTGAGCAGTCTATGGTTTTCCGCTCTTTAAAGATCCCCCACAGGACCCAGGAAAAAAATAATCTAATTAAAAATCAGTGTCTATTTGATGTTTTGACACTTTAAGATAGGGTTTTGGAAAAATATGCATACTTCATTTGCTCGTTCGTGCTTGTAATGTTCCTCAACAAGGGACAAGGTTACTGTTAGAATGCAAGTATCTAGGTATCATGGGCGATCTTAAAGATGTAAAAACCCAAAACTGCCCAAGATAAGATTTTTGAAGAGCGCAATCAAAGCTTTTATAACATACCTAATTAGGAAACTGAAACTCAATTGCGTATGGACTGTCGTAGTTAGGATGAAAATTCGAATACATCATGAAAGAATGATAGCAATGAAGCCTCCTCACGTGTTGAATGCAATCGTATTTGCGGCTAATTTTAAAGCTAATGAATGTCTCTCAGCGTTGACGATGTACTATTGCTATCACATGATAACTTAATCGTTATTTTACTTTGAGAGTTCATCAGAAATCTTTGTCGTATGATATCATCTGAGGGCAATGAATGGAGTGCTGGAATGTTTCGAACGCCAAAATCACGAGACATTACAAAACTTATGCTTTTGACAAACACAATAGATAAACCAAATATTTGTACCTATTGCGACCTAAAACTTTGTTTTGTAGACTAGTAGAATCCAAATTAGCCTTTGGTGGACAAAACGACAAGTTTTGAGGCATTTAGATAAGTATGAACGTCAAACAATTTCCATAACAAGGATCGATTTGGAAATAAGACGAAATAAAAAATGGACTGTCGCAAGACTCCCAAGTCAGCCCAAATTTTCTTTAACGAACCCACTATCCGGATTTTCCAGGATTTTTTTGCTTCAATAAGGGCTTCTCCCCCCGAAAAGTAATTTGCTACTCACGGTGATATTTCTCTGAGAAAACATTTTTACATAAATTAAACGAACATCCGATCACATGGATTTATCACTCATTTATTAGACTGGCTGGACTCTTATATATGGTCTTAATCCAATCAATTTCCAATGCTGATGCTCCTGATTGCTTAAATTCGGAATACACCCCCCCAAACACCTGAATCCCAACACTTGATATATTGGATTGGTTTAAAGGCTCGTGATCTGGCTGGATTTGTCCACGGTAGAAGAATTTAAAATCGTCGAATTTCAGTTCGGTCTCGGTAAAGACTTCTGTGGAAGGCTAAAGATTAGAAATAACAAAAATAATTAGTTCCAATCACGGATTGTTGGACAATTAAGAAAAAATACTTGAAAAATGGCCTCGAAACTTCCGTCTCCAGTGGTTGAAGAGTCGTCCCGTAGTAGAATCTTGTAAAAATTGGCTGATCCTTGATTTCGGCATCGGATTTGAAGGCCATTCACAGAGGATAGATCAAGGTCAGTGTCAACCCGAAATCCCGCGAATCCTGCTCCATTTTCTTGGGGATTCAGGACGGAAAAGAAAATCGCTCTTTGGAAGACCTACAATTGTTTCACACACTGTCGACTTACTTAGATATGAAGCATTTAGTTTTCATTCGAGAAGAGGAAGAAAATATAGTTTTGTATTAAGGCAAAACTTTTGCAATAATGATGTAAAATAAAAGAGGGTTGGCACGGATTTTCCGGTGATTGCTAGTAAAGGAGTTAACCTATGCCTAATAGTTTTATTATTATCATGAGTTGATGTACAGAGATGCATTTTACCTGAGTTTTTTGCAACACAAAGGCTGCTTTGGATTTGCCAGGTTCCCTGACTGTGTCCGAACTTTCATACCATCCACTCAGGTCTTCAATCTGGCCGAAATCAAACTCGGACATATCCTTCACAACCATGTTGGAGGTAGATTCGGCCAACAGAACACTGAAATAGGTTAGTTTGAGTGTTGGCAAAACAAACATTCCGATCATATTCTACCTTGATAGCATCAAGCTCAGCAGCAAAAACGGTAATTCTACCATTTTGAAATGATTGTGAGGGCACGAGGAAACAGGTGGTGATATGTTGATTGCCAATTTATGTACTAAAGTACTCTCCTCAACACTGAAAGGCACACAGGTCAGTTCCATGTGTCCATATCTCTGTGGTAAGAACAATCTCACTCCTCTTTTTCACGGAATGTTCATAAATCATTTTCACGAAACCTTTTCACTTTTCTTTTTCAAATTTAAAAATGTGCTTCAAAACTTTGTGTTAGGAGCACAAAAATGAATGCTTAAAAGTCGGCCAAATTTTGCTCAAAAACTAGAAAAAAAGTCCTCTTAAATAGGCCCCAAAATGATTTAGAAATGACTTTTGATAAAACAAATGAATATGATCAATTGATTTCAAATTTCATGGACACTAACCTCCTTATGTCAGGATGATAAAGATTGTTTCATGAATGGAATGTGGAATGTGTGGGTACACCACGACCCAACTTGTAATGTGATTTATTTATTCTCTAGAACACCTTTTGTAGAGAATAGCGTTTTCCTAACTAAATCAATTTAAAGAAAACCGGCATTTTCTGTCACCCTGACTGGTTCCACAATCTTATTCTCAAAATGAATAACCGCGGTCACAGCAAGTGTCATGTAGGGGGGGGGGGGCATGTCGAGCCTTCATGTAGGAGATAAGTGCCAAACTGTGCCATATTGTTGCGGCATGACTTTAAGTAGTTCTGGCGAAATGTTTGGCCTGAGTGTGAGAAAATTCAGTAAGGCTTTTTTGTTTCTAAACACAAAAACATTCAAGTTGAACTCAAATCGACTCAAAATTCAAGGAGAAATCCATCCAAGGCTTTGAGTTGCAATTTTGGCAACAAATTCAAAATGAATAAAAAAGTGCGTATTTGAAGGTTTTGATGTTCTGGTTACAGAAGCTCATGTAAAAGTAGTGTTCTGTTTTACGAAGCCTTTAAAATCCAAACAACCCAGGAAGGGGAAGAGTAAAAATACAGCAAGTAGGAGGGTTTGATTGAAAAATATCCACGGAAGGGTCTGAATTCATCTTATTTTGTGATCTAAGGACTGGATCAATCTTTACTGGCATGATCTATGTAAATTGATTGTAAAATCGACTTTTGTTTTGACTTGAACTTCCTGATTGACTGTGGCGACAACAACGGCAAACATTTGAAGCCTTGAAAAATCCAAACAACTTGACTGTGTCGACTCTTCTTTCTCATGAGCTTCTTTAGTTCTGCAGAAATCAATGATCAGCTGCCCCTGTTTAAGGTTTTACGAGCTCTAAAGATCAAGAGATTTTGCATCTATTTTGCCTGGGTTTTTAAGCTTTGATCGAATTTCTCATTACTCGTATGATTTTGATGCGTGCAGATTCCGTTTTGGTGGAGAAACTTGATTAGACCTTCTTTCTTGCCACACACAATCTTTGAAATGCAAGTCTCAACTACTAGTCAAAATTAAAGGCTTTATATACATAAAGCCTTTAGTCAAAATTTGAGCCATTTTGTAATTTCACCTTTCTACTATATACAGAAACCGGAACAACCTCTGTTTTGACTTTTCGCAAACCGCTTCTTTATTGAGAAAAGAGCGAATAACAGAGACATTACATGGCGTTTGAGTAAGAGATACAGTTTGTCATGATCATGAAGTGGATGGACTAAAATGGATTGATTCTAAGCTCAACAATGGGATTCACTATGGAGTGACATTTTAAAGAACTTGGCACGAACGGAATTGGATTTCTTCACTTTGGGCCCACCGTTGGCACCCACGGATGTCAGATCCAAATTGCTCTTGGACTTCTTTTTTTGGTCTGCGATGGTTTTGTTCAACTGCTCAATCTCACCCTCTAGGGTCTTGTTCTTCTTGTACATTTGAACGTAATTCAGTTGTAATTGCTTTTGGTAACGGATGACCTTTTCCTTCTCGTCGAGCCAATGGGCTTTCTCGGTCTCGAAACTCTCCCGATATCGATCAGCCTCATCCTTGAAGGCCTTGGCTTTGGCCTGAAGTCCCTGGAGCTCGTTTTGGAGCTTCTCAATCTCCTGATCGCGAGATATAATGATCTCCTTCTGACTGGCTAACTCCCTGAGACTGTAGTCCTCATTGGCTCCATCCACAATATTCTTGAGGTTGACAACCTCGTTTTGAAGGCTCTTTTTGGCCATGGCCAATTCACGCATCTCGGAATCCCGACGCTCCAATTCCATTCGTAGGTCCTTGACTTGAATTCTGAGCTCTACAAGCTCTTGATGAGCGTTCTCAGACATTCCACAGGATGAGCTAGAAACGCATGACGATGGAATCGAGGTTGAATTCGGATTGGAGCTTCCATTACTGCTACTACTGCTACTCCTGTCCTCCATTCGAGCCTGAAGGAACGAAATTTCGCCGGATTTGGCGCAAGAATTCCACTCACTTTCGTGCAACGACGCTCTGCAATAAACAAAAAAATATATAAGAAGTTTATACTCAACTTTGTAACATTTTCAGCCAAAGAGTTGCAAAATGGGAACATGAATCAGTAGAGCGACGGTTAAAAACTCTTTTGCGCAAAAGTTTTTGGGCTGCTTTGGAGCAAAAAAACGTTTTGGGATGCATTTTTTACAATTGTTAGAGGTTCCCTTAGAACAAAATCTTGATTTTTTTTTACATTTCCAGACCAATGCATTTTTTTCGCATTTTCCGCACCCAAACATCTTTTTTTCATTCAGATGTTTTGGCCCGAAAAAAAACCACCCCAAAAAATGTTGAAAAATGACAAGTTGAGAGGGAAAAAAGAGTTTTAAACACTGTTTTTGTGCACTTTTGTCCGTTTCAAGCATTTTTTTCCATTTTGAGCTTTGAGCCATGGCCACAATTTGAATTGTTTTCCGCCCTCTATTAAACAGGAAAAGAGCGTCTAATGAAAAGGATTTGTAAAAAAGAAATGTACCCTATGCAAGGTTGTTTGGTTGGCCCTCTTATCACAATAAACTAGTCTATTGGTTCAAAAGGTACCATGCTGAACTTGTTCTTCTCTGGAGTGTTATTTTTGAGCCAAAAAATGCACCTCTAAAGTTGCAAGGTGGTATTTTACCAAGCACGAAGAATTGGTAGCGTGTTTGCTTCAATAGATTGAGTCATCTGAGCTTTTGGAACCATCGTCAATATTAATGGTCTTGGCTACGAAAACACTTGGTTTCTCTTGGATGGCCCATTTCAACGACGGGCGTCAATGTTAGACCACCCAATGACAGCCCTCCAATCAGGTACAAAATCATGTCTTTCCATAATATGCCTGACAACATCCACGTCAAAGCTGTTTCCTTGGATGACTGTAGTGAAACTCCTCTCGTTCTCGATCACAAATATAGATCTAACGGGAATCCCTATTTGGCTCCCAAAATAAGTTCAGACAGCGGATTTTTTTTCCCACATTCGTTAACCGACAACGCATGTAAATAATCATGAGTGGTTACAGAATTGGCAAGAAACATAATGGACAGCTTTTAGTGGTCACTGATTTTAAAGAGCCCACTGCAATTCCAGACTCGTGCTTCCAAGCACTTTGACGTTTCGGCGGGTAACGTTCCTAAATTTGACTGTACTTATATTCGACCATCGTGCACAGCAACTCCATGGTCATTGTAGAAGACTCTTGAGGGCAAAAGTGCTTGAAAATCAGCCATTGAGTAGTTTCCCTGCATTGCCAAACACGGCTTTAATGAGATTCCACGGAGAGTTGAACAAGTCTGTTGGTGGAAATTGCCAAGCAGGCCTTGACAAGACTATAAATCGTATTAGAATGCTTAGAGCCTTGAAAAAATGCACTCGGTTGCAGAAGCAACTGTCTTTGAATGACCCAAAAAGACTACGGATACAGGCATTGAACTAGAAACGGGAAGTACCTTAAGACTTTTTCCATGTAAATCGACAAAATAGAGTAATTTTTTTCTTGGATATACGTACTTTAATGAGTTCATTTCTTGCTCGAGCCTCTCTTGTGCCTTGTCTTTGGTGGACAATTTGCGCTTGATGTCCTCCAATTCTTGTTCCAATCTTCTTTTGTCACTTTGGAGCTGAAAAAGAAGAAAAACGATTGAAATCTCCCGAAATAGTTCCGAGCACCGTTTTCCCAAACTCAACAACTCCTAAACTTTGTTATTGGCATCATATGGTTGACAAATGATCACTTTACAAGCGGAAAATGAAACATGAACGTTGGTCTGGACACTCAAATTACACCTACTCGAGAGCCATTTCCCGACATTTAAGGCCTGACTTGATGCTCTACCAGCCAAACTAGTTGAGAATACATGAATCGTGAAATTCAGAATGGCTCCTCCGAACGTATTTATTATCAATCGAGGAAAACCAACCAACGGGTCTTTGACTTTTTCTGTGTTTCATCATCTTGACATTAACCGACAACTGTTTTGATCCAAAAGTCGATCATCATCATCGTCATCACCATCATCATTATTATTGTCAGCGATGTCGACGAGGAGTGCTCCAATCAAAATTATGCTGCACTCTTGCCAATTCTTAAAGATTTGGCTTGCCCATTCGAACTCGTCAATGATGATGGCCATTTTTGGGCATGAGGACCTGATTTACGAGGCGATAGCATGATGATCGAAATGGACCAGGTCCAAGTGCAAGATGAACATAATTTCCTTAAAAATCCTTAATCAGATCTTGAGCCTCTCAAATATGGATTGGTCATGAGCGTTCTTAACGGTGGAGCCTGCCATATTTGACGAAAGTCACTCAATAATCTGTAGGTACATGCACATGTACACCAATGCTTGGTTGTCATTGAAGATCATGGTGATTTTTGCCAGAGCTCAAAAGAGGCTGAATGTTAGTTAGTAGTCGGAAACTGGCGTTAGTACTGGTACGTATGTAGGACTACTAATAATAGACGAAGTGAAAACCGATCCGTTGTTGAGCTCGAATGAGATTACGTCTTTGCGTTCGCCTCCAATTTCAAGTGGAGGAAGGTGAAAAGAAACTAATGAAAATCATGGCCATTTTCCAATCAGCTCCAGGTGCATACAACCAACCGAGTAATAACTGGTGTCTGGACCGAGTTCAAGAAGCCGCACACATGAATAATGGTCAGTCCAGTCGAATTTAACCACCAACTAAGAACGCCAAGATACCCTTCTTTCGTTTGTACATCAATTGAGGGTAGATTCTCATTAGGGAGCCTCCAAGGTATTCATCGTAGGTCATCGACCAACCAAAGAGCAAAGCCAGAGCATCATCCATTGTAAGTACTTTCAAGGGTTCTTGCACTTATTCCCGAAGTGAGAGGTCATCTTTATTGGCGTGTGGTGTCTTAATCCCGGGTCTGGAAGTGCATCTCATTCAATCACATTCAAGCGCGAGATGAGCTAATTCCAAGCTAAGGTACCGAAACGAAATCTGACTCATGACCAAGGTTGATCTCTTTGCAACGCCGCTGGCTTTTTCGGCATGGCATTGAGTGAGTCCAGCAACGAACACGAAAGAAAATAAATAAAAAAAGAGTTCGAATGTGTTCTTTCGTTTCATTCGCGACCATCAAGGTGGATTCGAATTTGATTTCTCCCCTTGCAAAGAGAGAAAAAAAACACCCTGTTGAGAGATGAGAGAGTCATGGATCATCGCCGAGCTCTTGGATAGACTTGCCTGGAAGTGTAATCAGCATCTATTGTCAAGAGCGACTCAAGAGCTCGGTACATCTTTGAGTGAGAGAGACATGTACTATGTACTACCGAGGGCACCACCTTCATTGAAATGGGCCTGGCGACTGATTTTCAGAGAGAGAAACGGTCGTCAATAATCTCTCGTGCTATCTTGATTACTCAGTTTCTCGGATTCTTTATGAAAAACCAAGATTTCGCCCACCCTCCGACTCCATCGAAGCCAGAGAGATTCATTCCTACACGAAGAGATTTCACTTTTATGGGATTTCTTTGATCCAACGTGCACAGTTTGTTGGCACACTCTTCAGCCTTCATCCCTCCCCACTTTTTGTTCGTCGTGCCTTCATCAACTAATGTGTGAATCATTAATTTTTCGTCGACTTAGCAAGCTCACAGCTTTAATTATAGCAGGAAACGGAAACCTCAAACTGATTTCATCCGAGCACGGGGGGTCGTTTTGGGGAGGAGACGGAAATCTATCTCGACATTCAAGCCGGCGGCAATTTTGAGCTTGCACGCTCTCGATTGTGGACGACACGTTATGCTGAAACGGGATTACTACGCTAGCACAACATACTTCGTATGTAGTAAGTACAGAGTATGGCTTACGTACATACTGACCAAGAAGGTTCTACTGACCTGGTAGGTTTGATTTGTAAGGGCCTGCTCCATTTTGGTGGACTTTTGTTGACTGGCACGCAATCGATTGTCGTAGAGGCCTTTGATCTTGCGAATCTCACGTTCCCACATCTTTTCCTTCTCTTCATAGACCTGCGAATGAGATTGAGATTATAATTGCGAGAGCAAAATACAATTGCTTTTACTTTTAGGCCGAGAGCAAGGGTTCGATTCCAAAGAGTTGACTAGAATGGTCATAACTTCAGTAAATGGTTAATATAGGGTTATCTTATTTTTATGATGTATGGACACTTTATGTTCTTGGATTTGTGAGATTATGAAGAAAGCGATTTTTTTAGTTTGTTCATAACATCACGTCCTGGCGAATGAGTGCTTTTTTCTATGGCTGACTGAAATGGCGTGTTGAGGGCTCATTTTATCATTGCCAATTCTGGCCCTATTTCCATTACCCTTTCTCAATTACCGCTGGCCACACCGATAAAAACATGGAAATTCAATCATGTACGTTGTGGGTCAAAATAGTGGGATGGCAAAATGTTTTCGATCTCTGATCCTTTGTAAGAAAGACAGAGAAAGAAACCCTGCCGAAGAGAATGAGTCCGACTGTTTCTCACAATTAAAGAGAAAACTCTGGCCGATTTTAATTGGAGGACCTGCGTGGATCCAATGACACGAGACATGAGCGATTTATGGATCTGAGACCCCGTCAAAAGAGTCTTGATTTCACTTTTCGGGGTAAATACGAGGAAAGTAGTTAAATCATCTCACAGTTGGAGAGAACAGGCAAGCTCGTAAGTCATGATCGTATTCCACTGTTAGGAAACAATTCAAGCTCCCCCATTTCCCATAAATCATTGCAGTTCTGGCCTCGATAACCATCTTAAAGATTTCGATATGGTGATACTAGGCTAGCTAGAAATGACTTAATTACGTTGGGCTGCTCATTACTTGCGATGATGATGAAGATGTTAGCAACTAGCCAGCCATACCGACTAGACTTGGTCGATGACGAAAAAGCCAGCAAAACGAAACAAACCAGTCGCTCATCAATCTTGTAAAATTGATCGGTAAATCATTGATTTGGTGCGATAAAAAAATGAGTAAGAAGCCCCAAAGCCAGAACCAAGAATGGCGTGCCAACATGTGGGTATTAGTATTGGTCTGACAGAAGTGATTTACCTTGAAGATGACTTGTTCGTTCTGCTCCATGGTTTCTCGTAGGTAGTTGATCTCGGTGTCTTTTTCCTTGAGAACCGTTTCCAAATCGCCGACAGCGGAGTCCGACGGACTGGGCGTCTGGTTCATCTCCATAGTCCCGTGGGATGAGGTACTAGACCCACCGGAATCGATGAGTCGATGGTGATCTAAGTGGTGAAGGTTCGAGCCACTCATGCTTCTTGACGGAACAGCGTAATTTGACGACGATACGTTGGTTGACTGGTTCAAGTTGGTGAGAGAGCCCCGCGAGTTGGGATTACGAATGACACCACTGAGGTTTTGGAACTGAGGTGTGCCCGCTCCGGGTCTTCCCACTGGGGGTGGATTGCTTCTCGAGACCGAGACTTGACTCCGAAGAGATTCTTGACTGGAATAGATACTAGGTTGGGCGTGATGGGTGGCTTGAGGTCGCTGAGAGAGGGTATTGGGACCGGAGGGACCGTTCATTGAGGTCACAGGACCCACTGGGCCACCTGGATGAAGCATCCCACCTTGATTGAATGGATCGGGAAGGCCGTTGATATTCATGGCACTCAGACGAACCTGACCTATGGCATTTCCACCCATGTTAGCGTTGGTCCCATTGGAGCCATTACTGCTATTGGTCCCGCCTAACGGCCGATATCGATTTAGACTCCTACTGGTGGGGTCATAGGATGAGTGTCGACGTTCCGGTTCCTTGCTCCTGAGGTCGTTTAGAGGTCGGGGTTGCGAATGACTGGAGGTGGGGGTGGGCCCCACCACCGAAGGATTAGGCAAGGATTCCGAACCTGAGGAAGTAGGGATAAGCTTCAAGTTGGTGTGGTGCCTCCGAGCCAAAGCTCGTCGGTCCAGGGAGTTGAATTTGTTGAAAGCAGCAGCAGCCGGGGATTGCTGGACATGCAATTCTTGAGAACCTGAAATGAAGGAGAAAAGCCGGTTTTCAAATTCCAATCCCTCTCGTCGAACAAGTTGGTACTTGCATGTGCCTTGCTCATCGAATCATCCCCCATCCTATCTAATCATGCCTTGCAACCACTACCATGATCACCATCACTCTCGTGGTACAGAAGTAAGGATGGAGTTAAGTTTGAGATTCGAGTTCTCGTAAGTCATCTGCTAGTTTCTGGAGCCCTCATTGATAGTCTCAATTTCTCTTCCCGATGGCTATAAATCACTACCAAATTTTGAGTGCTCGGCAACTCGAATCTCAACTCAATCCTCTGTCCCGACATGCAATTCTACACAACCCAAACCCCGCTACGAGTACATGACATGTACTCGTACTTGCAAGCATGCATTTGCCGATGGATGGATGGGAATCCATTTGCGGTTCCCGGCTTTTAAGTGAACGAATTAAATTCCAAGTATCATCATCCTATTCATATGGCCATCAAGAATGCAACCCTTTCTCTCTGACTCTCGAATGTATGTAGTTCCGAACCCATTGGTTGGCCCGTCCCATTCTTCCTCACACACTTTCTCTCCACCACCGAACTCATCCAACCAGCCAACCAACCAACCATTCAGCCTACCAACTAACCAACCAACCTACCTTCCAAACATTCAGCCTACCAAACATCAAGAGCCCCGTCGTCTTGAAGGCAAAATTGCCATTTTCTTTTGAATCAATCACCCAAACCCTGACTTGCTCCAAGATATCAGCCCGATTTCAAGTCATGAACACATTTTTTGCAACATTGCTGACAAGGCACTCGTTGTATCTCTTGGAGTTTTTTCTCTCTGCTCCCACATGTAAAAAGATGCATGCATCACAAAGCTATACGTAATCCTCGTTTCAGGCATTGGGATGTGCCCTCTGTACTGTACGCACATACATACATCGTTTCGACGACCGACTCCTTCCACTAGATTTGCCATCCTCAATAGTCGTCATTCATGGGTGCAAATTTGTTTCTTTCATCACATTTCAATTACGACTTTGGGCTTCCCGCGCTTGAAAAGGTACGTTTGAGTCTATGTCTGAGTGCGAACAAGGGAGAAAACCTTCAAATGGGGTCAAGATTGCAGCAAAAAAAAACCATTGGGCGGCTCTGATAGAAGGCCCAAATTTGAAAGGGAAGTCCCACACTCCTTCATGCCATGTAATTCAACGACGCTTCAATGAGACCACGTGTCTTTGATTGCGAATCTTAATCAACGATGGCCATTTCTTTGAGCGGGACCTGCCGCGTTCGAGACCGTACAAAATGGGTTGCCAAACTAATATCGATTTGAAATCACTTTTAGCACATAGCTCCAACACCTTCAAAAGAGGTCGTAACGTAATGAAACTGTTATCCAAAGTGACGTCAAAATTTGGTCTTGGCTCGTGTGAATAGATCATCGCATATTTGGTCGATGTTCCTACATTCAACACTCTGTGCATGTACGTAGTATTGCGAGGTCTGCGATACTTGTGTGGGTGTGGCGAAATAGCTCGTACGTTAAATGGTAATTAGCGTAGGAGCCTAAAAAAGAGCTAAATGGAGGCTTTGCATACGTAGTCTGTATTGGAAATGCTTGGGATAAATCCAGCAAGAGAAACTTTATCAGCCGCCTCGTTTCGTTCAAGTAAACTCGATTTCGTGAGGGGAAAGCTTGGAATAGGGCGGACAAGAATTCAATTTCCTTCATTTTTCTTTGTTATCAAGCAAATCGTGTTTACAAGCACACACGATGAGTAAGGTGGGACGACAAAAATGCACCAAGATTATACGAGGAATGTGGAGAGAAACCACAAAGAATTTCTTGACATGGCCCCCCAAAACAAGCCCCTGAGCTTGAATCAGAGTTGGATTCGATGTCTCGTTCGTAGTTCATTTCAAGAAGTTGTTCAGCACACTTTCATCGAGAGATTTGCTCGAGTCCATTGAAACTGGCATTAAGATCTCCAAATTTGAAACGGAACCCATTTTTGTCTCGGCAATTGTTGACGCAGTTGATCCTCTTTTTCAGAGTTCTTATCTCCTCCGGGAATGTCATCCCTTATTTGGAAAGCGACTAACAGTTGAATCATCGATATTGGTAGAGACATGAGTTTTAGAGTTGGATGACGCTTGTAAGGAAGAAAAAATCCGGGAACGTATTGAACAATCAATAATTATTGTCGTAAAACAAAAAGTGTTCTCACTTGTCGTGCCTTTAAACGAACAACTGTGCAAGCTCATCAACGATGGCGTCGTGAATATCTTGCATAAATTATTGTTTTGCAACTCTTTCCAAGATATTTGAACTTTTTACGCATGAATGGCATGCTCGAAGAATTGCAACATTTCCGGCTAGCTGATTTCAATCGGGACGTCGATAAAATCTCAGCAATAGCACTCAAACCCAGAACCACATTCATGTTTTCCATTTTTGACCTAATTTTATAGCATAATTTTGTCCAACGGCTCGAAACCTAGAAACGTGCTGTCGAAATGCTGATTACTCAATTCCCTTTTCTAATTTGCATTTTGAGTAAATGAGGGACGAAAGTGGAAGAATTAAGAACAAGCTTAGCCACTATGTATGTTAATGCTCGTCCAAAAATCGTTTCATTTTCGTTTCGGGCACCCTGAGGCTTCCCCATTTTCAGCTTATTTATTTTGGCGTAAAGTCGAAGAGGCGACCTCTCTTGAGCTGACAATCCATTGATCTTTTTCGCTCTCGCATGAATATTTCAGTTTTCAAACGTCACGTGGCCTCTTCAATCCGATTTGGCAAATGGAGATCCAGATTAAAAATTTGCATATTATGAGGAAAAGTGGGGGGTACCAGGGAAGCACATTGAGGAGTGGTGCGTACGTGCTAGCATTGAGAACCGACGAACCAAATTCTGGCCAGGAGGTTGCAGACTTGGCACCATTCCCCTAATTTGGTAAGGTTCATTCAAATTTTCTACATACTCTGATGATGCATGACCCAGATAGCTTGCTAGTCTCTTTCACAAGATCGAGGGAGTGTCGGTATTTACCCCGAGTCTTTTCATCTCGGATTATGCCGACCTTCTTGACCCTGATGTCCGTTTTTTGCACTTACTTCCGTAGTGTCGGCGACCGTCTTTGATTAACGGATGACCGGGTGCAAAACCCTCGTTGCCCGGAATCCGATTGCTCAAAGGCACGTTGGGCGGAATTGGCGGGAGAGACCCATTAAACGAGCCGTATGGGTTGGTGGGAGTGGACGCACCTGACATGCACATCACGTTACCACTGTTTGGATTGGGCCGAAATGCAATGGGCCGGATCATAGTTTTGCCCTAAATGAAATGAAAAAGGACCGTAAGTTAGTGTTTCAACGGGGTGGATTAGCTTGTTTCCAGATACTCACTTTGAGGTTGGGAACGCCACTGACGGGTGCAATCATGGGCGGATGTTGATGATACTGATCAATGTCTTCATAAATTGGAACCGGTCCATTGTTTGAGTTGCTCATGTTGTTCGTTACGGGTGGCTCAGCCAAGCTGCGACGAGTTCGGGCAAAATTTGATGATCCCATGGATGAAGTGCTGGAAAGTGATCAAGACGACGATCTTTGTGAGGAAGTTCATGAAATTTGAATGATTCAACGAGAAGGAAAGTTTCCCCTCTAGCATCATCAAACACAATGGACTTGTTTGGTTTGGTCGACCTCGCTTACCACAACAAGAGCCAGATCGTGTGTGAGTGTGTGTGTAAGGAGGGAAATTGTGATTTCATCAAAATCAATTTATCAAGTTTACCCAGAATTTTTATGCTCGCTCATGTGGTAGTTATCAAATCATTAGGGACATAAATCTTGAGTAAGATTTCCTGGCCACGAAAACTCACAGTCAAGCCATAATAGAATCACCGTTCGTCCAATCATCCGCCATCAGTGCCCATCGCAATAATGATAGATAATTGCCTAATTAACCTAAGAATCAGCCGCGGAGGTCACGAATGCAAGGTCGGCTATTTAGTTAGTTGGGTACCCTCAAAAGAACTTGTTAATTCTAATACATATCCTTTACCTATTGCTAATGGTAGAGTAGATGACTTCGGAGGATGCACGCTCGACGGTTGGCGTGGGTGAATCTTCATCTGATATCAACGTTTCATGGCCTGAATCGGCCTGATTTAGAGTCGCCATCGTCAGACCTGAAACATTAGAAATGACAGGGGATGAAGTTTTTGTGCACAAGAACTAAGAAGAGGAAAGCGAGTTGTAGCTTATCTCCATCATCAACTACACACGTATACAAAAATAATGTTAATGGAAGCTCGCCAAGCCATTTCGTGAGGACAACCCGTGGGTCTTGTTTGTGGGATCGACGCTTCTAACCAAGTCACTTAGGTCTCATTTGTTAAACGATCATGGGAAAATCCGTAGCATCCTTGCCATTAAAGAGCCATGAAATGCGTGTGAAGAGCATTTGACTCGAGGAGGGCACCCTAAATGGTTTGTTTTGATAGGGTTGAGCCCTTGCGTGGCCTCATTTAACGACTCAATTTTTCTTATATCCTTGAGCTTTGCTTGCTCGAGCATACTCGCATGAGGAGGCATGGTTTAGATGGCAGTTAGTGAATTACGCATGTTCTTATACGGTAGATATGGCACTCTTTAAGTGAGTGAGTGAGTGTGCCTGTCTGAACGTGTACACGTTCGTGCAGTAAACTTGGAACACTGCAGGATATAATGACTAGAGGTGTCATTTTGGTGCAAATAAAAAGTGCAAAAAGTGCTACTAAAAGTGCAAAAAAAACAGGAAAAAACGCAAGTAAAAAGTGCAAATAAAAATTTTTCAAAATTTTTTAGTACATTCATTCACACGCATACTTACACTTACGAACTCACTCACACTTTCCCACTACACTAGAAGGAGGAGTTCCTCAAGGAGATTATATTCCCTCCGACGGTTGATTCCTTAAGCTACCTTCCCAAATCCAATCCCAAGTTTGAATGGAATTGATAATCTCGTCGTGCACAAAAACAGCTATTTTGAAGCCAAACACGCCTCTTATTTGTTTGTTGGACCTACTTTTGAGTGGCAACTCTGAAAACGTCGGATCTCGTAGAAAGATCTCCATGATGAGCTGAGAGAAACACATGCAAATCCAAGGAGAGCTTTTTTTCTCCTCGTCACTCACTTTGGAGTTAAACCAATTACGATTTTGGTAGCGGCTCAAGTGCTGGACGATATCGACAAAAAACATTTTCAAAAACCAGGTTCCAAAGCCATATGCAACGATAAGTTCGAGGAGGAAATTGTTGTTTTCCATTGCCTTTGCCAATCTGGTGGTAGCGATCACGAGAGATTTTTCTGGATCAAGAAAGAACTGATATTTTGGTTTCTCTATGCTTGTGTATGTGTTCGTATGTGAATGTTTGTAGATGTCAAGCACAACAGAGAAATTCAAGAAAATTGAATCTCTGACTTCAGATTTAAAAAAAATTATGTTCAAAAAATAAGTTCAAAAATGAGCAAATTGAGTACTTTTGGAATTTTAGTCCAAAAATGGCAAAAAGTGCAAAAAGTGCAAATAAATTGTGAAAAGTGTAAAAAAACATTTTGCGCCAACGCGACATCTCTAATAATGACTGACTTGATATCTCTTCCAGATCATCGGATGAGCATTTGAGTCGAGATTTGAAATGTATGTGCTCAAGCTCATTGTGTTGAAACCACTTTCCGAGCAGCATGATCTAAGAGAGGAGTGACATCCATCAGAGTACATACAGGGTTAGGCAGAATTAGTGAAACATTAAGTTTAAGACTGTGATTTAAACTGTGAGGCAAATTTTAAAATTCTAGGTTGAAAAATATAACAGGATAGAGGAAAATTGCCATGGAGCCCTAGACAATGTGGCAAAAAGAGGGTGAGGACTCCCGCGTTGGTCAAGGTTTTAAGCTTTCAAGTTTTTAAGCAAGGTTTTAAGGACCTTTAAGCTCACATCAAATCCAGCTTGTTCCATGAACAAGATGGCCAAACACTAATATGTGTCCCCACAATTGTTGGCTGGACCGTAAAAAAAGCCAACAAGGGCAACAAACACCACTTTTGGCTGTAGTTGAAGCAGCTTGGGGTGATATCCAAGAGGAGGGTATCAAGACGTTCATGGCGGTGGTTTAGCTCAGAGAGGGACATGACAAATAATCTTACATTATGTTATAGTATGTTATGTGAGTTATTTCACAATATTTTTGTTTCACAAATTCTGCCAGACCCTGTACACAAGTATGTGCACGCTTGGATGTAGACTGAACCGGAGAGAGAGAGAGCGAGATATGAGTTGTGCTTGTCTCTGAATGGAGCATGACTGGCACATTTCAAGGCGAAATGTCACATACTCGTACCACGACGATTTTGGAAAAGAAAACCTAAAGCTCCAAACACAAATTTCCGTCATAGGAACCATTTCCAATTCTCTTGTATAGCACAATCAATCGAGTCACCCGTGGATAACATCCGGCATTTTTCAACAATTGATTGCCCTCCAGATCGGAGTGGGAGTTTGGGATTCTTCCTCGATTTTTGAAAAACTTATTGGCACGAGGACCTGTTTTTCAGTCACCCATTGAATCCAAAATTTGTATTCTGATTCATTTGAATCCAACCCCCAAACTGCTAGTTATTTTCCAGTGGTTTTTTTTAAACTTCCCGATCATAAATTCCACTTTAATAGGAGATGAATTGTTGCCACCTTTTCAAAGTATGTTTCCTGCATTCCATTCAATACCATTCTTAAATGGGTTCAAAAGTATGAGTCGAGACGACCTTGCGATTTCCAGATGTCCTTTATTGTTATTCTCCCCAATGGGAATAGAGTCCAAGATCAGAACCACAATACAAATGCTAATCTCTTTTGGTAGGTCATGGTCCACTTTTGAGAAGCTTTGAAATAGGCATTCAGAGATAAAAGAGTTCAACGTCAAGTAAAATGGCGTTAGCCTTCTCCATCATTTCTAAGGTTAGTTGATGTGAGTAATATAAAGTACAGTTTGGATACGATAGTCTACAACGAACGAGAGAATTCCTTATTTATTCGTTAGAGATCCAGTCAAATCCAAAATAACATGTATTTTTATTTCGGAGTATTTTGTTCTGGTTTTGGGTCGAAATAATGTTGAATTTGAAGTTGGAATTTTTTAGAAATGCAACAAAATATTTGTGTTTTAGGATGGATCAAAAGATCGTACAAAATTAAGCTAATAGGGTTTGTGTATCCTCTTTAGAGTTTGATAATCCCCGAAAAGGTTAACTCCAAAAGAAAAAAAAATCAAAGGATATTAATATCAAACTTTGCACGCTCTATTAAAATGGTTTTTGTGTTGCTATGGAAAGAAAGTTGTTAATTGATGATCCTTCGAAACTTTGAGTGGTGTAGGCGAATGAATGCAAATTTTTCTGCAGTGATTTCTCAGAGAAACAATGAGGCTCATTTAGGACAGCTATTGTCCGTAAATAGGCCGCATGTTAACGCACCTAATTCAATAGTCAGAACACACCAAAATCAAGTTTGATTAACCGGCCTCGAGTATATACTCGTGGCAACTCCTGTGTTTAAAACGCAGCAGCTAAGGAGAGTACATATACTCACTGAATGCTAATGCGACTTAATTTTGGTATACTCTCGCTTTTGAATTTAGTGCGTTAACATGCGGCCTACTATCAACCTTTTTCATTTACCCATATCTCAATATTCAAAATCATGGCGATCAACATGTTTTCCCTATGACAAATTACCCCTTGGATCCCATTCAACGGGGTTTTCTTGGAGTGGGTGAGCATTTTGTTGCGAAATTTAAAGAGTACTTTGATTGCTCCTTTTTTCTACATATATTGGGAGATTTATGCTTACGATTCTCTTGGAGCGCCCTTCCCCATAAAGTCTAGCAATTTAGCGCTTTGCACATCCAAGAAAAGCCTCTTTGCCTACAAGTCCTTATGGCACTTTTTAAGTACCACCTTAAGAAGGAAGGACGGCTTAACTTTCCATTACATCAAAGTTAGCAGGCATGTCAAATGAAATGATATGCTCCCCCTCCCCTTCAGGCGAGACTTCAGGAAAGAGCATCTTGAACCGTGCAACCCCGCCCATTGATCCAAAAATTGTTCGTCAGGGTTAAACGTCGCTTCTTTGATCGGAACATCACATCCAGAATCCAGACAACGCGATTGCTCTTTGTCCATGACTATTGTTCGCTTCATCATCCAAGACTAAATTCCATTCAACATCAAAGGAGATGCAAAGAAATGTTGCCCATGATCATCTCTGCTTTATGACGACTTTGTCTGGAGAAAATTGACTTCGTTTTTAGAGGTGGGCCATTGAAAGCCGTTTTTAGCCACTCTGCTTTGAGCAGAGGGGGTCAATAAATTTGACAAAATTGGAGATTGTTAAACAGACTTTTGCTACGTGAGAGGGGCATGTCTGTAATTTGGCCGAATGGGGACAAAATTTAGGTTTGAGCTTTGGGCATCGCTTATCAGCTACGCCTCTTGCCATAAAGCTGAAACGAGGAAAGTTAATTGAAAATGAAATCCAAGTCCTGGAATTGTTGATTAGAGCATGACTTTAGAGGGCTTTAGGGTGTTGTGGATGTTCACACTCTGTCGGATTAGATTTATGTCCTGGCTTGTAATAGGATTTAGCTACAATTGATCCCTCATTTTTGTGGCCTCCAGCCAGGTCGAAAAGCCTTCTGAATTTCCTCACTTTTTCAGGCTCAGACAAATTAGTTTTTGATAAATGCATGAGAAACGGCCCAAAGCGCTCTTTAAAAAGACGAGGGGGTGAGAGACAGAGCCAGTTTTTCTCAAAGAGTTGATGATTATAGGCATCAAATCACTCTGGTTGTTCTCACGCCTTGGGTCATTTGGACTTGACCAACATTTAAAAGAGAGGGCTTAAAACCAACAAAACATTCCTTCTATCATACATGAACAATAGATATGCTGTGTACATACGTTGTACAAACATGTGCACTCGTTCATCTACTAGCTAGCTAGCTTGAGCATCATCGGTTGATCAGCAGGGGGCGCTTGAATCGTTTCTAGGGAGTGTCCAACTGAGGAAGATGTCGCTTGATGAGGTGATTGTCATTCATCTTCGGCACTCCCACCCCACGTAATCTTTGCACTCAAGTCAGAGGTGGGCTTCTTACTCGACTCAAACTTTGGCAAGGCCCCATCTTTAGCCACCAACATCGAGCTCTTTGGCCAAGAGAAATTTAGGATTTGTTTTTCATTATGATAATTGGACATTCTTAAACGAAATGAGGGTTTTGTGCGATAGAATTGAGCGAATTAAGTGTAGCTGACTTTGGAATTTCTCATTGTTTGCAAAAGTCATGACGGAGTTGTATTAATGCAGACTAATGCGAACAAAGAGAGCGATTGACCTCGATATATAAGAACACATAAAACAGGAATTAATGCGTGCCTGCCATTGTATAATTGATATCGAGCGAAATCGACCAAGTTGTACTTTACTCCCAAATTTTGACGTAGTTGACGTTTAAATGTTGAGAAAGGTCTTGAGATGACACTTGATCACTCATGAAGATCAGAACTAGTTAAATGTATGTATCTCATGTCGAATAGAATGTGCTTTAGTTAAATCAGTCAATGATTGAAGTTGGGCAAAACGTTTTTCTATACATCATGCCCATGGACGTCTAATTGACGCATCCAGCTACAACTTCATTCACTAGCTACTATGGGTGTCTCTCTCTCTTTTTCAGCATTGGGAACAAAACCTTCAAGTTACAAGTATGGAGCCGATGTAGCTTTGTACACCATTTTGCTTTCGTACACTAAGTAGGTAAAAGTTATGTTTCATTTATGAAATTTTGTTTGTTTTTCCAACTTCTGGAATTTCCTCCGGAGGTAAAACCGCTTTTCTCTTATCCCAAACCCCCTTTTTTGGAAACGACGTTCTAGTCGCCTTACTCCTTACTTTTTTAGTAACCTATTCATTACCGCCCTGTGATTGATAAATGAATTGAGTCCACAATTTAATGCAGGATTTGGTTTTAGAAGTTGTCATGACTCATGAACAGGGCCACCAGATAATTGTATATTACATTTTACAAAGTAATTGCAAACATCTTTAATATTTGTCCAAAATTATAAGGAGGGGATTTTTTCTAATATTGGAAAATTGCTTGTTCCGTTGAAAATTTTCTGGAAAAATGTTAGTTCATCAGTCATAATCAAAATTAGCAAACAGGCCAGCATACTTTTGCTCATCTTCGGGGCCACCAGATACTTGTAAATTATAATTGATAACGTTATTACAAAATCTGCGATTTTTGTTCAAAATGAGGAAAATTTCAAAACAAAATGGCGAAATTGCATTTTCCCTTCAGGATGGTGAGATAAAGGATCGCAAAATTAAAATTAGAAAAGATTGCTCTTATTTTAGAAACTAAGCATTTTCAGCTCTTTTTCGCATGGACTTTAGTTCATCAGCTATTCTCAGCTTCAACGGAAGATTTACAGATGATGGCAGTGTAGGAAAAGGTCATTTTCTACTGCAATCAATTAGAAAAGTGGTGGGAAAATTGCCAAAAAAATCGATTTCCTTACATTTCTTCTCAAAATAATTTTATAAAATACTACATTTTTCGTAATATTTTTTCACCAAAATTTGGTGGTCTGGTCATGACATATCCCTTATAAGAATTGAAAAATAAAAGCAAATAAAGTAATGGTTAACAATCTTAGCTTCGATTGGCGTATATCATTGTTTGTTTAATACACAATACATTTATAATAACAAAAGAAGGTGTGTTGTACGGTGACAATAGCCTGTTTTCTAGAATAATGCGTAAAAGTCCAGATTTTGGGAAACAAGGTGCGGCGTCTTGGAGATTAAGTTGTGCTCCCCCGGGAAGACAATTGTTGGCCTTACATATTTGTTTGTCAAATGACGAATTTGTTATTTAGTCTGATCTAGTTCTGAATCTTGACACAGGCATAAACAAACGGCTTTATCTTCACACTCAAGTTTGAGCCACAAAATGTCCCACCAAAGTGACTCAAGCTCATCAATGGGGATTTCAACCCTTTACATCATTTCTTCAAACAAACACCACGATTAGTGTCACTGTGAAGTTGGTAACAGGATTGATCTGAAACTGTCTTACAAGCAGTAAAAACAATAAGTAAGACAATTTTTGCGAGATAAGCTTCCCATCTTTGCTATATAAAACAGAGTCTTAACGTTCATTGAACAACAGTGAACGTGTTGTCAACATGTCGAGAGTCGCTTTGATCACGGGAGCAAGTTCGGGCATTGGAGCGGCCATCGCTCTCGAAATGGCCAAAGTCGGCCACTATGCTCTGGCCTTGACCTCGAATGAGAAGGAGAACTTGGAATTGGTTGGCCAGCAATGCTTGAAAGAAGGTGCTCGAGAAGTTCATTTGATCATGAAGGATCTCATGGATCTTGGTCAATGCCAAGAGTTAGTGGCGGAGACCGTGGATCATTTTAAAAGTAAGAATGTTAAGTTTCGATTGATGCTGGATTTCATTGCAAAGGCTCTCATTCTTAGAGTTAGATGTATTTGTGAGTTGCGCGGGAATGTCCCAAGGTGCCCAAGATATAGAGGATAAATGTCTGAATGGAGTTGATAAAGTTATGCGTCTCAATTACCTGTCGCCATTTGCCATTACTCAAAAAGTGTTACCTCACGTGATAAAAACCAAAGGCAGTATTCTCTTCATCGGTTCAACCTTAGGTAAGTGCTTGAGATCCATTCTTATACTTAAACTCGAATTCTCATAATCTAATGCTATTCTTTTTGTAGCAACGATATCTTCCTCAGGGGTGATCGATTATGCCGCATCAAAGGCTGCCTTGCATTCCATGGCCCAAAATGTGGCCCAAGAATACTCAGCCACTGGCATTCGAGTGAATGTCTTGGCCCCAGGAGCCATCGCCACTGAGTTATTCAGAGACATGATGAGTGCCAACGGGTAAGCCAGTACCGCTATCGACTAAAAAGACCAGTTTCAAACTAGGTTTGTTTATTCGCGTTTTTTCTAGTTCCGAACAATTGGACCAGTACGGTAGCCTGATTATTCCCATGGGCCGACTGGGCCGACCTCATGAAATCGGCAAATTGGCAGAATTCCTCGTTTCTGACAATAACATGTACATGACAGGATCTGTGGTCAAGGTCGATGGAGGTCAATCCAACGATAAAAAGGCCGGACAAGTGCGCGCTGGAGAGTGTATGCGAGCCGTTGAACGGGAAGCGGCAAGGCTGAAATCTATGGCTATTAACGGGCACGAGGCCACGACTTTAAGATAATGAGCTGAATTGAGAATTTTTTTTGAAATATGAAAGAGAATGTACAAAACATAATGTGCTGAAAGCAAATTCATCTAATCCACAAGGGGTCGAGCGTCCCGGACGAGTTTCTACTTTCTTGCTGTGCGAATGATGAGATCCTTTGAGCACCTTGACAGATAGGATTGTAAAAGTGTCATGTACGAGAGACTCATAGCTCTCGACAAAACTGAGGAAGTAAAAGTTTCCTTTTGTCTCTTGAGGGGTCACGTCAAAAAGAAAATGTCGCTTTTTTTTGAAAATCATTATGGAAGGTTCGTGACTTAATACACGAGAAAGAGTTAACTAAAATGTCAAACAACGGTCAGCATTATCTTTATGTACATCTGGATTCTGCATCTGGATTTTTTCCGCGTATGTTGATCGATTACGTACAACAATGCAATGAATGGCGTGTTTTGTCACTAAACACCTGCTGATGGTCACATGTTCGATCCCTCTCTCTCTATCTCGTAAAGAAAACTGATCTTGTATGAATGCAATAAAATCTGGCTAATTCTAAAGAACTTATTAGTCATGTCTATGTTTACAGTTTGTAGCTTGTCAAGGCAATGAGTTACTTCAGATCGAGGAAGAGGGTATTGAATCGTAAGGAATTTCTTTCGCAAATCTGACCAAAGCTAGTCAGCAATTCTTTTGCTGTTTGTCTGTTCAGTTATCCCTCACGGCTAATATGTAGATATCCATATGTAGTCGGACGGTCCACTCTGCAATCCATCGCCATCTTGTTTTTTTTACCTTGGTGGCCATAATTTGATAATGCATCTCCACTCCATCATTTTCGTTGGAAACCATACTCACTGTGTAACGTTCTTTCGCTCGGTTGGACAACTCGGAACGAAAACGAAAAGTGCCCATGTGGACGTCACGAGATTTGGGCATGTCCTGAAGGCTTTGAAACCCGCATATTTCGACACTGAAATCATCCGCATCTGAGGATCTGTCAACTTGACAGGTTCGAGCCTTTAAAGCTTCGAGTGAAAATATGGTTCAATTGAAAGGACGCGATTGATTGATCCCTACTCAACCTTCTGAGACAATATCAAGCCGGATGAATAGATCCTTTGTGCGCCAGAGCTCCTATTCTTGAGCTTCAAATCTTGGAAAGTGGGAAATGAACACTTTCCTTTTTCCTGTTAATGCCCAGGATGATTCCACACACGAATCTTGATTTCCTCTCGAGTTTTCAAGTATCAACACCACCATTCCCCAATCCCAACTTCTTCTTTCCAGCTTCAAAGTGAGCGAAACAAACCCGAGCTCATACTGAAGATCAATCAAGTGGAATTTTTCTCAGGGAATGGGCAACGTAGCCATTCTCTGGAGCTTCTGGCTTCTCCATCCAAGATTTCAGCCATTGAACCTGAGGAATTACTGCGCTTTTCTTTTAATGCGGCAGCTTCGCTAATGCATCACTCATTGAAAACCATGTGAACGCCGACTTCTCGTTCGATGGGGGCCGGAATCTCAAGCTTGAGAGAGAGGAAAAAGTGGAAGAAGGGCGCCTTTGACATCTCATGAATACCAAATCAAAGAATTGTATACACTCCACTCCTCAGAAACAGTGGACCGAGACTTGAACTTTTCTTCTATTCCTCTCAGTTCCAAGGGTTCTGCTGGAGAAGAAAAACATCGACCAACGAGAACAAGGCAATGGTATCGGTGGCAGAGATTTGAGGTTTCTCTTGTTACACTATCAAACATCGATTTAGAGCTATCATCATCTTCGTTCGGATGGATAAACGTTCCTGTGAAATTTCCCAAGATCTTGGCACCCCAAGCCACTCATACAGCCACTTCTCTAATCCAAACGGGTCACCAAGATCAAATGACCCCATTCTCTTCCAATTGAAAAATGAAAATCGTAATCACCAGGCTTATCTCAGAAGAGGTAAACGGACGTTGGAAAAAAGGTTCTTTGAGACATGTCTCAAAAGAAGGATCTGCAAATTTATGTTGACATACGTTTGCGTGGGTTGTTTCCACTAAAAGATTCTCTAAAAGTCCGCATGTGTCAATCGGTGGTCACTCTGGCCACGAACCAACGAGGTGATGTTTGAAATTTGGGAGAAATCAGGAGAATGCAAATTCCTGGACGTTTCTCAATCAAGTCCTACTGAGACAATTTCCTTTCCAATCTGATCAATCACTCATTTGGACGTCCATGTGTGCATATTCCGCACCACCACTCTTCTCAACCCCAATCACTAGGATCGCTCTGCGTATTACACCATCGGCAAAATCATCATCTTCGCCATTTTCATTTTCATCATACCCCGTTAGGAAATGGACCCGAATGAATTTGACTTGGCTTATCTTAGAAAAGAGAACTCCTTTTACAGTGCAGAGCATTAAAAGCGTAGCATAAAGCATTGTAATCAGCCTCTCTATTCATACACACGTACAAACCTTTCACGGCTAAGATCCGCAATCGGTCAGATTCAGAGACGCTTGCTTGAGTGCTCGTCCCCGAGACATTTCGCTACCAACGACTTCTAATGTTGGAATTGAGATATCGCCAGCCTCACAAATAGGTTCGGATGGCCAATTTCGTGATTCAAGCTTATCGCAAGACATTCCCCAAACCAATTTGGAGCCGCCGGGGCTCTTTCCTGAAGCCACGCGGCACCTGCCAGGCTTTTATGCCAAGGGTATTACTCTAAAGAGCTAAAGGGTAATAAATATGTAAAATAGGCTTGAGGCGACTTGCACTTTTGAGAGGATGGGAGGAGAGAGGAGGCAAGTTGGCCAAGCTGAACTTCCTCTGGTACATTTAGAGACCCTCTGTGGGTCAGGAGGCAGAGGAGGTACTCTGGTTGTGGTAAGTGCAGCATGGTGAAATCTACCGTCCTTAATGGGCAGCTCACTTTCGCTACTACTTGCTGCTCCATGATGGGGAAGGAAGCAAAAAATGTAAGGATCTCTTTCCACTCCGGCCCATAACAATCAGTCTGAGATGAAAGGAGAGTAAACCGACTGAGGTGGAGACGAGGACAAAAAGCCCCTCATTTCCAGGATTTGGCCCATAAACCAGCCGCAGTTGAACTTTCCCGGCTATTCGTAGTTTTAGTCAATGTGGGCCACTGTGTTTACTGCAGGCACAAATTTGCGCTTCACTTGCCCCCGCCGTCAGGTTCTCTTCAGCTTCATTTGCTTTGTAATTCATCCCGATTTGACCATTAGTCAGCTCTTTTCGCCATTTGCCTCTGACCAATCCTGTTCGAACGAGTTTCTCTCGCACATTAAGCTGGGGCCAAAAGTGATCCATCATTGGTTTATGCGTACCTGAAATCAGAATCAAAAGTCTGCTCAATGGCAATTCAAGCGAGCTAGACGCTATGATTTATTTTTATGGGTGGCCAACTTTGCATAAAATGTGAATCAAATGTGCAATGAACATTAATCAGTGGACCACAAATGAGATAACGTCATCGCAACCAGATTGCACATTGAGTATAAAATCCTCAATCAGGACAGTGCTCTACCTACCAACCAACCATTCACCCACCTTCCATTAATCAATCAATCAACTCACTCACTCGTGAGATTTCAGATCGACTCCTCCATTCATCTCGAAGAGAGCAAAATCGATTTCAAGAGGCTCAAAAGTGAGGCCGAAGAAAGTGCGCAATTGAAACCACGGCCTTTGGCTTTAGGGTGAAATGCTATTTATTTTGAAGTCTGGGAGCGAAATGAAAATGGATCTTTTCTGCTCGTGGAGAGGTAGAGTAAAAAATCTTTGGTCATCCTCTCCAGTCTTTGGTTAGACAATGCTTGTCCATGGGCAAATGTGAAACGTAAACAAGTTTTCTTGAAAGTCAAGTGCCTTCTTTTGAGTCAGTTAAAATCTTTAACAGAGGCTCTCATAATTTTAAGCCAGTCACCCTGACGATCGATTCGACACGAGCAAACTTTCAAACCAAAATCCTGAACGAATAGGAAGAGAGCTAGCGTAAATGGAAAGGTGGTTCATGTACTTTTATCACTTTTTAAGATCGTGGAACGAAACCGATAGAATTTTCTGCATTGGGCGGTTAGTGGATGCCAACCAGTCAGTGTCTAACTATAATGTGTCAACTTTGACACCTAAGAACGTCAGTATTTTGTTGTGAGTTTGGCGTGGTAAAGAAACTTGATACAGCACAGTTATCAATCACTTCTGAGACAAAGGAGAAATTCCAGTCCGAGTGGGTCGAAGAGATCAAACGATCGAGAACGAAGCGTTTCTGAATCGAGCTATCTGTGGTCATCCGGAGGGTCCTGAATTGATGAGCATCAAAACGATATTCCAGTCTATCTCGAGAGTTTGGCCATTTAGCCGTTCTATCTCGAGCCAGAACTGTCCCATCATTGTGGTTGGATATGTTGAAAGTGTTAGCTGGTAGTTTTGTAGGATCTTTCTTTTCGCATTGCCAGCTCACTTTCTAAAAGGAGAGTCAAGTGTTTGGCATCTTCATTGTGGGACTCGCGAAAGAAGGGAACATTGAAAGTCGAGCTAAGTCACCCTCTATTCATGCTAATGCGCCGTTACCAATAAAAATCTTTTCCGTTCATCTCCATTTAGAGGCGAAAAAAGAACTCTTCCGGGCCTTTCTCGAGAAACAATGACTGGACATAAGTTGTTGTGTGCTCATTTAAATTAAACCACAAGCTCTATGGAAAATGAAAGTGAGTCCATGTTCACTCTTCTCACTCGACAAACGTAAAGGGTGCTTTGTGTTTAGCTGGAAACTCTTATCACGGTGCTCAATCTTTCAATTTAAGAGGTTCTCAATGTCAAAATAATCAAGAGCGGACCATCATTTGGTAAGATCAGAGGGTGAATTCGTGGTTTTCTTTTCCTTTTCCATTTAAAAACGAATCTCGCTCTTTCTACACCATCTCTAGAGAAGCTGCGAGTCCTGCCATGAAAGTTGAGCCCCAACTCAAATTCATGTGGGGCAATTAACTTTTCTCTTTCAAATGGCCACCTTGGATCCAAAGCCATTTGTTTCTTTCTTTCATTCTTGAGATCCATTATTGGATGGATGGAGGCACTCTTGGAGGACGACAAGGTGGAGGTGGAGGAGCAGCAGCAGGCCGCTTTGGTTTCTTTTGCGGTATAAGGAAATCAAATTTGTAGTTTACATCTTGTTTTTTGTCATGTCAAATTCTCTACTTTTTGCCAACCTTTGTTTTGGGAGCTCCGAGTTGAGAAAACAACAACATCAACCTCGCCAGGCATCACACAAAGACAGCACCTCCATTCTTCTCGGAGAAATTTGGTAGAACAAAAAAGACACTTGATGGATAGAGGAATGAATACAGCCTTGACTTGACGAGACATCCAAATTCATGGATGCTTTCAAACGAGGTAACTGTTCAAAACAAGGCTCTGAAGGACAATCTTTAAAATCTGTTGATTGGCAGAAACTGAAAAGAATTTTACAAACCTACGAGTACTGATGGGTCGCTTCAAAGTAATCAACGATCATTCTCCTTTTTATCATTAAATACGACACTTCTTGGCATCATGTAATTGTGGGGAAGAACTCTTAAACCCAAGAAGCCCTTCGTCACGCCCACTCGATGACCTTGATTATAATCCTATGTCAACATATTTGCCCAATTAGACCCACTCTTTCATGTGTGGCTGATTTATGCAAATACTATTTCACGACGTTCGTTCCAAGATATCTAGTACTACGTAACTAAACGTGTGGTTTAAGGTATTTTTGAAACATGGTGGCTTGTCAAAGCGAACGAGAATGTGGTGGATAGTTCACGCTAAGATCGTGCATCTTCTCCTGATGGATGCGAGCCTCTTTTTAGGGTGGGCATAGGACCCATTGAGCCTCATGTTAGCCTGTATTTCGATGCCTCCCACACATAACACTCTCGAACCAGAATCCGTGTACAGCGTACGGACATTGTTCAAGTGCTGGGTGATAAAGTGGTGTTGCTTTAGAGTCCTATGTTCGTTATTATTATTTCAAGACGAGGGTGCCACTTGGAACTCGAGAATGAGCCATGTGGATCACGCCATTGGCTCGAAATGATTGCTAGAAGCGACGGTCCTTGGTCTCAGCTGCTCCTGGATGAGCTTTGCATTTCATGCAGAACTCGCTTTGAATACTCGACTCAGTCAGATTAGCTCGTATATCTATACGGAGTGTTGATGTCATCTGTCTTCCGCATATATATTTATAAAACGATGTCTGAAGGTCGAACAAGTCTTTACAAAAAAAGCTCCAATTCCTGGGGATGCGTGGGAGGAATTCTGATAAGATTCCAAAGCTTGATGAATGGACCGTCGTGATCCTCTGTCGACATCCCCAATTTCCATAAAAGCGCAAACGAGATTGATTTTGAGTCAACGAAATGCATGCGTATTGCCCTCAGGAACAAAGTACACGATATCAACCGCGATCTTTCAGCGCTTTTTAGGAAGGCCCTTGACAGCACTGATTATTGAACACGAATCATTTCGTTTCTAATGATGTCGTGGGGGTTCAATCCTCATCCCACGTTTCTGTGTCCCGACATACTGCACAATCAATGGCACAGTCACTATCCTGATGGATAAATCCAAGCACGGAAAACGTTCAAAGCCAAGACGATTCGCTTCAGGGTGGGGCAAATTGAGGAAAAATGAGTTTTGACTTGGTGCTTGGCCGACCGCTCAATGTCATTAATGCTTATCGAATATTTATTCCTCCATCCCCGAAGTTCAGAAGCTGGCTGGGGATCCTCCCCCAGTCAAAGGAGTTATTGGTCCAGGGGATCGCTAGGAGTCAAGCACACCTATCATTCATTACTCACCCACCAGTCAGCACTAAGATCTAATGGATGAATTCATGTCCAAGTTGGCCGTTGATCAAAATCACACCTCCGTCGTTCCTTTGAAACTTGTGACTGACGAGATATGAGTTAGTATCTCGAGATACGACCGTATGTTCTTGCAAGAGTCCCTCGGAGAAGAAGCATGATGATCATGATCACATCATGAAGAGGCCAAGGACCAAATTTAGGGCAGATTCAAATCTCTCAGTGAGTCGGCCCTTTCTGGTGACTGGGATTTACCGGTGCGGACTGTGGAGGGCATAGTACATATATCGTATACATAATCCTATCATGATGAATCTCAAGCAGGCTGGCTTAATCATCATTCAATGTATCTTTGTGCTAGGATAGTTCAAATCTCCATCTTGTTCTTCTTCTTGATCATCATCATCATTGACTCACACATGATACATCAAGCGAGTTGGATTCGACGGGCGAAAATGCCTCGCGAAACCGCTTCGGTTCAACATATTATGCATGGTGTGAAATTCAATCCTGGAGATTCTGATTTATCTGGCACTCAGGTCTCTTTTTCCAAGCGTCTAATTTGGAGAATGACAATCCAGTTCTGGCAGCCCTTTTCTTGTCTCTCATTCCCATTCTCATAGAAGAAGGCAAAGTAGTAGTAGCAAGAGTATTAGATGTGCTGAGGGTACAAAACACAAATCCACCATGGACAGACTAACAGAGTTACTTTGGTTCTCTTTTGGAGCGCTGGCAATTGGTACAGAAATACGTGCTTGGCAATTTCTTGCCTCTACTCGGAACCAACTCAGGGGTCTTTATTAAACCAGTGTACTGAGCCTTAAGTACTGACAGACGTTTTCTCTCTAGGCAAGAGAGATAACTGTATTTGGTTAGAGACCTATTTGAGGACACTATTTTCCCTGGACAAACATAAAGAAAGGAATCGATCTGTTGGGACAATATCAGTTTGTAGTCCTGGGAACTAAAAGGGCGTGTCATTGCCAAACAATGAACCCGGATTCAATTTAGATATCAAAAGTCAACCACATTTAAAGTAAAGAGTTTTCACCAACAAAGTACGTAATTGTGAGCTCCAGGCTTTCATGAAAACAAATTTTAGCTTCAATAAACCACCCTCAAAGAAAATGCAATTTTCTTCCAATGTCACGAATGCCCAAATAGCCATGTCATTATGCCATTTCGGATTATTCCAAATCCTTCTTTCAGACGGGCCGAATGAAAAACACTGAATGCTTTTGAACGCGTTTCAAGGTGACATTTGTCAACTTGGGCTGTGTCGATGATTGTTATTGTTGCGTGTTCATTGACGATTTTAGGCCCGAATGCTTCTGGCCAAATCCCTTGAATCTTGAAAAGAGCGGAAGTCTGATTCATTCCCAAGGTTTAGCTTCCACAACCAATGCGTGTTTCTGTATTTCAACAACGAGTCTTTGACGACACAGCCTCGAGCCAAAGATGAGGCTTTGAGGTTCTCGCACCGATTTTCAAACTCAACCCACTAAAAGACTCACTTAGGCGAAGTTGCTCCAAATTTTTGGCCACCAGTGCCAATCCATCAAAATCATCGTTGGGACTGGCAACTGCGCCATGGCCACAAGGGCAAACCGATTGTGTTCATCGTTTCAACACTCGTAATTTATTCATTGCCTCGGAGAATCGAATAACTCGTCTTAACGTACACTCGTTTGATTGTGTTTTATTGAGGGGGGTTGCTCGATAGAAAAGTAAGCACGAACTAGGAAAGGTGAGACGTGAGGCATCTGATTCAAAGGGAGCAAGAGCGATTGGATGCTATCGTATGACCTGATTTCTCGAGTCGCTGGGGTTATTCCTTGAAATGTGTCATGTCGTCTCTAACTCTCTCTATCCGTCGCTTTGGCAGATAAAAAAATATCGTGAGCCATCCTAACACGTGTACTCGTTTTTCGTTCCAGAGAAGAACTGTATCAAACAGCACGCACGTTCACTCATAAGGATGTACAGTACGTAGGTACATGCACGCATGCACCATTTGATCATGCTTAAAACTCGAAATAAAGAGAAACATGTCGTTGGGAACTTGAAAGAAAGCGATCCTTTGCTTGCTAAATTTCAGGTTTGGACAGACCTCTTTTCCCCGGGTGAGCAATGAAAAGGAGCCTTCCTATGTAATAGATTTGAGCGTAAACTTCTGATTATGAACACACTTTTTGGCACACTGGTTGGCAAAAAAGCCTGGAGGTTAACTGTGAGAAAAAGCCAGTACCAATTTGGCAATGAAATACCTTGTGTTCAATACCGGTGGCGTGGGCAATTTCAAAATATTGCGAAGATAGCCGCACGACTCTCCGATCTTCGAGACGGAATGTTTTCGTTTTGAATTCGAGTGGACTTGAACCCGCGAAATATGAATGGGAATTCATCTGCCGAAAGAAGCTGGAGCATTGGGATTCGGCGCTTGGTTAACTCAACCAGATTTCGCCATGTGCCCCGAGAAATCGTGATTTCCAATGGGTCTGCGTGATGTTTCCAGTCCAACAGTCATTACTGCCATTACTTTTCATTACTCATGCTTGCTGGCATTCACTTCACATCCGAGGATGAGCACCCAACTCATTATCCACGTCTTGAACGTTAAATGTGCTTAAATTTACATTCAGCGCTATCATTGCTAAAGCTCGAGTTGGATGTAAAGTGAAAAGATGTTTAGAAATCGGCAAGCCTGAAAAGCAAAGTGCGTTAACTTCATCCTTCTCTAATGGCATCAAACGTATCAAACCCCCTTAGGCGAAAGAATTTGATGCAAGATCAGTGTCGCCAAAAATTGCAGTAATACCCTTTGACACCCAAAGCTGAGCCATCGGGATGGGTAGTGTCCGTACAAGTACAGAAGCTTTAGAGGAACCGTTACATACACCCTTGAATCGAAAACAATTGGGTTCGAGGACGCATGTCCAGTATGTGCAACCCTTTCCATCTTGTGTGTGTGTGTGTGAATGAATGGACAAAGGTATCTTCCCAAACAATGACGATCGATCTCTCCCTCTGTTACAAAAATCGGAATGCATGGCCATTCTCGACCATGATTGTTCAATCTGGTGAATCAATATTGAAAGGGTAGACAGATATACGTAGTCAGCCATGTACCGTAGTGCGCAATAGAAGTGCTTGGTTTCGTATCTTGTGGCCCTATTTGAAACGGCCAGGAATGCCTTGGAGTGTGAATTTGAGATGTGAGGTGGGTGATAATGGCCGATTGCTCAAACATCACAACAAACAAGCCTTGTCATTTTAGAAATCCACGCACTCCTCTGGCCCGGAATACCAATGATCTCATTATTTTTGTAGGCTCCCAATTGGAGATGCTACCAAATAAGGAATCATGGCGCTTTTAAGCGACCGTTTGTGAGCGAGTTGATCGTCAAAAAGTGGAACCACATATACTTGTACTTTTTCTAAACCAACCTCCCTTGAACCAGGAATAATGAGACGAAGTCGACTGGTTATTGTTGGATGTACGCATTATTCAAGGTGAATTATGAGCTTTGTCTCTTGGCAGGGAGTTGATTGAATTATGCAGAGAGACAAAGGATTTTTTCGCACCCATCGCTCTGACATCAATGCAATATTATTTGGGGGGTCTCGCAAGCCAATTTCAGGATTGCCAAACCTGCAATAAATCATCGCATCCGTGCGCATTAGCTAATATTACGCACCTCTCGCTTGCGTAGACCTGCACTACGTAAAAATAGCCAATTCTACACGCACTCAATACACTTTGGAAATCTTCTTGAACAAATCGCTAACTTGCTTGCCTCTCCTTGACTTACTTCTTCTTGGAAGTTCCCTCGAATTTGGGTGTCAAATCTCGAGAGAGGTTGAGAAATCTGGATCTGTCACTCCTTCTGTAGCTCTCACATGCACATTACACTCACACACTCAAATTCACTCTGTGAGATTAATTGATCATCGGGAACTCCCGAGACTTCGTCGACTTTGGAGGTCTTCGTGCCATTTGGAATCAACTGAGCTCGCCCTCATAATTTCTCACATGCCAATGGAACTTTCCTTTCGTGGCCCCAATTTTCTCCCTCTCCAAGGAAGACAGAAGTCGTTGGATTCGGAATTTGCCGAGACAGACACATTCAAACAAGACATTCTATTGATTCGGAATCAACCCGCTTCTCCCATTGTTTCATTAAAAAGACATTTCAAACCATAGACTGGAGATCTTAATGAAGTGCATTTGGCGGACGCCTCTAGAAAAAAGGTGTAAACCGTAAACCAATTCAAAGACAGGAAGGGCGTGAACCCTTCAAACAACCCGAGTTGAAATTCAACTTCGATTCCTTCCATCCACAATCGGTGTAGTGTACATACGAGACAGGACAAAGTACAATCGATTTGAACACCTGTACTACTTTACAAAACATGTGGACCCTAAATGAGATAGGCTAATTACGAGAATCAAGTGTGGATTCTCAAGCAATGACATCGAGAGGCTATCGAAATTGTGTTCCCAAGTGCGGTAATAATTCATTGACAAATTTTTGCCATGCCTCGAACTCTTCAATTATTTATGTTCCATTAGAATGTGTGGGAAATTCGCTTTTTTGAGCCTGTCCAGGGAGCGAAGAAAGATTTGTGGATGGTACATGGATTGAGTACCAAATCAAAGCCTCCACATATTATTATTCTTCAGTGACCAACTTTTCCTCCTCTACTGATGCGTGTCTTACAAAACGTTTTTCTTTACCAATCTAAACTCAAATCCACCTTGTCGTTTTTGCCACCCGCAAAATCTTTGTCGGAGAGGAAAAGAACAATGGTTTTCGCTAAATTGTTCTGGGCCTCATTATTGGGATGATGTGGATAATGATGGCCGACGTGCCGGTTTGGATGCTGGCACCTTTTGGTGTCAATGAACAAAGTGAAGAAGGCGACCGGAACTCAAAGTTGGCTCATTGTCATTGGCCTCATCAGTTCGGGTCAGGGGGTTCAGCGTTAATTATCAAAACAATCTGCTCAAGGGTGCGTTGCAATGAGTTTCCTTGACATGAACCCCTCGTTTATCATTCCCAGAATAACAGAACCAGAAAAAAGCCTCAATATTGCACACGAAAGGATTGGGAAAGAGAAATGAAATGAGGGACGGAAGATTCCCAGAAGAGGGTTCGAAACTCAAAGCATGACCCACATCTCCTAATATTCAAGATATGAGGATGAAAGGAGTTCCAGTTAAACCGGTACTCCTCCGATTTACGTAGCTAGCTAGCACGTGATGTGTTAAGCGAATGAGATTACATATTTCACATGTTTTGTGGTCTCGATGACAGTCTTCTTCGAGCCCTCTTGGTATTGATGACCTTTGGAGTGAACCCGACTAAAACAACCAGCGCACGAGTATCTCACATGGGATGATGAGACGAAGTATTCCTCTCGCCTGTGCGAAGAAATGAAGCTCTACATGCCCAACCATAGAACCATCCTTCACTAAAAAACGAGAGAGCTTATGCCAAGTCTCGTTCTGAAGAGGGGCAATTGAAGGAAAGTGAAGAGGGAAAAAATCTAGCCCGTTAACAAATTGAGGGTTTAGTTGTTCCTTGACGGAGAAAAGTGTAAGCAAATCTAAGAACCGGTCGGAATTGAATATGTTATGAAGCGTGGCAAATCATTTTTGGGACTTTTCAAGTGGCGATGTAATCAAAGTTTGATAAGATGTACTAAAGTAAAAAACCTCTACAAATAATTTCAAGTATTTTTTTGGTTTCAAAATGTAGACGACGACGATCATCGATAGTTGCCTAGAAATGGTGCAGGCTGATCTTGAATATTGGTCATGCTTTTTCTTTACATCTATCTTCCTCTTCCTTTAACAAATGTTGTTTGTCTGGTTTTCCGACGGAACAATTGGAATACAGCATTATTCTTGGGCCAGTTTGTAGGGCCTCATTGAATACATCATTGGTATTTTTTCTACACTTCCAAAATAATTATTTTGTTGATATCTTTGAAAAGAATCAAGTGCTTTGTTATTCCAGATTTTGCTAGATTTGTGTAAGACTCCTTACGATCTAAGACAACTTGTGCCTATTTGAGCGAAAAATTAAGGAGGAGAGAGTTACTCGTAAATGCCAAGACGGTTGGTTGTGTGATGCTCCTCGTTTTCACGTCTTGGATGGGAATTTGGGAAATTGTGGAGGAAATGAAAGGAAATGGTGTTTCTTTTTTTTGGAGGGACCTTCTCGACTCGAGTTTCACAATGTTGCCGAGAATCATCATCTTCGCCGTTTTTGTCGTTCCCATCATTATGCCTATAAGTAACACCAAGAAACGGATGGTTTCAAAATACCCGTCTGTTCCGGGCCCAACATAATCTGGGACCAGTTGGTCGGTTGGTTGGTTGTTGTTGTTGTTATCGGTGTTCAGAGTCGTAAACCAGGCCCCTTAACTAACTACGTGGTATGTTTTGCCATATCAAGGCATTGAAGATTTTTCTTGGCTAGGAAACGAGAGGCCCCGTCCAAACAAGGTTCTGGATCGGCTTCCAATTATAATTCAATCTCAAAACGTGATTCAATCTAGATAAGGTTGCTCCAGAATTTTTCTGGCAAGGCGACACTTTACAGCAACAGCAATAACAATGATACTGAGGACGGAAAATGCTGGTTCAGTACAAACGAGTACGTTAGCAATAACTAAAGTTTGATTGTTATTAGTAGAAACTTGAAATCAATACACGCTCTTATCAACACAAACCGAAACATCGATAACTTGTCATAATTCAAGAGAATGGAAATGAAGCTGTTTCATTATGAATTTACGAAAGCAAAGGTTAATTGCTAGGGCACCTTTCAAGTAAATCAATTTTAGATTTGCCTTAAGTCTCTTCGAACGCTTAGTATTTTGACCGCCCTTCTTTCAGGAGACAATGGAATAGACCTCAAATTGGTTCATTAAACCAAGGCCGCCTTCAAGTTGGAGGTCTCGACAATATTGAGTCATTTCTGATTTGTCGGGTGTCATTAACTCATTGCTTGCTTACTTGGCTCCCTTCATATTTGCTCGACTTCCCCCTCGTGAGGAACCACATCCATCCCACTCTTCAAGGTGAATGAATCCCTGATGAAAGTAAACCCAGAAGTGGTTATCGTAATTCCTCGAAATGCTCATCGAGAATCATGGAATCACTTATAAATCACGAGATCGGCAAGAATGGAACGTGATGGAAGCCATGAGCATTGAGGGTCTCTCGTCAGTCGATCCCAAGCTTTGAAACGAGAAGATGCTGACCCACTTCCGCGAGATTCGATCCTCATGACAAGGTAAAAGGTACTTCTCGAAAGGCCCGAATGAAATTCTTGTTTCCCAAACGGCGCATTTGGATACGAAATTGAAGGTTGGTTCTATCCGAGAATTTCGGATGGTCGTCACGTTATTCCGAAAATGCCTCCCAAATGCATCGGGTAATAACAGGCCAGACCGCTTCATTGTTTTGCCCCAAAGGAGCGAATGAACTCTATGAAGGATAAGAAACGACCAATGCGGAAATTTCTCCTTCAAGTTGCAAAATGTTAACTAGTTATGCCCATAATATGCGGTCCATCCTCTCGCCAACCAACCCATTCGCGCGATGGGCGATCCAGTCGCATACCTTGTTGGACATACGGTATACTGCATGCTTCGAACTTACTACATAAGAAGTACGGCATGAAGTGGAAGAATTGAATAAAGGGCGGAATTTGCGTCCTCGGAGCTGTCACTTTTCGTCAGCTTACTTTGATGACATTGGAAATCAACCCTCAGGTCAAGTGGAATGGAACTTAACGGTAAAAATACCCGGGGGACAAGGAAGCTTCCATAAATGGTAACTGCATGCTGCAACTCAACAATAAACAATTCAACCGAAGCCTACGTAAAATTCAAGTACAATGTAAGGCTTGAGCCTCAAAAGCATTATGATGAACTGTGAGGTGTTGTCAGGAAATAGGAAGCCCAAGATTAAGGATATTCAGCAACCTTCAAGTAAAGAAAACAGAAATGGAAGAGGCCAGAATCTAATAAGGAAATGGTAACACCAGCAAGAAAGCGAATTGAAGCAGATTTTAAGGTACGCATGGCTTCGAGTGCGCAAATACGAGGAGGACAGCGCCTAAATCTCCAATGAAATGAATATCCTTGAAATCGTCTGTCTAAGTAACATTCTCGGGAAGGACGACAAAGATGAGAAGGACGATTTCCTTGTCTCGTTGTCTTAATTCTTCGTTGAAATATCCGGCGTCCTCTTCTTAAATTTGTGAAGCTTCAATGTCAACACATCCGTCAATTTTGAAACTTGCCATCATGTCATTCTCTAATGCGAATTACCAAGGGCGCAAAATGGAGATTCTCTTCAACGATATCGTGGACGACTCGGGTTGAGTGGCCAAGGTAACTAACCATCATGAATCTTACCTGAAATAGAAATAAGTCATAGTTTTGAAACAGATTACAGGAGGCAAAGAAGGGGGCATTAACGTCATTTGTCATGATGATTCTACGTAATTTTGAGGGGTGCTTCAAGGCTTCTCACTCTCACTCAAACGAGTAGCATGTTCCTACTCCAGACAGTACGTACTGTACGCGTACATAAGTAACTCGCTACTCATTGCTCACACAACATTGGGTTCCTTTCGAGAGAACAAAAAACTCGTAGTTTTGAGGTAGCAGCGAATCACTGTTTCCTGAATGTACATATGAAAGGATGAAATGACGGACAAACCCTCGTGGGATTGAGGTTGCAAAATTCCATGAATTAATATCTCTTCAAGGATCTTTTCAAGCGCCTCTATCTTTATCCAGGAAAATGATGGGATGCCAAGAGACCTCTCTCCCTCTCTCTCTTTCTCTGCGATTTCACCTTTCAACCTCTGGACAGATTAGAATGCTTTTGGAGTTACCCCCAATGTCCCTCACTCACTCTTCAACTAGCATGGCTTCAATATTCAGCACTCTTGAAATTGAAAATCTGTCATTGTGCGCTAGGATCACTTTTCCTGCCTGTCAATCATGGATGATCAAGGAAGGCTAGCGAGAGACCAGGAAATGAAGCAATAACATACAACCGAATCACGATGAAACCTCCTGGGATTTGGGTCACAATCCTCCCTAGTTGTCTGCAGGGTTTGTTTCCCATTCTTTCACCCACTCAAGATCAGCCCGTTCGAATGACATGAGTATGTCTGTGTATCACTCCATTTACGACCAAATGACAAGGCAGGAAGAACAGTTGGCCATTAATTTGGTCTGTCAGATTCCCAGTGTGCCGAGTTGAAGGATTAGTACAAATCCCGTCATCACGAATCTATCTCATTAGGATGTTTTTTGGGCTCCCAGCTGGCTGATTATTCCATTCTTGAATTGCTTGCATGGCTCAGGGCGAAACTGCCACTCCAATACGTCCATAGGAGGACGTCTGACTTCCAAGATCAAGCCTTGATTTATTTACAAAGAGTGAAACAAAGAGTCAATTTGTTCCCCTTTAAAGAGGCATGGTCCATCTCTATTGTCTTCTAACTGTAAACCAAAGATTTCCGTAACGACTCATTCCAAACAGTAACTGTTTGAAGTTTTCAAAGCCACTAACCAAGTGGTTTGTTTCGAATGAGGTTGCGGAGGGAAAAATTCCAAATGAAGATGGTGATCCTCCCAGGTCTTCGAAATCCAACCTTTGAGCCTATTTTTTTGCACCTCCAACCGATCTAACAACATGTAGAACCCATCTCCCACGAGGAAGTGAGCAACCATAAATATGAGCCAGGTAATGCCTTATGGAACTCCAACATCCTTCGTTGCCTGGTTCTGGCTAATTTGAGCAATGAGATGAGCAAATGTTTCCTGGCTCGTCGGATTATGTTCCTGTCAAAACCATACACCCACTAACCACCAACCACCGAACCATTGGCGTAATTATGTTCGTTGGCTTCGAGAGGATCTATTTCAAGCCCAACGTGGCGTATTTTATTACGACAGCCAAAAACTGGAAACCAAATCCAATCCGCTTTTATTTAGGTGGTAGTCTTCAAGCCGAAATTGTTGTCACCTAAGGCCTAACCAAACGGCTCACTCATCTCCATTGTCCAGATCCATAACCCCTCAATATGGCTTTGGTATCAGATTTTTGCCTGTGAAGTGCATCTTCATTGAAAGATGATGCTCCTCCAACGACTGTACTATTCTGCAATGCTTGGCTTGTGGTTACTTCTCTGTCACTCCATGGAAGTGGATAGATAGGCTCACGTGGGTTTTGTCATATTTATGGGTGTCTCAAAGGAGCCCTCTGAAATAAAACTTTTACGACAAGCCTCACACAAACTTGTTATTTATCCCGACGAGGATAGTCTGAGATTTTGAGTAGCGAGCCTGTTAACTTCACGGTGGTGTTTTAGGCCTGAGAATGTAAATGGCCATCTTATGCAACAGCCAAAGCCTTTAAGAGTCCCGAACCCAAAAGTGCTACCTCACGCACACCCAAGGCAAATAGTGCCCATCCTTCTGCCAACAGTCAGTAGGAAGGGCTGACGAGTACCTTGAAAGAAACCTTCACAAATGAGAATTCGAGGATTTAGTAGCCATTTGATGCCTTTTTTCCAAAAGTGAAAGGCTGGAGCCATGGAGATGTAGCTTGAAACCTGAATCTGGCAAGATAAGCACCGATAGATGGACGAAAAGTGAGACTGGAAGACGGGTGCAAATGCACGCACAAACCTTGTGGTGTCCAAGACTCACTGCAGAGTATGCTAGATGAGATATGTTTATCCGGACTTTGGGGACACATTTTCTTCAACATCGGTGGGAATCGAGAAGTTGAGTTACAAAGTCTCAAATGCATTCCAAGCCATCAAGAACAGATAAGCACGGAGATTGGAGGACCACCCTGTTGTCCCCTCTCCAACACACACATACGATATTCTGCAACGCTTAAGTACAGTAAGCATGGCCAACCAACCATCTCCCAAAGTGAGTGAGTGAGTGAGTGAGTGAGTGAGTGAGTGAGTGAGTGAGTGTGCTGCAGGCAAAATGGTTGGAGAGTAAGAGGAGGTCTAGGACACAATCTCAATGAGCCGTGACATTGTTCCCAAGCCATAGATCAGTCAAGGAAGAATGAACCATGTGATTGTTTGACCACGCCGAACGAAGCAACGAAACACAGAGGAACTCACACCTGGATTCCTGCGAACAGATCACTTGTCCAATTGGTCAGAGCGTTTCCAAAGGATGTTGTTGAGCTAACAATTTCGTTGCTTCATTTCTTGGACACGTCTTTGGAAGTTTCTTCCTCTATAAAAGCTGGATGTCTTGAAGGAAAATGGTTTACGACGGCATTAGGACAAGTATGTCGGCTATGTGATCTCTATTGTTCTTTTTGGAACGGGTTCGATAACAGCGGCATCTGAAGGAACAATAATAAAAAGAGACCTTGACCAAAATTTTAAATTTGGGAGCAGCTTACTTGATCTTTAGCATGATCTAGTCGTTTTGTAGAACAAGACCGAGAAGCCATGACTTGTCTTGGTAGGGCGTGCCCCAAATTTGACTGAAAATTGTTCCTCAAAAAACTTGAATTGAATACTGAATGTCAAGGTTTGAGCTCAAATAGCCCTCCCATTCAACCTCCTCTCTCGAATTTTAGTTACCTTTGGCAGAATCATATTCCTGTCTGAGAACATTGGAATACGTAATGGCCAGATTCTCAATTTATGATCAAGGATGGTAATCCGTACACTACAGAATGGCTATTTTCTTAGGGCCAGGACCGAAGAAAACGACCAATGATCCTTTGCCTTAAGAAGAGCTCGATGGTCGCCTCTCAACCAACCCCTTTTCACCCCTACACGAAGTGAGCCAGGACCTCTGGTACCCCTTTGAACGGTTGTCTACGTACATTCGTGGATGATTTGGAAGCTCCGTTTTCCCTGAAGGGAGACTGCCAATCCAAGGGGAGAGAATTCTGTAGGGGTCATCTGGCGTTGTGAGTAACTGTGAGTATCACAATGGCTTTTTATGGCTCACCCTAGCAAAGATAATGGCCAACTTGAATCAAGACACCAAAAGAAAACAGCTAACAAACCAACTCCTTTCCTTCACCCCAAGCCAAAGTCGAGGAAATAAAGGGTGGATAACCCACACTTGGAGAAGTATGATGGGCCAATAAGCCCATTAAGCGTGCCATTTAGGGTAACCCTTCCAATTTGTGGAGTCCTCCTTTTGATTCGTAACCGTCGTGGTTGAGCAAGTCCCTCATTATTGAGGGGAAAATTTTGAAAATCCAATTTGAGCATGGGACTGAATTTCTGAGTGGCTCAGAATGGTTGTGTTTTTTGGCCAACCGACCCAAGCAGCCCTCAATGGATGGACATTGGTTGGGAGATTTTTTGAAGTCACGCAAGCAATTTATATGCTTCTTGGTAAAGTCTAGAAGAAGATTTTTGCCGTCAGTGTCATAAACTCTCAGGTCAGCTTCAACGAACCTGGCAACCAACGGCAAATCTCACGGAGGTCAAGAGATTATCCACCTTGAATACCGTTATCCTGAGAACCATCCCGGATTCAATCCAATAAATTCATTCAAAAGAGACTTTTTCCCTTCAAGAGAAGATCTGCAGATTTATCTATGAAGGGTCTCGCCTTGAGGAAAGTGGGAAATACAATAAAGCTATCTGCCTCTATAATTTAGACTGCTATGGATGAAGACCATACGCAGTTTGGCTTCATAGAAGTGACAATGGCATTAGAATTTGAAGCCGTCATTACTTTCATCCCAAGGTTTAAAACCACAAAAAACGTCGGCCATGATGATGATGATACTGATAATAGCTTGGTTGTGGTGTGCCATAATCTATTTTTCACCAGGACGTTCATTACAAGTGTGAATAAAAAGGTCTTCTCCACAAAGACCTCGGTCTCACGCCATGAAGATGACCAAACCAAATTGAACTTGAACAACTACAATCAGATCTAAAGACTGTTTTCTATCTTCTTGGATCTCAAACCATTGGAACTCGAACAATGTATGTTAATGTTTCGATTTCCATCCCAAATAACGTTAGCGGTGTGCCATTTGGATGTTCACGTACAATTCCTGGAAGTTTAATCGACCAATTGTACTTGAGGGTTTGCCGGTGGAGAATCATCATCCATTGGATTGAATACGGTTAGATCAGGGCTGGCGTGATTATTGTGTTGAATCATTTCGATTGCTCAAGGAAAAGAAAACACCAAAGGCACAAGAACAAATTCCTTGAAATTGGGATTTGGGTTACTTCCAGCGACTTGATCTCGTTTATTCCTCGCCGAGTTGGGCTTGGAAACCTGTTTCCAGCTGGATACCATAGCTTCTCTCAATTGAGTGAACAGTGGTGTCCCCAACTTTCACAAGCGAGAGTCTGCCAGATTTGTGGACCCCATAATTTGTATTGATTTACAACTCGAGAGTCCGATTCTGTCGTTAGAACCGAAATCTGTGATGTCTCAGGATGCTATTTTGACATGATCAAGGGTTCCATATCTTGGCACAGACGCAATATGTCGATTGGAAAACTAACCTTCAGAACCATTAGTGGCTGGTATGGTGCAAGATCTAGCACTCGGCACTTCATGGTTGGTATACTAAGTGCCAGTTGAAGTACTTGGACATTTTTGCCGGTGGTGGGGGGTGGCAGCAAATTGAAGATTCACTCACTGGAACATGATGTTCATTAAACACTGGATGTGTTTGGTTAACAAGCAAAGCCTGGGAAAAAATCAGATGGGAGAAACAACGGACAACAGACGACGAACCGTGTGCAACACTCACAAAACGTTGCCACCGGCCAATTATGAACACATATTTTGCCTCTCTCTCGCTCTTTGTATTTATTATTGAAGTTCGTTGGCAAGGCGTTGAAATCTCTGCTGGAATTAGTAAATGTTCAAGTCTGACATGTTCTGGTTGGAGTTATGTTGAAGGTACTGTTCGCATATGTTTTTATCAAACCAGAGGAGATGAACGATGACGGATCCTAAATCATGGACCCGGGTCAAATTCTTTTCCGCAACTGATAGGCAGGCGTGTGCCTGGACTTTTTTGGCGGTGAATTCAAATCCGATTAGTATTAAAAACCGCTCAATCTAAGTTTTTAGTCGTTCCCGTTGTCGTGCGTTTTTGGGAGAACGAGAGAAAAATTGAAGAAGAGAAGGAAACATGAGGGTGCAAAAAACTGGACTGAGAATGCACGTTTATATCAGACTCGACCGCGCTGTTATTTTCACATGAGACATTTGTCTAAACCCCTTCGTTGGTTCGTTTCATGATGATGCCATGTCCAAGAAGACCTTTACCACCGAGATCAATTTCCTGATTGTGCCAATGCCTGAATGTTAAACCGCCATTTGCCTAATTGACGATGGTGTTCTTGACTTTTTGGAAGGGCCCTTTTGTGAGCTGCTTTTCGCTCGCCGTCTCAAATGAATACGAGATAAGCTTTGGAACGGGATTAGATTGAACTTTTCACGTGAGAATCACCAATTCGGCCACAAAGATTCCATTACCATACCACCTTTCTCAGAGACCCACAGGCCCAAGGGCCCACCACTACGGTTATGTACGCGGATTCCGAGATTCCTGAATGCTCAAACGGAAATCTCCGGTGTAAGCATTTGTCGTCGCTGGCCAAAGAAAAGGTCTCTTCGGTCTCGCTCTGCATAACTGCACCATGGCATACTAGATGGATACCAATCCTCCCCCCGAACTTACTGTGTGACTACATACCTTCGTACGTACATACACATTCAGGTATGACGTTGAAAATTAGATAAAGATCAGAGAGTTTGGGGGCCTCCTTTTCAACTTGGGGCTTGTCATCACAGCAGCCACGCTCAAACTGATGGAGGAGGTGAGGGGGAAAGAACGAGATGATGGTGAACGATGTGCTAAAGGTGGCTGTATTTTAATCTTAGCTCAAGGCCCCTAATGAACCATCACTGTAACAATTACTCTCCGAGTTTCGAAATCCACCTCCCTCTTGCTCCAAGAGTCCTCGCGATATCAGCGTTTTCACACCGTGTTAACGAGACGGATTGTAATATGAAATATTTAATCATCTCGGAGCTCCAATCTCTCAACCCAAGTTCGCAAAGGAAGTACATACTCAAGGGAAGTGTTTTTGAACTTGGCATTCCGAGAGCATCTTCGGTCAGAATTCATCACGGTTCGAAAGAGCATTAAGCGGAGAGAATGACTCCTCTTGAGGATTGATTGGCCGACCTTCTCTGAATAGTGGCACTAGTTCAACATCGAGCATGAGAATCACCCAAGAATCCAAGCAACCAGGTCGGAAAGCTGTCAATATTGTTCTGGTTCTCTCGATCAGAACCGCATATGTTGTAGAGTAACAACACCTTGGTTTGATTACATCATCGGTTGAAGGACCGAGTGTGACAATAGAGAGTGATGAAATGCAACGTGAGTCGATAGACATTCCGTCTGGACTCTAAATTTTAAGCAAACTTCACAAAGGCGTTCCAACGGCAAATAAATCCATGTCAATTTTCATTGACAATGAATAGACCGTTTAGTCGAAACTGGTTGTTGGAATAAAATACGCATAAACAGTTCAGGCTGTGTCACTTTCTGATAAAGCGCTTTAAAATCCTCCCCACTGCCACCTTGAGCGCCCAGCTTGTCAGAGAGGCTAAATGAGAATCGATTTGTTGGCTAGGTACTTTCTAATAATTTATCAAACTTCCACGCTCAACGAGCCCGACAAACTTCTGAAACTGAATGGTAGGTCGAAAGAGAGAAAAAAAACGTCGAAAAGACCCGAGAGCCGACACGAAATCAAAGCAGTGCCACCTAGTGATTAAGCAAATGAATGCTGGAGATTCTTCCATCCCGCTCAACACGGCGTAAAATTTGGATGGGACTTCGCATGGCGATGCAGACCACTAATGTATAGGAAAAACATTCTTCAATCCGCTCGAAATGCATGAACGTACACATCCCTTGGATTCTCGGCATCTTCGGAGTCGGAATTTCTTAAAAGTGGGTTGGACTTGATAATTGTGTAATTATGACTGCTTCATAAGGCGACCGGAATGCAAAACCTAGGGATGGCAACGCGTTTGAGGACGGCTCGGTTCGGGATTGAAATGCACATCTTGTACAAATGATAAGGTTCTAAAGAAACCAGGGTTCAATCAAGACCACATTATAGTCGTATCAAATGATCAGGAGGAGGGATTGCATTTCGAGATTCGAAAAAAAGGACCCTCATTCCTCTGTGGGAGTCCCTTCTGAAAGACGACTTTGAACTCATTAAAGATGAATCCAGCCTCCTCAATGCTCTCTATCTGCAACCTCATTCAAGAGTTATGGGATCAGAATGGCATTTAAAGCTCTTCTTTGCCACGACTCGAAACCCAAACGGCCAAGTTTTGAGTGGCAGGACCAATTTACTTCTCTCTCTGGAAAGTTTTCCGCCTCAATCAGATAAGCAACCAAATGTTTGCTTTGACTTCGCCTCCACAAACAAGCTCGCTTGGCATCTCCTCGAGAAAATGAAGCAATTGACGAGACGATTTTTCATGGCCATGTTTGATATCACGTCTTTGAGCATATGCTCATCCGCCAAATAATGACACGATAACTCGTCAATGAACAAGTGCATATGATGCCAGTGGCAGTGCCAAATGATGCTCAGATTGAAGAGGTAGTACGTAGGCACATAGGTACGTACAGTAAGTAAGTGCACCATCCCATTTCAAAGCAACCATTCATAGCGACAGCGAGCTCTTGAGTCTCTATTAAATTTCTAAACAAAACCTTTTGAGAGTCTTATCCATTTATCATGACTTCGGATCTGGTGAGCCTACTTTTGCTTTTGGATTTCGAGATCGAAAAGATGTCGGTGTCCAAGAAACATACTCGCTCAATTGGACCACGTAAAAGCCAACCAACCAACGATTCAATCTCCTCAGCTTCTCTTTTGCACTTCGCTTTCGTGTGATGTCATAAACCCAAAACCAGGAGTTCGATAAAAAAGAAACCACTCAAAAAGTATTTGTCATCCAACCTAACTGAGTTTTTTTGTACTCAATATCTTTATTTTGAGTGTCCTTGTCTGACCAAAGGCTACCATCTCATTCGGTCTCCAACTCATGTTTATATCACCGGCTCCCTCGGTTTTGGCAACCACTACGACCAATTTGACTTGTTGATGGAGCTCCAGAACCATTATTACTCGGGCATGAAATCTCGACATCCGTGGTTGCCAAGATGATTTCTTGCCCTCTCCTTCGAGGCTAAGAGACTCATTTCCAATCCTAAAACCCTGTGGTGTTGTTGGGTTTGGGTGGATGCTCCCTTGGCAGCCTCTGGCCAATAAGGTTCGACCCGCGAAGATTGATTCTGAGGCTCGAAGTACATTTGCAGCCAAAGCGATGTTCGCTGAAGTACTTCTTGGCCGGACCTCTCTCTCTCTTTCTCTCTTTCTGTCTTTAGGTCGTCGCATTTCGTGTTTGGTACTAGTGCTTCAGCCGGAATGGAATCAACGGACTGACGAACTTGGTCCAAGATGGAGAGAAAATTGATAACGATAGCCTGTGGCTAGGCAATTTAAATTGGGTGATCGGGGATTTCCCTCTAAAATGCTATTGCCTTTCACGTGAAGAGCTCGATGTTTCAATTCCTGGTGTGTGCTCATCTATCTCGTCTTCCAATGAGCGATTGGGAGCATCCCCATTAAAGAGACCGGCGAAGATGGATGGTGTGAAGCTAAACTTGAGGAATGCTTTAATCTTTAATATGCATTTAATGGCTGCGGATAATGTGAAGGTATTCAATTCGTGATCGTTTAAACAATGGCTCTCGGGGAGACTTTTTACTTTTCCACCATTGCCTAAGTGGCAAGAAAAAAGTTGTTCACGCAAGATCATCTGGGTCCTTCCGATCAAATCCCTTGTCAAAAACAACCCAAACCACTGAGAGCCACCACATCCACACATACATGTAGTAAGTGCAAACTAGCAATCGAGACAACGCTAGAGAGATAAGCTTCATGTGGTTTGACTAACCAACCACCTCTTCCAGCAGAACACAATATGGTTCGAAAAGCCGAGCTTCTTAAATGGACTTGTCAAACCGTGGATGTGGCGACATATGGTGCCCAAAATAAGCCTCTCATCTCAGTGAAACCAACAAAACCTGCCCTAAATCAACTGCATAAGTCCAAAAGATCCATTCTATAAACCTATAAACGGGGATAGATTAACCCTACCTGTTTTGAGCAAAGATGACGGCACCAATCACGTATGGATAAAAAAGGGTACAATAACCCTTACAATATAAAGACTTGCGAAAATGTCACTAAAAAACCGACAATTGTACACAACACGGGAACGACTGGAAAACACCTTTTCTTGAGTACACCAGAAAATTTCACACACGCAGAGCTGTATGCCTTTGCTAGGCCTCTCTGCAACTGCATGAAGAAAGATACGTCTTTCCTCTTGTTTTGGTGCCGTCTTAGGAAAAGAACGGGCGCTCCGCATCTGAGTTAGTGAGTGCAGAGCGCACTGAAACCCCGCCTGCTTGGAAAGGCTATGAGATCGATGGTTCGTGGATAGCGTGCGTTTTTGCGGGCATGAGAGGGATGTTCAGAGTAGCTCAGAGCCTTTTATGTTGACTTTCTTAAGTACAATTTATTAACGATTTGGTGTTCAGTAAAGCAAAATTATACTTTAAAAAAAATAAAGATATAAAGGTCAATTCGGAATATGTTCCCGCCTAAGGAACAAGTTTTAGGCAGACCTGTGCAAATTACTTACAAAATGTAATTAATGAATTGCAATTGCAATCACACAACTACATTCATTTACATTACAATAACATTTTTCTTCAAACAAACTTGTTTTTTTCTTCTTTTTTGAGGCCAAATACAAGAAAAGTGCATAAAAGGTTGTTGTTCAGTTGGGGTTCATCAAATTACGCCAGTGATGACATATGAATAAAAGCCATTTTCTGCCACCTGGCAGAAGTTGGTGGCAGAAAATGGCTTTTATTCATGCGAAAAAAGTGGCAGAAAATGGCTTTTATTCATGCGAAAAAAGTGGCAGAAAATGGCTTTTATTCATGCGAAAAAAGTGGCAGAAAATGGCTTTTATTCATGGAACTTCGTGAAATAGATCTCCTCGATTCGTTTTTTAATTTCTCTCCAAGTCAGGGTGGCCAAATCGAGCACTTCTTCGCAAGAAGCAAAGTCTCACAAGGATCATTTGAAGAATAATAATTGTTATTTTTAAGTCAAGTTCCTTTACTCAAATATAAAATAAAATTAAAAACTGACTTTCTTGCTTTTACATCAATATGTTTATGCAATATGTTTGATGTATAAATTACGACTTAGCATTCCGTTTTAACAAAGTCTGATTTGCAGATGCTTGCTTGCTATAAACCGAATTAGTTTCAAATGCATTACTTTAAAACCAAATAAACAAAATTTGAAACCTGGTCCCAAACCAGTCATTTTCATTTTCTTTTAAAAGAAATCGATATTGGGGCTTTACCGAAAGTTGTAACAAATACTTTCTGAGACACAATTCATGTTTTAATTTGTTTAATTAATTACGCTATTAATTAATAAACATCAGGCATTCTAGAAAATAGGGATAATTTTATTCTTATTTCCCAGTTCAACACTATTTAATATTTAAGTGACTTCGAACAGCAAAATAAATATTTTTTTCCAATATGATAATTAGAGATGTCGCATTGGCGCAAAATGTTTTTTTACACTTTTCACAATTTATTTGCACTTTTTGCACTTTTTGCACTTTTTGCCATTTTTGGACTAAAATTCCAAAAGTACTTGAAATGCTCATTTTTGAACTTATTTTTTGAACATAATTTTTTTTTAATCTGAAGTCAGAGATTCAATTTTCTTGAATTTCTCTGTTGTGCTTGACATCTACAAACATTCATATACGAACACAAACACAAGCGTAGAGAAACCAAAATATCAGTTCTTTCTTGATCCAGAAAAATCTCTCGTGATCGCTACCACCAGATTGGCAAAGGCAATGAAAAACAACAATTTCCTCCTCGAAATTATCGTTGCATATGGCTTTGGGACCTGGTTTTTGAAGGTGTTTTTTGTCGATATCGTCCAGCACTTGAGCCGCTACCAAAATCGTAATTGGTTTAACTTCAAAGTGAGTGACGAGGAGAAAAAAAGCTCTCCTTGGATTTGCATGTGTTTCTCTCAGCTCATCATGGAGATCTTTCTACGAGATCCGACGTTTTCAGAGTTGCCACTCAAAAGTAGGTCCAACAAACAAATAAGAGGCGTGTTTGGCTTCAAAATAGCTGTTTTTGTGCACGACGAGATTATCAATTCCATTCAGACTTGGGATTGGATTTGGGAAGGTAGCTTAAGGAATCAACCGTCGGAGGGAATATAATCTCCTTGAGGAACTCCTCCTTCTAGTGTAGTGGGAAAGTGTGAGTGAGTTCGTAAGTGTAAGTATGCGTGTGAATGAATGTACTAAAAAAATTTTGAAAATTTTTTATTTGCACTTTTTACTTGCGTTTTTTCCTGTTTTTTTTGCACTTTTAGTAGCACTTTTTGCACTTTTTATTTGCACCAAAATGACACCTCTAATGATAATAATAGGTCATATGTTTTGTGTTTGGAGATGCATGCTTGAAGCATACTTCATCAATTAACTTCCGCTCGTTTTGAGTCTCTTTTACGTTTTCAAGCTTTTAAAACAACGCCATATTAATGACACCTTTGTTGAAATGGATTTTTAACCCAAATTTTCATTAGAAATGCCTATGAACGCTTAAAATACCCTTGAAGTCAATAATGGAAGCGTGCTTTGGTACAAACAAAACATATGAGCTTTTCTTATCAAAATGAAATATGATAAACGTATATTATAGGAGTTTTTTTATTATTTCGCATAAACTTTCGTCATATTTTCAATTGAAGTTCTTATCTCAGCCTGAATTATTATCAATGATCAATTCAAAAATCAATTTTTGACCCAAAAAAATCAAGTTCAAATCCGGGCCCTAATTATCACTATGTGGCACATGGAAAGAATGACGATTTTAAACCAGGGAATATCTTATGTAAAGACGTGTTTTCAAATACAATGTGTATTTCTAGTTATTTTAGCAACAACAATGATGTTTACATTTAATTTTGAGTCAGTAGTTGTAACTCTCAAGTATTTGTGTAATCTTTATTTTTTTTTACTCTATTAATCCCATTCTACAAAAGCAGATTTGTAGTTGAACATTAGTCTATGCATACTTTTGTCTATTAGCGGCCAATTTCTGCCATTTTCTGCCATTTTCTGCTATTTTCTGTCACTTTCTGCCATTTTCTGCCATTTTCTGCCACTTTCCGCCATTTTCTGCCACTTTCTGCCATTTTCTGTCATTTTCTGCCACTTTCTGTCATTTTTTGTCATTTTCTGCTATTTTCTGCCACATTCTGCCATTTTCTGCCACTTTCTGCCATTTTCTGCCATTTTCTACCACTTTCTGCCACCAAGTGGCAGAAAAACGACAATTTTTTTCATTTAACAAAATTTTCCATCACTGAATTACGCGCTATTGCGTATTGGAAAGGTGTGGACAGAAAGTTTAAAAAGAAATTAATCCTATTTGTGATTTGTAATTGTAAAAGTAAAATTACATGTCGTGACATGTAATTGGTAGGGCTACCAAATTTTTGTAAAGATGTAATCATTTTGAGAAAAAAAGTATTGAAATAGAATTTTTTTCTCACAATAATTACAATAGAAACTGATCTTTTCCTTTAATCCCAACACCTGCAAGTCTTAGTGCATAGTTTGGAATAGCTGAAAAAAAAATTGTTACAACTGTAATATATCCTCTCTACGTCTTGTCTCATTTTGATTTTGCCATCTTTTTTCCAGATCATTCTGAAAGGCACAAACAACTTTCCCAGTTTGTTTCAAATTTTCCCACTTTGTTTTTTGTAATTACATAGTAAAATATAATTGACAATTGTCCAGTGGCCCCAAAGATTAAAAAAAATATTTTTGTTGCAACTACAATAAGTAAGTCAGCATGTTTCCTTACTTTAATTTTGGCTGATGAACCAAAGTACAAACAATTTTCCATATTTTTTTTGTAAAATTTTCTTTTTGTAAACAAAGGATTTTGGTCATTACATAGTAAAATGTAATTTGCAACTATGGGGTGGCCCTGGTAATCAATTACAGTTTCAATAATCATGTACAAATCAGATACAGATCAGATAAATTAGAGGTTATTACAAACAGACATTGTTTTGCAAATTGATAAAAAATATTCGTTTGCATAGTCTTTTCTATCGGTATTTACATTTAATCCATCTTTTTTTGCCTTTTCACATTACGGGCAAATTTTTCCAATTTTTGAAATAACCAGCATCATCAACTCACACTTTGATGATTACACTATAAAATGAACTGATCATTGCTCAAAAAGCGCACCTTTAAATCTTGAAGATGAACTAAACGCTAGAACATTTTTACTCATCGTTAGGTGTTTTCCCGAAATTTTCAAAATCAAAAATGGATATTCATTCCCTCCGAAGATCTAAAAAACAAGTTAACGTTATATCCCAAAACGGTAGGGTTGATGTTTACCCTTCCAAGGAGCTAAAACATTTTCGGTAATTTGTAGACGCTATTCGACGGGATTTGATGGGATTGAATCCAAACCATAAAAAATAGGATTCGAAAGTTGCGAAACAAACACCTTTTATCAAAATGAAGTACAAAAAATTAGAGAGAGTTAACATGACAACGTTTATTGGTAGTGATGGACCGAAAGGTCTCTTCGCCGAAACCGAAAGTTTCGGCCGAAAGAGGGCTTAACCGAAATCGAAACCGAAAGCAGCTGACTATAAAATTATACAAGTGCAAAATCCACCTTTAAAAATTAAAAATTAAATTGCTCGTGTGGTCGATGTTGGGAGCTCAAATGTTGAAAAATCGGGAAACTTAAATTAGAGATTTTTTGGACGATTTTTTTTTTCGATTTTGTTGTGAAACTCCATCCTTTATAGTGCATGTCTACTTTCGGTTATGCTTACCGAAACCGAAATTTCGGCCGTAATTTCGGCCGTCCCTATTTATTGCCATTTTGGGCCCATATTTGCACTAATTTGCATTTTAATCAATTCCTTGCTATGATTTGCATTTTTGAGCGTTTATTTGTATTTTGTTATGCATTTTGGAAAATGAGCAAAAAAAATGATTTTCAAGAGTGGTTTAGCGATCAAATATAGCTTTCAGTAGTACATAGTAGATTTTTCACATTTCGTATTTCTTAATTTCGGTTTTTTTGATACAAACTTCGGAAGATGTGGTACCTTGACTAACAAAGTCCCCCCCCCTCTACCTTGTGTAAGGATCACAGGTTTACTCGCCTTGATAACTGACGGATGACAACAATTTATGATTTTTACAGTTGATCATGCCCCTAATTCTTTCTCAAAATAGTTCCGTTTTGGAAAAGAAACTTGCAGGACCTTCAATGTGCCTAAAAGAAAGGCCCGACTGTTAAAATACAGTCGAATCTCGATATAAGAAATCTCAGTTTAAGAAATTTTCGTGATATAAGAAACTTTTTTGTGCTGGCCAAAATTTTACTACATAAGAATTCGCGATATAAGAAATTTTCTATTTTTTCCTCAATCTCGATATAAGAAACATTCTCAAAGTTTTGGCTTATTTCTCTTGTTTAAATTGGTCACATCACAAAACAAAACGAAACGAAACGAAGCATTTCTAAGAGGATCAATGCAGTGCTTCCATATTTTGCGCTTTTTAGGGTGCCTTTTGCGCACTTTTTTGGTCTCTTGCGCCATGCGCCTCTTTAAAAAAAATAGCTTGCCCTTTTCAAGTTTCAAAACCTTATTTGAAATGTTAAAACATTATCCTACAATCACATTTCTCGCTCGAAAATTTGAATGTAAGGTTTAGTTGCTAAAAAACTTGCTATTCCGCCCGTTTCATCGGTTTTAGTTTTCAGCCTTAAAATGCATCTGCTTTGATGATAGAAAACTAGAGCGAGTTGAAAAATATTTTACTTAAAAATTTGAAAAACTCTTATAACCTGTTTTGGCCCGAAAAAAACTTTTTTGGCTGTTTTGGCCCGAAAAAAAACTTTTTTGGCTGTTTTGGCCCGAAAAAAACTTTTTTGGCTGTTTTGGCCCGAAAAAAACTTCTTTGGCTGTTTTGGCCCGAAAAAAACTTTTTTGGCTGTTTTGGCCCGAAAAAAACTTTTTTGGCCATTTTGGACCGAAAAAAAACTCTTTTGGCTGTTTTGGCCCAAAAAAACTTTTCAGGAGTTGAGGACACGTTCTGATTGACTGGGCGAGATTTTTGCGCCCATGTCTGTAATGATTCCCCCTGACATTGCGTGGTATATCAGTTTTTTTGCACTCGTTGGCTTCCTTTTTGATGTGATTCGGTAAGAGAGCAAATGGTGTTGAGTGGCAGGAGCAAAAATCGGCTGGGTCTTGCTCTCCTTGAAGGCATTGAACTGAGAAGGAGATATCTTCGTGCCTTAGTTTCATGGGCTAAATCAAAGGCTAAGTGCGGATTGATTTTTGACGGGAGTTCTTAAACATGGCAACTGGTGGTTTGTAGTCTGTGAGAATTGAAACCATTGGGTTCCCTAAAAGGTACTCCCAGAATTGGCGAAGGCCAAAATCTATGGCCACCGCCTTTAGATCTAACTGAGGGTAACTTGCCTCAATTTCGGAGGTTGCTCGTGACGCTATCGCCGCAAGCTGGGCCATTGGTTGATCATTACCTGCGCCAGAATTGCGCTCAGTCCCTTAGCGTGGGCAGTGGCGCTAACTGAAAGGCTGTTGAACAAGACCTTGCCTTAAATCACGACCATCACCAGATCGCGACCTTACGTGTTGCAGCACGATGGTGCACCTGCACACACGTCTAAAACTGTGCAGTAATGGATGGAGTCAAATAGGACGTTTAGGTCCATGGCTTTTGGCCCACAGACAGGGTGGGCATTTGATTTTTGGACATTTTGTCCACCCCTGTCCAAAAGGTGTCCAAAAGTGTCCAAAAATAAGGCTGTCCAAAAATAGGAGTGTCCAAAAGTGTCCAAAAATAGTAATTCGAAAAATAATGGTTAAAAACATTTTTAGAATAACATTCTACAAACTTTCTCTCCAAAATAAACGTCACTTGACGATATCTAAGCAAGAATAAGTCAATTCAGCATAAGAAACTTACACTTAATACATTAAATGAGCCAATAACTTGAAGGCCAAACTGGACATTTGAACTTTCCACTCTTTTCATTTGACCACCGAGCATCGTCCAAAATGTGGGAAAGAATGATCGACTGAAGGAATGAACGAACAAACGAATGTGAGACTGGGACTACTAATAACACGCTCACACCACACTTCATGTTAAACATAGTATGCGAGTACATTTTAAAGCTAATTGTGTCTTGATTTGTGACAAGTTGTTGTGAGAAGGTTACTTAGTATTTTGATTTATATTCCAAAGTTTATCATTGTTGCAAGTGTTTCCCATCCAAGAGGCAAGAAGTCTTTTGACCTGACTGTCCAAAAAATGTTAACTATAATAAAGCACACTTAAACTGATATCAGATTGCAATGTGGGTATTATAATGCTTTTGCCAAAGAACTAAAGCAGTGTTGTTTTACTATTAAAAAAGACAAGACTCTTGTTTACAGATGAGGAAATAAAATGTAAATCTTGAAACATTTTGAACAGTTACACACATTTTACCATATTGTATAAACAAAACATTTATTTTTTTAACAATTTATAAACAAATTATCATGGCAAAGTTTATTTCTCCAAGTAATGTTCCCATTAGTAGAACTATTTTTGTTTAAGTACACAACCATGCATTCTTTAGAATTCAATTACTTATGTAGTGTAACTGGTTTTTCGTGTGATTTGTACAACTTTCTTTTACGTTTGTGTCTTACACGTAAGTGTACTGGAATGCCTTTATTCAACAAAATTCTGCATGAACATATATGAGCACAGGGTGACCTGATGAAATCTAAAATACTATACAATTCCCCTTGGAGTCTGAACTTCACATTTGATGGTTATGTAACAACAAATCGATTTGGAGGATGTCGGACACGTTTACTACGACGAAGTTCAGATAATGTATTGTTTTCGACCAATCTTTTATTGTCATTAGCATTGGATTCATTTGGTGGATTCATGCTAAATGGCTTCAAAAATCTCCGATTCCGAAGGTATTCTTTTCCCTCGCACAAGATATTGTATGATCTCTGATTGTCCCGCATATAGACAATTTTCCCAATCTTGTTCCACATATTGGTTTGGGGATCTTGAATCCGGACTAATGATCCAATTTTCAAAGGTTCTAAGATTTTGGATCCATTATCATAGACCACTTTGCGAGTTTTGTGGAGCAATGCTCGATTTAGTTCCGCCTCAGTGATTTTTTCCTGATCAATTCTCTTTAATCGAGACGGGTGAACTGGCAATAAAGTTCGTAAAGGACGTCCGTAAAGCCATTCGGCGGGAGACAAGCCGTCCTCTCGAGGGGTATTTCTCCATTCAAGAATTGCCTTATCAAATTCGTTCTGATCCAATCCTCCATTGGGTTTCCAATATTTTTTAACGAGATCTTTCATGGCCTTAACAGCTGCCTCGGCATGGCCATTGGATTGGGCATAATAAGCCGACGACGTTATATGCTCTATCTCGAATTCAGAACAGAAGTCTTTGAATTCCTGTCCACGAAACTGTGGTCCAGCGTCACTTCGTAACTTGCAAGGAATTCCATGAGAGCTAAAAAATCTCCGGAGGCTTGAGATCACGTGCTTCGTGTTCGGACAGTTTCGATACGCTTCCATTTGCGGCCAACCAGTATATCTATCGACATAAACCAGAAAATACTGACCACCAAATTCAAACAAGTCGGTACTCGCTGATTCAAACGGGAATTCGACTGGATCGTCCGTTATAATTGGTTCCTTGGCTTGGCTTGGCCGATAAGTTTGACATTTATCGCAATCATTCACCATTTGCACTATCTCGTTCATCATACCGTGCCAGAAAACTGTTCCACGAGCTCTTGCTTTGGTTCGAACAATCCCCTGGTGTGATAGATGTAATCTTTTCAAAACTTCTTTTCTTGCCGATGTAGGTATGACAATACGGGTCGAGTCTATCAAGACAAGTCCGCTACCATCAATACTTAATCTGTCCCATTCTTTCCGAAATAAATGACCAGGATGATTATTTGCGAGCTTTTCCAAAGCTTTATTCGTGCGAATAGCCTCATACAATTGTATATACGATTCGTCTTGTAAAGCCTCGCGGCTTAAGAATCCTGCACTTTGTGAAACGGATCCAAGAGAATCGCCTTCGTTAATAACCGATAATTGCGCAACAATGATTTCACGAAACTCTACTTCTGGATCTTCCTCCGGTCCCTTTATCGGAGCTCGGCTCAGTGCATCGGCTATGCAATGTGTTTTACCTTTCACCCATTCCATGGTAAATACAAATGGGGAAGGTTTTTCGACCAATCGCTGTAGTCTTGGATTTTGGATGGCGTCCAAATTTGTCCCCTTGATTATACCCAACAGGGGTTTATGATCTGTGACGACCACAAAACTCTCGCGTCCCAATAGATACTTTTTACACTTATGTATCGACCATTGTACAGCCAAAAGCTCAATTTCGCAAGTGGCGTATCGTGTCTCAGCATCTGAAAGATACCTGGAGCCGCATTGAACCAATTTCCAGCCCTCAGGATGTTCCTGAAGTAGGACATAGCCTAATCCATGTAGACGTGAAGCGTCCGTCAATAATTTTGTCGGAAGCCTTGGATCATAATGAGAAAGCACCGGTGGCGATGACAATTCTCTCTTTGTTTCTTCAAAAGCTTCTTGATGTTCCACAAGCCATTGGAAGCATGCCTTGGTGGATAATAAACCACGAAGTGGTGCTGATACCGTCGCAATTCTGGGGGAAAACGACGATAATTGATTCACCATTCCAAAAAAACTTCTTAGATCGGTGATATTCATGGGCCTTGGAAACTCGGAAATTGCTTCAACTTTCGACGGATCAGCCCGAATTCCATTTCGACCAATCAAAAATCCAACAAATTCCACCTCCGATCCAACTACAAATTTATGAGGTGCTAGTGTGATCTGATGTTCTCTACAGCGGTCCAAAACACACTGGATTGTTTCAATCAGATCTTTGAAGGTATCGCCATAGCAAATAATATCATCAACCACTTTTTTAATGTTGGGAATTCCTTCAAGAGCACGATCTCCCCGAAGACAATATTCGTCTCCGGACGAAGCCAGTCCCATTGGTGCCCTAGCAAATCGTTTTCTGCCCCATTTTGTCATGAACGTAAGTTTTTTACTTTCCTCGTCCAGAGGGATCTGCCAGTAGCCTTTAGTGGCGTCTAAAGTCGCAAACCACTTTGCTGATGCAGGAATTGACGAGGTTATCTCTTTGGGACTTGGGAAAGGATGATTTGGACGTTGAACAAATTTGTTCAAGCCACGGAAATCAATCACCAATCGAACTCCTCCGTTCGGTTTTGGTACAACCAAAAATGGCGAAACCCAATCTGAGGGGCCATCTGCATCCTCTGTTACTCCCGTACTATCCATGAAATCCAATTCCTTCTTGGCCTTTTCTTCCCAGGCATATGGTATTGCCATAGCAGTAGTGCAATGAGTTGGTTTACAATCCCCCATCGCCTTCAAATGGATATGCATTGGTGGTCCTTTCATGGCCTTAAACGAAGTGGTCGAATCAAACACATCCTCACAACTTTTAATCATTTGTTCCTTCCATCTCACAATGCGAGACTCATCCGGATCCTCCAAATCGCTAGGCAAGTCAAACTGAACTGCCTTTGTCCCTTTACACACATGTTCATGTAATGGAACCGGATCTGGGAATGTCATAGGAATCATTCCAAGTGACATCATATCATGCCATGAAAGTATAAAATCATGGGTATCTGGAGATACAAATGCAGTAATAAGAGTTGTATATTTACCCCATTCAGCTTTGATCTCAACCACACCATCACACTTCATTTCACTGCCATTTGCCGTAAATATTCGACACTTTCGGGATCTATCAATACGAATCTTGTATTTTTGGATTATTGAAGAAGAAACAATTGAATCCGTTGCACCAGTGTCCGGTAATACGTCCAAACGAACTTTTACTCCTGAATTTAAATAAAACGTAACAGGAGCTAACGGAGTTGATCTCCCAATATGGTTCTTGGCCATACAAATGCGCACCGCATTTGTTTTTACAACACCCTTTTCACTCGATTTTATCTTTGATTGAGTTTTAAGAGTGCACATCGGTCTTACATGGCCCAATTTGCCACAGCCATGACAAGTTTTGTCCTTTGCTGAACAATCTTCACGTGCGTGTTGTTTCCGTCCACAATAATTGCACTTAGTCGCCTCATCCATTTTTGGCTTTGGCCCTTTCGATGTATCACGACTTTTGAATCTTCCTCGGGATCTGCTTCGTACCGTTGTGGTTTTATTCAATTTGCTCGTTTCGCAATCCCCTCGAAGCATTTGTTGATTGGCTTCGGCGGTCTCCCAAGCTAAACACTTAGTTTTGATTTTCGATAGGTCAGGATCCACAATTTTAAGAAGATCTTTTTGTAGTTCCTTATCCAGCACTGCTACTACAATGTGGGTAGCCAATTGGTCCTCATACGACATATTGTTGAGTTCGGCATTACTGCCTAACAACTTAAGTCGAACAAAAAACTCAGAGAACAACTCTCCAGGCTTCTGAACGCATCTCCGAAAAGCAACTCGACGAGTCATTACGGATAAACTGTCCTCAAAATGTCGTTGAAGAACCTCCAAAACATTGTTGACCTGCATCATCTCCGTCACATCAAGTAATTGCTCCATTATCTGAATAGTTTTGACATCAAGACATCCTCTCAAGTATGCACGCTGCTCTCGATGAGGAAATTTATCCATTCGATTTGACATGAAATAATCCTCAAAACTGGTTCTCCACACTTTGAAATCTGCCAACGATCCATCAGCACGAAGTTCATCTGGTTTTAGGGCCATATTGATTCGGTTTGAAAGTTTGGTTGTTCCGTGTACTGACTCGAGTGGTGTTGATTCAGATATTCGATTCTCAACATGCACACGAATGGCTCGTAATTTAGGTCGAATGTCCGAAAGGTCATTAAGCAACGAACAATGAAGGAGGAAATTTTCATCATTTTCAAGCTGATCTTCATCAACCTCTTCCAAATCAAGACATTCAGACACTGCTGACCCATATTTCTGTACATATTCTTTAACTGGACCCAATTCAGATTCTAGGCCAATTACATCAGATAAGGTAGTAGTGTCACACATGTTACTCAAACTAGACACTTTTTCTTTCATGCCACCAACCATGTTCTTAGCAATGCGACAATATTGTCCTCTGCTTCGACGAGCACTTGATATAGACTTTTTATCATCTGCCATTTTGACCACACTGAAAATTTATGTTGTCTGAATAGTAGAAACGTGTCACGACGATCCCCCTAACATAATCATACTGGTCAAAAACAATCTTTACAGTTAAGAACGAAAACGAAAATAACGATAATGGATAGCAATGCTTGGATTGATCTCACCAAATCTTCCATAATCCAGTGTTTGCAATATTTCCGAGCGTGTGATCAACCTATATATATAGCAGAACCATAATAATGAACTTCAATATATCTTCTTCCGCATCTCATCCATCCAAACGTAATCATCTGAATATAATCTTTCGTGTTGGTAATGTCCATAATATCGTTGACGTATTGGTCCAATATGATTGAAATTCCCACGATATGTCCGACCAAATTTATCCCCGAAAGTGACGGGGTAGCAATTCGGCGATTCGCCAATCGGCCTCTGATGTCGGAACGTTATTTGCGTTGATGTCGTTTGATGAGCAGAATATTTGCTACGGCGATAATGACGTCGTAATATATAGCAACGCCCACATTGAACGTCGGTACTGCGTCGACATCACCACGGATGAACAATATGTACGGATGATTCCAGTTCGACTCAATTAAAGCCCGTTAACGGGTTATTCTTCGTTAAATCCACTCCAGATTTAGGTGTGGTGTGAACAAAAGGTGCTAATGTATTGAACACCCCAAGATCTGTATGGCAATACCACCAATAGTCTTAATCTTGTTAATCACTTTCACAAAGTACGAAAGAAGAGGCTATTTGTCTCGGTTCTTAACAAGCCGTCTGCGCCATGTCTTACACGTAAGTGTACTCAAACTGGAATGCCTTTATTCAAGAAAATTCTGCATGAACATATATGAGCACAGGGTGACCTGATGAAATCTAAAATACTATACAGTTTGTTGGACTTTTGGACACTTATGGACATCTTTTGGGGATTTTTGGACATCCTTTGGGGATTTTTGGACACCTTCTGGGTATTTTTGGACACTTTTGGACACTTTTGGACACTTTTCGACACTTTTCGACACTTTTGGACACTTTTGGACACTTTTGGACACTTTTGGACACTAGGGTGTCCAAAATGCTCTCGATGTCGAAAAATGCCCACCCTGCCCACAGACCATATAATGGCATAATATGATCTGTGTTTTGGCCCCCTCAGAGTACAGACTTTAATCCTCTCGACTTTCTCCTCTGGGCTCACATTGAGTCTAAGACTTGTAGAAGGCATTGCATCCGTCACAGCAATACGACCAATCTGAACGTTGCAGTTGAGAAAGAGTGGAGAAATATGTCCACAGACTACGTTCAGAAAAAAAAGTTCAGCGCCAAAACTTGGGCAACAAAATATGATCCACACTTACATTTCAACTTGTAGAGTTTCCTGACACAAAGAAAGAAAATTGGATTGGAAAGGCTATCTGACTATTCGAAGAATTAATGTCAGCAAATCTGCGTCTTTCAGGCCGAGGTCGGCTAAAACGTTAGCCGCAAATAGTGGTCGCATTAAATAAAATTAGTCATGTAAGTGCTCAAACCCATCGAAAAGTTTAAAATCTATTTCCGAGGTAAATAAGACTGGATCTACGGATGTTCTATCTAGTCATGATTAGGGACAGGAATTTAAGACGAATAAACTTATTCGTCTTTTTTCGCCTTTATTCGTCTTTTTAACCCTTATTCGTCGCGACAAATTTATTCGTCTAATTTGGATTTTATTCGTCTTTTTTCGTCTAATCCGGCAATTTCACTCAACTTTTTTCTTCTTATTAGTCAAAAATTGGAACTTTTCTTAGGTTTGAAGCTTTTTTCTCAAATTTGGAATCAAATTGGCACTTATAAAAAAGTTCAGCGCCAAAACTTGGGCAACAAAATATGATCCACACTTACATTTCAACTTGTAGAGTTTCCTGACACAAAGAAAGAAAATTGGATTGGAAAGGCTATCTGACTATTCGAAGAATTAATGTCAGCAAATCTGCTTCTAAATATTGCTCTATTGAAAACGTTGAAATAAGGGCGGTTTTGAGCTCTTGGTATTTTTAAATTTATGTGTTCCACTGACCATTTCTTGCTTATTTGGCACTTTTCCGTTTGTTAACTTTGTAGATTTTGCCGTTTTGCACAAGGGTGCAGCTGTTTCCCCTAAATTGGGCCACACATTTTGTCTACTTTATGGGCAGCAGTTTTAATCCTCTTTACAGGCAATTTATTAGTCTTGTTTGCCGTGTAAGTCAGTTTTTTTCGTCTTTTTTGTCGCATATGTCAGAGTTTTTGTCTTTTTTGCCTAATCGGGCAATTTTTTTCGTCTTTATTTGTCTAATCGGGCAATTTTATTCGTCTTTATTTGTCTAATCGGGCAATTTTTTTCGTCTTTATTTATCTAATCGGGCAATTTTATTCGTCTTTATTTGTCTAATCGAGCAATTTTATTCGTCTTTATTTGTCTAATCGGGCAAATTTATTCGTCTTTATTTGCCTAATCTGGCAATTTTATTCGTCTTCATTTGCCTAATCGGGCAATTTTATTCGTCTTTATTCGTCTAATCAGGTAATTTTATTCGTCTTTTTCGTCTTTTTGACAGTTTTATTCGTCTTAACTTCCTGTCTCTAGTCATGATGGTCGGCATTGTTCAATGACTTTCGCAACGCCGGGTACACAGAAAATTTGTAATAGATTACACAGGCCCAGGTTTGTAACAACTTTTTTTTCTTTCCGCTGAGGCCAACTTGCTTGTCTCCATAGTAGTAAAATGAGCAAGTGCTTTGTTTCAAACATGTCTACTAAGGCTTGAAGATGACCTATCACACAAAAGAGCACAAGTTTTAATGTCCAAAAGGCAGATATATGCTGTTAAAGAACCATTTTGAACAATAGTTGACAAAATATTGAGTAATTAACAATTTAACACACATTTAAAACAGTTTTGGAACAACTTACATAAGGGTAGGATTCCAGTCCGCCATGGTTCCCGATAGTTCACGATTATTTATTTCACGGTTAGAAGATATACCAAATAGGAGTTTGATGCAGAAAACCAGAATGTGAAAATATTTGTTTAATCATTTTGATACTTTGATAGTTAATGAACAACCCTTTATTCAAGATTTCCTACATGCTATAAGAAACATTTGACATCCATCAGAATCTTTTTGAAATCAATTTGACATTTTGAAAACTTCATAGGCAACTCTCCTATCCTCCATGCAAGTTGTCCAGAGAATTTCTCCTGCTTTAGACAATTTACACGAGGGTTTAAGATTAGCCCATCAAGTTTCAAATTGTCAACTTGATTTACAGGGCTGCTACTTCTAATTGTCGCCGTTTCATCAACATCACAAAAACTAGTATATCTCAGTCCTAAAACACTAAATTTTTAAAATTGAAAAACTGACATCCAAGGTTTATGGGTTAGAATAGAATTCATTTGATCTCATTGCCCTCAGCCTCCACCACGGCCTCTGCCTGGACATTAAACCACGTAGTTGGAGCTTTTACCCTTGCCTTGTCTATTTTGTTGCCCTCCTCGTTGATGGCACTGATTTGGGAGGTCTTCATGTTGTGGGCACTTCTGTTGATCCTTTCTTTCAACACGCCAAAGTAAGACTAATCAAGGACATCGTTGAGTCATCCTTGGACTAATCCATTGGACTTCAATCTGCAGAGTTAGGTGGCCATGTATCCTTGAAGGTGAAGTCGTAACTGTTCCCTTTTGGATTTTTTTTTGGACTTTTGGATACATGACAGGGTGCATCGTCTTTTGCCATACCGGGATAGTTACCAGTTGTCTCCTTGGTGATAGGCATAAGCACATCCTTAAATAAAATGCCTGTGTTGACCCTGAGCCGTGTTTCGGTGATGTGTGGAGGCATGGTCATCACTAGGGCCCGGAAATAAATTTTTTAAAATATAAAATATTTCTCCGTTTTTCCTCTATTTTTCAAATATTTTAGCTTTTTCAAGGGAAAAATAAATATTTGCTCGAATATTTGAGTCAAAAAAATATTTCAGGCAAAATTGAGTAAATAAATGAACGACCAATGCTCAGTTGGGCTTACCAAAAATGAAACCAAAGTACAAAAACCGCTACAAAATCGCATTTGTCCTGAAATTTGACATTCACAACCAAAACTACTGTCATACATGAATAAAATTGCGCCATTTATTGAGAAAAGCTGAAAATTGTTTTTTTTGAATCAATTACATTCAAGTAGGCCTCCAAAAACGGCAAAATATATCAAATTCACCAGAAACAAACTTGGAAAATGGGCGCACAAAGACAAAAATACTAAATAATGACCTTGTCAAAAAAAATATGTCTTCAATATCCGGCTTTTTTTCCAAATATTTTGGCCTTTTGAAGAAAATATACATTTGATATTTTGTCACTTTTTGCAAATATTTTTCCGGGCCCTAGTCATCACTCAAGATCACTCCACATACTATCTTTGAACCAGGGTGCTTCTTTTTCTCCCTTAACCTCTTCCTGGTCCTTTGAATGAATCAGATGTACAATCCAAGCGTGTTGGCAATCTCTCTGTTGGTTATTTTGGCCTTTGAATTCACAAGGGCCATCACAACGGCGCAACGTCGTTGCTCCTCATTGAATTCAACCATCTCTAGTTGATGGTATGAGGAATTCATCGTGGATTTGCCACTACTGTATGTTAATTAATTATTTTAAGACTCAGTCAAGATCAAGCATGAATCAAAAAATTCATTTCATCATGGTTGTTTTCACGATTCCGTGCAACGACAATTAGAAGTAGCAGCCCTGAACAGGAAGATTTTGAAGGATAACATATATTTCCCATAATATAGGGAATTTTGAATTAAAGGTATTTCAACAGGTCTTTCCATTTTTAAATTCTGCATCATGCTTTCATTTTGTGCAAATTCAACACAAGTTGCAATGGGATTTATCACATGTCCTTGGATTTATCTACAAAAGTAAAACCAAATCTTTCTGTTACTCTTTGGTGATTCATAGGCATATTCTGGAATTTTTCTGGACATGTTTAGTTGCAATGAATCAGCAATTTTTTAATTGCTGCTTGTTCCTTGGGGTGTTGCATATTTTTTTTAAAATTGTGAGTACTTTGTCATCCATTGTATATTATACTTGCCTAAATTGATACCACATGATGCAAATTACTAGTTGAATCAATTTCATGGATTCATTATTTGTTCTCTGTGGTGGAAAGCAACAAAACCATTGGAATATCAACATTTAGTTATGCACTTAAAACATCAATGAAGAGCATTCTTACTTATTTTTGTCTGATTTCATTGAAAGCTCTTTTTCAATCTCAGAAAACCATCCCTCATCTTTATGAATCATCCCAATTATTAAGTCCCTTTGTTTCCTTTAATTATTATGTTATCTGGAAGTAAGGCTGACTGCAATCCTACCCTCATGTAAGTTGTTTCAAGACTGATAAATGTGTGCTTAATCGTTAATTACTCAATATTTTGACAACAATTATTCAAAATGGTTCTTTCACAGCATGTATCTGCCTTTTGGACTTTAAATTTGTATTCATTTGTGTGAGCAGCCATTTGCAAGTCTTCATAGACATGTTTGAAACAAAGCACTCGCTCATTTTACTGCTATGGAGACAAGGAAGTTGGCCCCGGCGGCAAAAAGTTGTCACAAAGCGGGGCCTGAGTAATCCATTTCTTTTGACTGATTTGATGTTCTCTTTGAACGAGTACATGAATAACATGCGTCAAGACAACATGGTTGACAAAACATATTCGCAGACAGAATATTCCCGGCAATTAGAATGCTTTTCCGTTGACCGAAATACGCACTCTGTGCACAACGCATCTTGGTAAACGAATTGATCTCGATATAAGAATAAAATTGTTCCTGACGGACAAAATTCTTATTGATTGTAATTTATCAGTCCCAAATTACTTATCCTGTTCCCAGCAACTCAAAGTGACAATTGTGTCAAGTCAGACCATCAGTTTCAAATGGAACATTCATCACATTTATTGCAATATCCAGAAATGTGTTGTCATCAGAAATGTAACTTTTTCTATTCGAGCAATGAAGTCGGCCACGAGAAACTTCAACACAGACATATTGCTTCCAGTTTTCATGACGTTATTGGCAATCACATTCTTTCTGATTTTCACAACTTCTTTTACACCAGGACCGTTCAAAAGTTCAGGTACGTACAGTCCTTAATTTGTATGCTTTATTTTTGTTCGCAAATTTTTGAGATGCTAACATTCAATCGTTTCAGTGAATTGCAAGTCGTCTGACTCATTGGTGGGACTGCATCAAGCGGACCCACGATTAGTTAATTGCATCCAAACCATGATTATGGAGCCTCCACGGACGCTTAGTTATTGTGTGAGAATTTAAATAAGTTCCAAAATATCTATTTCCCTTTTTTGATTCAGTGGAAAATGGCTTTTTTGCAAGGTCTTCCCAAATGACAAATGGATGGAGTTCCATAACCCTCCTTTTCATTTTAGAAAAGGGCAAAAGTGGTGAATCAGAAATTTACCTAAATCGAACCAAGTTTCAATTTGTGATTGCCAAAATCAATATGGAATTACTTCTTCACGCTAATGGTTTCAACTTCTAAAAAGCTAACTTGAGAACAAAAAAGCTTATCGTGAGAAAACATGAAATTTGTCCATAACCATGTCTACTTGTATCATGTTTTGTCTCATTAGTGGCTTCGCCTAGAGCAAGATATTTTTGCACAAATCCTTTAAAAACCTCTTTTACCCTTTGTAACAAAGGTGAAATTTCTTTTTCTCGCCAGCAAGCAAAAGAATTTAAAAGCGTTTACGGCCAAGATAAAATCATCACTGAGAGGATGGCAAATTTCGGTCCCGGAATCTTCCTCGAGATTGGCAGTGGACCAAAATACAGTCACACCTTCATGATCGAACGATTATACAATTGGAGTGGACTCATCGTGGAACCAGATCCTCAGGCATTTCAAACGTTCACCAAATGTCACAGGAATGCATCCCTACTCAATAGTTGTATATCTCGAGGTCAATATGTCGAGAAGTCAAACTATATTTTCTTAAGAGGTCGTGGCCGCTTGACTTACTCATTATCCAAAAAATATCTCCCTGACTTCCATCACGTGCCGATGATTTGTTTTCCCTTGTACTCGATAATGTTGGCGATGAACCAATCTAGAATTGGAGTCATAAGTCTTAGATCCGGCTTTGAGGAGGACTCTATTTTGAGAAGCGTCCCATGGGAAAAAGTCAATGTGAGTTTGGTGATTGTCCCAGTGACGCATTTTGTGGATCGAGGAGCTGCTGTACGTGATACCTTAGAGCAAAATGGATTTACTATTGTTGCAACAGCCATGGGGAAGTTCGACATAGTGGCCGTCAATAATAATATGTTATGACTAAAAGACACTGAAAAGTGAATAAAAATTATTAGCAACATGAACTGGTGAGGAAACACAATGCGAACCGACAGGGACAGTTTTGATCGTACTCTTATTAAATGGTATTTAACTATTCTCAATGGCATCGCAACATTCAAAACAACTGGTTGATGAACTTTTTTCGCAACCAGAGGGCGCAACAACGTCCTTGCAGAATCCCGCTCGTTGGTCAATCCCAGATCTCCCCTCTTTCCCCGGTCTAGAGAAGAGACCCTAAGGCAAAGATGGGCTGGCAAAATCTATGAATGTCCGACTGACGCGGGTCGTCTGTGACGTCTTCAGTCGTGCGGGAAGCAAAAGCTCATTATTAAAGGAAATATTGGAAATATTTTCTTGTTAGAAACACATCATAACTATTTACCTAATTTGATAGCGTAGTTTGGTTTGTGAAAATCCTCAAGCCTGCTTCATATGTGTCTGAAAAGTTGTATTTGCCTGTTATGTAAAAAAGGATTCAAATTTAATAATTTGAATTAGTGTTGAGCTTAAAAAAGCACAGATCAATGTCTCACGATTCGGTGATTGACAACAAAATATTAGTGATTTGAAATATGGGCGTTGGGCAAGTTCTTTCAACGGGATTAGCCATAGAGGTCTATAGGGTGGAGATACTAGAGCAAGCCGGTCGTGAAATTTCATTGTGGGCAGCAAGGGCCGTTTATCATCAGCGACTAGTTGAAACTTGCCCAAACAAACGTATTCGTAGAAGGGAAATTTTTGAAAAACTTTTAGTTTTTGGCATGTGACCTCTTGCTTACGGTTTGCTTCTCCCAAATTATACTAAGGTGCTCAATAAAGATGATAATTTGATTCACAAGCATTAGTTCACGCAATTATAGGATTTGGCATTGGAAACATGTCTTGCGCACTTTAATTTGTACTATGATCTTCCACTTGTTTGGGCAAGTATTTCACGATATTCTTTGGAAATATTTGGCTTTTCACGCAACTTGGGCAACTTTGACCAGTATCAGCCACAATCAAGGCAGACAAAATGACAACAATGGCCTCTCTATACTCCTCTAAGGAATTAGCAAGGTAGGGTCACATATTGGAGATTTAAGCAAACACAAATTTGTGTTTGATTTGCAACCTTGCTCAGAAGTAAAAACAAGTTAGGGAAGGGAAAAGTTTGGTTTTCCTTAATGAAAAAATGGTTTATAAAGACTGGTAGTCAGAGGAAGTATATGACTTCACATAGGTAAATTGACGGCCTTAGCTGACTTCACGTAGAAAAGCTTACCCAAGTACCAAGTCACAGCACTACGAAATTTACAAAGTACTCTGGTTTGTTATTGAACTTCGTAAGAATCAACTGAATGACCAACTGAAGGCTCTTGACCAATCACCAGGATGAACCATCAGCACCATGTGTTAGCTTACATTACCAAATATATATCTCAGGGTATCTAGTCCAATGGAAACCCATATGGGAATGATAATGTCTCCATGTTGTTGAGTTGGTGATGTTAATTAGATTGGTATATTCTCTAAATAAATGTACAATATATTTGGACGTTTAGGTAAGTTTGTTTACTGGCACTTTTTGACAAAATTCGTGCTTAGTGTTGCACAGGATAGTTGAAACTTGTGTTCATAAAGAGGAAAGGTAGAAAAAATTCCGTTACTTTTGAGGTCAATCTGAGATTGATCTTAAAACAAGTTTGAATCGTTAATTCCGCAACACTACGTCGCGGTTCCCACAGATATGCGCAGATACAACATACCTGGAAAAGTGTTTCATTTTGCAGGACAAATCACTGGTTGCTCTTTCAGAGCGTTAAGTCACAGCTGACGAATGAGTATGTCCAAACAAGGCTCTTGTGTTACAGTTGAATTGTTTTTGGACACACTGAGCCATCTCCTAGTCGTCCTTCAAAATACAGAAGTATGTTATATCTTCAGATATCTCTGGTGGTACCAGCAAACAAACAGCTTACCTTAATGTCCAAATCTTAGAGAAGTATAGAGAGACCATTGTCCTCATTTTGTCTGCCTTGTTTATAGCTGATACTGGCCAGAGTTACCCATAATCTGCGTGAAAAGCAAATATTTCTGAAGAATATGGTAAAAACTTGCCCATACAAGTGGAAGATCATAGTACAAACGTCAATGCATTGGAATTATTTGGGCAAGTTTCAACTAGTTACTGATTCAGAATTGCCTTTGCTGCCTGCTCAGAAATTTCATGGCCGGCCTGCTCTGGTATCGGCACTCTAGGAACTCTGTGGTGCAAATAGGGCAGGGATCCCTGAAAGGGGTGGACACAAAAAGGACTGGACACAAACTATGATTTCTGAAAAATGTTACGAGGTCTACGCAAAATTTTGACACAATATGATTGATTCTTTATTAATGGCTTAAACTATTGAACATGCATCTTCAGAAAATTCATTCAGACTTCTTGTGTTAATATACTTATAAGACTAGATGTTCTCCACCTTGGTTTTGGAGGTCCCAGTATCCTTTCTACTTGTCTCATGAACGTTTGACATTCAGTTCTCCAAACGATTTTGGTCCTCATAATAATAAGGTAATGCGTAGATAGAATCTTGCTCCACGCATTAGTACAAGTTCTGTGAAACTATGCCCAACAGAAGTATCTGTGGTGGACAATTTGAGTAGGTCCAAACAGGGCTCTTGACTTACAGTTCAATCATTTTTAGACATGCTGAGCCAGTAATACTCATTGAGATCTATTAAATACTAAAGAAAATGACGTAACAAGGTGACCATGTCTTGGATTTGAATACTACAACTAGGAATTTTTTTGTCAATACATTGAATAAGTCACCTATAGCGAGAACACAAATTTAAGCTTTTGGGTTATGTAGGGTTAATCCAAAACATATATGAACAAAAACTAACTTGTGGCTTCAAGAACGAGTTTAAACAGTTGGTCTTGATTCACACTTTTTGGTCACACTAACTGTCCGCTCAACCAGGATGACCATGTGCTTCTGATTAGATTCGGACACAATCTGAAGTAAATTATGACAGAATCAGACAGATTTGAAAATCTACTTTAAGTTGTAAATTTGACATTGAAAGGCAGATATATTAAAGATCTGTTATTTTGACTAGGGGGCAGAAAAACAATATGAACTAAAATTTTGATTCATACTCATTTGTGAGCATTTTTTACATATCATAATCTTACTCACTCTTTTAAATTTTTTGCACATTTTTGAGGGAGTGTGCATTTTTTCGGGAATATGTTGCTCTTTTTCCAACTTTTTCAACTTTTCCACTTCGTTTTGCAGTTTTTGCAAATACTTTTTTTCAAAAAAATTCTTTTCACTAAGAAATTTGAGCTTCTAATGAATGACTTCTTGCTTGCCATTTTCTATTTCTTTCAAAAACGTCTCTGGTAATTGTTTTTCCGTCCACGCAAATGAATATCCTTGGTACTTTTGTAATATTCTGTCACTCTTCAATTTTTTTCTCTCCCCAGACAGAAAGTGAGAAAATGGATGAGTGTAATCGAGGGAAATCAGCTGGGGATTCTGGGGCCAAAATGACTAGGGATGGGTCAAAACTAGGTTCGGACATTTCATAGTTTTAGTTTGCTCCGTGAGAAAAAAAGCTTATTTCAATTGATTGTCAAAATGAAGAAAACGAATTGGGCTCACGAATTTTGGTTAAGTTTTATGAAGGGTGAGTCTTGACTTTGACGCATCCCTAGCCATTTTGGCCCCAAGATCTCCAGCTGAATTCGTTCAATTACACTCATCCATTGGAGAAACTTACCAACAAAGGACAAGCTTTACAGGGACGGTGTGGAAAATAGGGGGCTTTGGGTGGGGTGTTTTAGTAAACTTGTTGTAGAAAGTGTGAGTAGAAGGTGTGAGTAGAAAGTGTGAGTACAAAGTGTGAGTAGAAAGTGTGAGTGGAAAGTGTAAGTAGATAGTGTAAGTAGAAAATGTGAGTGGAAAATGTAAGTAGAAAGTGTGAGTAGAAAGTGTGAGTAGCAAGTGTGATCAGAAAATAGGATTTTAATGTAAGGGTTGAGAGTATGCAAGGAGTAGATAATGGAAAGCAAGTGGGAAAACAAGCACAAGTAGAAAATGAGAAAGCAAATGGGAAAACAAGCAGGAGTAAAAAATGAGAAAGCAAATGGGAAAACAAGCAGGAGTAGAAAATGAGAAAGCAAATGGGAAAACAAGCAGGAGTAGAAAATGAGAAAGCAAATGGGAAAACAAGCAGGAGTAAAAAATGAGAAAGCAAATGGGAAAACTTTTCCAAATTTTCAATATGATATGAGTCGCATTTACTTAAGGCCAATTTCCATTTAATTTCGACATTTTCCAATAAGTGAGATGTCATTGGACTCAATTGTTGCTTTTAAAGTCAAAGTTTCAGATTTCAAAAATTCGTGTAAGGAATTACATTGTGATTGAGCATTGCTCCTTTCCTAAAGAAGTCTAAACAAACAACTAGAAGCAAGCAAGCAAGCTAGAGCATGGATATACTTACAAAAGAGGATGCAAAGACAGCTGTTTGTTGTTGTTTTTTAGAGCCCAATGAGGCCCTATTGAGTGAACAATAGGGAAGAATTATGGACTCAATATTCAATATTTGCTACTAAATCGGTGGATGAATTGTCTAGACATCATTCTGGTATGTGTATTTGTATCTTAGAGAAAATTAAATGCAACCCACTCATGGGTAAATCACGTTCACCACTCATTATCAACCCTATTCAACTTATCCTGAAATACCAATGGTTTCAGATTACAAGTACCTAACAACACCATCAAAGTGAAGAATATAGTGCTCCATGAAGGTGATCTGTTCTTTGTTTCATTCTGCATGAATAGTTATTCAGAGGGAATCATCAACAACTCAACAATAAGTTGATGAATAATTTGTTCAATATTGTGCTTCCTCTTGGTTTGGCCTGTCAAAATGTTGATATTTGGCATCCAATGGACTTCAAGCATTTCAGACGGTAAAATATTGACCATAAATGATACTTTTATTGAAAAGTGTGGATGCTTTGGGTGTAAGTTTCATTGTTAATAACAGGGCCACAGTTTTCCAAAAACACGCTCAATTTTCATGAAACATCATCTGTGTATAATTTAGCCCATTGTCTGAAGTTGGCATTATTATTATATTCAAGTTATACATGCGTTTAATTGAGATCCATTCTCATTTTTGCGCAAGACATTGATCTGAAGCAACTTGGTTTCGACTAATTCCTGAGAACAGAAAACATCAGCATAGAAATTGATGGCAGGAAAACGAGTGCTATCTCATGCTGACACTTTGTCCTGAAATGATGTTTGCTATCAAACACCTTTTTCTATTGTCTTTTGGCAATTTTATTCAAATTCATTGCAGAGCTGCACCATTTTAAAGGTCTTCTTGGGCTATGTGTCAGCTGAAGTTCACGTCCTGTGGTGAGAGGTTCCTGGTGGAGCAAGGAAGAGGAGCAGGCTGCTCCTACACCTCCACCTTTGGCGCCTGCACCTCCTTCCCCAGCTAGCAACTACTCAATTGGAAGAGAATCTGGTTGACCAGTGGTTAAGAAGTGCCCTCAACCAAGACCGTCTCCAGAGGTGGACTTTTCACGGCACGGCAAAACGGGCCGGAGGTGACCCAAATCAAGTGAAAGGCAAAGATGGAATGCCAATTCAGCCAAAAATTTAGACAAGCCTCTTTTTTCTTCTGGCTAATTTGGCTGGGCGAACTGCCAAAGATGAGGCATCTACTAGATTAAGGGTTGCTTGATGCAACTGTTGCAATGTTCAAAATGACTTTAAAATGCTCATTGATTGGCCCCAAGAGCAATCATTGGTTTGAATGTTATACAAAGATGACTTAACTTACTGTTTTGCCACACTTTAAGTCAGCTCGTCTGTCCTAATTTGTTGGTTCAAATATAATTAATCTGAAGAAGACAACGTGCCACAGGATCCTTGAAGAGAGAAGATGAAAATCAAAAATGGTGACCAAAACAATCAGAATATTGTTAAGAACTTATTTTGCAACATATTGAACTAAACTTGTCAATGTGAAGTGCAATGAGCTTAAAGCACTTTGTGAGTGTTCAAATAATTTGTTTGAAAGTAGGATCCAGAATGACTTAAGGTTTTTTCTTAGTTTTGACTAGAAAATCACATAATCCAGCCTATCTCCAAACTTTCAAGACAAAACAATTGAGGCTTGTTTGTTCCATATAAAATATAATATTCACTATATATTTTTATTATATATTATAATATTCAATGTAATATAGAGCAAGCAAAATATGCTTGTTTTTCCATTAATTTCAATGAAGACTTTTCAAATAAAATCATTCAGACCGCAAGCGTCTTTCAATAGTCTTAAAACACTTCAAAGTTGATTTTGTGTGCAGTTTTTCTTAGTTGCGGGAGACACCCTGAAGAAGGAAAACAAGCTCAGTCATGCTATTCTTTTAAGTCGTGCAACAAATTTGGTTAGTTTGTGTAGCTCATAATTTAAAAAGAGTTTTTTTAGTGTCTATTTTCCAATGCATCATAATTCCCTAATCAGTGTGTTTTGTTTAATGTCTTGTAGTGTCTTAGAAAGCTCTCTAGGTGCTTAAAGTTCTTGTGAATATCTGAAGTGCGAGGCCTCTCAGAAAGCTAACTGAATGAAGGTAAGACAATTAAAACTTTTCTGAGGATTATGTTTAAGTTACTTAAAGTGTAAATGTGTAGCCTGTCCAAAGTAATCTGTTCGTCTGAAGTCTCTTCATCGCTTGCACAATGCACAAGTCCAGACTAGCTCTGCTCTATAGACGAGATGACGTTGAGCTTTAGAACGGATAGTGTTTGACGATCCTCTCACAACCTTTCACGATTCTGCACTGTTTGCCCCAGACTGTACAAGCTTCATTGTTCGAAACGTAAAAAGCAGGAAATCGACATTTGAGGGGGCTTTTAACCTACTTGTAAGCATCCTTTTGTCACCAAATAAAAAAGAAAGGCAAAGAGCTAACCCCAAAGAATCGGTTTGGTGTTTTGTAGGCGGTCCAAAAAGAAGAGGAAATCTGAAATTCTACCCAACTTTGCCCATCTCAGAGGACAAGCCTTGACACATTTTCTCATTCTTCATTAATACCAGGACCAAAAGGCGATTTTTAAAATCGCAGAATTCCACTAAATATGATGACCAGTGTAGCCATTTTCTCATTCAAAAGCAATTTTTCAAAAATCTATGTTTTAAGCGGGTTTTATGTATTTTTATATCTTTGACTTTTTGTGTTACAACATACAAAAATGACATTTTTTCCATCTTAATTAAATTTTCAAAGATTTATATTGTTTGAGAATTTGGGTGTTTATATGCCCAGAGATACTTTCCGCTTCTTTGGTTCCAAAATTGGACTGCCTCAGCTCAAATATCGCCGATTTTATTTTAACATTTGAAAAATACTGAATTTAGTAGATTATTAGGAGGATAAACTGTAATATGGACCTGTCTGAAAACCTTGAAAACTGAAAGAGGGTTATTTCAGTACCAGGTAGCTCTGGCATGGGTGTCAAATATGAGTATTGTTTAGGTTTAATCCTCAATAATCCAATATGTCAATGTTTCACGATGTAGAGGAAATCAAGGGTAAACTAAGTAATTCCTGCAGCTTGGAGCTTGGAAATGAGAATTGGAAAAGTTTTCAGTGCAGTGATGTAGGCAAATCTCGACCGTTTTCATGCTTTAGTACGAGTTTAGAACAGGATTAATGCCAAAACAAGGTGAATAAATCCATTTTTAGAATTCAGTTGTAAAACTAGAAAATTTGCTCATCAATGTTTTTTTTATTTTCCATTTATTTATTTCGTAAATGATTATTAAAAAAAAGGATCACAATTTTATGTTTTCACCTTAAGGTACATGAAATGTTAAACATGCCAACTCAATTAGATCCAAAGGCTGAAGGTTCTTTTCTGTGCTCACTAACTCATTCGGTTTAAGACTTAAAGGTAAGCATATCAATGAAGGTTTTGAGAACAGATCATCATTTGGAAGCATAAATCATTTTTGCATTTCATCGTCATTTGTGTCCCAATGTCGTCTTTGGAACTGCTTAAAGTTTTCGAACATCATCATTGATGTCAATGGCTGGGGCTTCTAGGGAGCTTCTCAGTATGACTTAAGGCTTTTTGAAGACCAAAAGAACTTTAAGAATCTTCATCAGACTTTGACGGGTAAAAGATGGTTAATCGGGAAGGTGGATGAACCAATTACACTTCACAAACTGGACTTTCTTTGACGTTGGTTCCACCGACAAAACAGCTAAACAGATTCTTCCTTCAATGTTTCGGTTGGTTTTATCAATTCTTATTTTCTTGCCCAGCTCTGATATTCATTCACTTGGATCTTTTAGAACTACTAGTTTGGTGAAATCACTCGTTCAATAATGTGCAGAATCCGATTTCCACTCCGTCCTGCTTCGCTTGATTGTTCTGGCATTTGACACGAAGCCTTCAGATGTTTTCAATGGGGTGTTTTCTTGCTTTTTTACCTCTATCACGTTAATAACCGAGGATTTGAAGCAAAAACTCTCCGTTCATAGAAATGAGTTTACTCGATGTACAGTCTCAGGCTACTCGCGCCAAACGCTCAAAAAGAGGGAGGTCAGCTGTTGAGTTAACCTCTCAATTTTCAGGCCCTGTTGTCTTCCTTCATTCAGCTTTTGCTAGCCTTGTTCCGTGTCATCCTGCTTAACAATGCCACGCAAATTCATCTTGAAAATAGATTTAAAACCATATTTCCCCCGGAAATTCTCCCCCGGGCTGAACTGAGGCGTCTCATCATGCTCATTTAATAAACAACTTGAACAACATAACGGCGTTTTTTTTGAGCTTATCTGTTACCCGACTTGAAAAACTTACAAAGAACTTGTTCATCCATGCCTTATCCTGAACTTAATTAAGACATGGCAATCTTTATTGCTTATTAGATATCAAGTTTTTTATGGGTTGTCACCTTGGCATAAATTCATGTTCTAGAATTGATGGTTTCATCTTCAAATTTCTTGCACTGTACAACCGTGTCATTGATTTCAGGACAATCTAAGGATGGGTAAGATATTCTTAAGTTGTTCAAGTAGTTTTAAGTAGTGAATTTGCGTGTGGATTAAGGTCCATATGCCATAAAGTAGACTTGCACCTTATAATAAGAATTGATATTGATATAAACAAGCTGAAAATCTAGATTTCAGACCTAAAGAGGTATTACAAGTTTAGTGTTTTGCTTGAATGATGCATTTTGTCATTCAAATATTCCAAAAGTGTATCCCAAACCAATGTCTGAAAATCATTTCATTTAAACTTAAGAATACTATGAGCTAGCATAAATACTGTAATGTATAATTCATCATATATAATGTATTTGTGGTCAAGGATGCTTAAATATCCATTTTTTGACTATTTTCCAACTTGGTCCCAAGTTTGACACACAAGGACTTTTAATTTGGCATAATCTTCTTTGCTTCTCTTCAAAACTTCATGATTTGCATTGTTATAGAATTTCATAAAAGACTAGTCTATCCTGGATATAAGAACACTCAACAGGAAAGTATCTCTTGATATCAAGTAAGATTCATAGTGAAAGACTAGTCAGTTTTACTTTATTTGTTCAGAATACAATAATAAATTAGAAAGATGTGTTTTAGAGACCAAATTAAAGATGTAAGAGTTGTTTCAAAATGTTAAAGTTGATTCTGATTCATATTGTCTCATTTCTATCAATCTAATGTCAATTTATTTTTAGTTTAGCTTAGTTTTCAATTTTCAACGCCAGTCAAATTTGTCTTAATAATTTCAAGTATTCAAGTGTTTTCTATTCTTATTCTTCGTTTATGAGTTAGTTCAATGATCAGCATAAGTTGGAATGGTGCAAATGAACCTTATTTATTGAAAAAGTGTGTTCTAGGCTGAGTAAGAGTTAAAATAGTAGAATGCTTTAAAGGTATTTTATCTGTTCATTTAAACCATGAAGAGGCATTACAAGTTTAGTGTTTTCCTTGAGTAATGCATTTTGTTATTCAAATATTCCTAAAGTGTATCCCATACGGTTGTAAGTTGATGTATAATCATCAATTCTTTAAAAACTAAGACATTCTACTTTCAAAAGCACATTCTCTCCTTTTGTGCTTCTCCACTTGATCTTGGTCACCCCTGATTTGCCGTGCGCCGTCCAGGATATTCTAGATGTCCGTGCCTCAACCAACTTCCTCTCCTCTTCTCTCCTTTCTCAGGCCCGGGTAGAATGTTTCCCTCGAAATGGCTATTCTTCAAGCATCCATAACTTCACAAAACAGAGAAAACAGCGTAAGTCTTTAAGCTGGTCTAGAGCCGTCAAAAATGATATTTTTTGTCGGAAATTTTGACACTAGAATCTTAAAGCATTTCACTTCCAATTGAAACCAAAAACTGGTTAATCCATGAAAACTAACTTAAAATCGAATCCCGAAACCAAAGGATACCCAATTTGTAAAACGCCAATTTAAGTATATGATTTGTGTTGGAATAACTTTATGTCAATGCTTCTTTGATGTCTACATAAATGTTAGGTTCTGTAAAACTGGAACTGAAACGTTCCATGGTTTGCACGGGAACTTGGTCGTTTCCCAGAAGCTTGGAGACCTTAGATCATTTATTGATCACTAGATGGCATGCAAGCTTTTTTAAGGGAAACATCAGTGTTGGAGGGATTGATTGTTGGGGGAGTCTACCTTGGCGGAGATCATCTGATGCAAACCTACAGGGGGAGATCAGTGTTAGGGGAGTTGTATGGGAACCTTTTTTTGGATCAGAGTGTAAAAACTAGTTTGTGTCAATGGGAAAAAACATAGATCGTTTATTAATCACTAGATAACGTGCAAGGTTTAGTCAGGCAGATTTGGCAAAGGGAGGCAGAACGCGGAATGCAATGAATTCGTGAGGAAAATCACGACTCACAGCTGTTGAGCGGACAGTTAGTGTGACCAAACGTGCAAATCAAGACCAACTTTTTGAACTCGTTCTTGAAGCCACAAGTTAGTTTTGTCCATATGTGTATTGGATTGACCCCACATAACGCACAAGCTTAAATTTGTGTTCTCCCTTTAAGTGACTTGTTCAATGTATTGGCAAAAAAATTCCTAGTTGTTGTATGCAAATCCAAGGCATGGTCACCTAGTGACGTCTTCCTTTCTTTCAAGAAAGTGACCACTAGCAATCGCAAAAAATGACCCAAACCATTACCCAATTCCCCCCTTGATTCATGAATTATATGGTTGTCATTTGCCTGGTCACACATTTCAAATGTTCCCGCACTTTTGTCCGCAACACAGTTGGCGACAGGCGACACATTTCTACGATTACACTCCCTCTAGTATTTAATAAATCTTAATCAACTCGAGTCTTCAAAGTTTTTTTTAAAGTCAGTGTTAACTGACTTAGATCAGTGATACTGTGCTTTAACTAATGGGGTGTTCGTACTGGATGCAGCTGTTGAAGTTGTAAAAACTCAAACGTAGATGTCGCCTCAGATGACAGGTCGAGAGGAGTATTTTGCCAAGGAATTCTTATTAGATTTTAGATCTCAAATTGTAACTATCCTCTTAGGATTATAAAAAACTTGATTAATATCTATTGTTGTATCATTAATTACGGTCAAAAACTTGACAAATTTGCACATAACATATAACTGACAAAGAGTTCTTACAGAATAAGCCAAATTTTTTTTCCGTCGTAATTGCGTGAATGGAGATATGTTATTGCGAACATAAATGGAAAGAGCCGAGCCGTAAATATCACCATATGTATTGTATTCGGTTGAGAAATTGAAGCACGAGCTTAAAAGTCGTCGTGCTCAGGTCATCGGAACTAAGAAATATCCGTTCGAAAGTCTCGAGTCGTATGGCAGAAACAACGATTTCTGTGGAGCAACCGTTCCCAGCCCGCCAACAATTCCAATCATTGATTGGTCAATTTCTGAATCTAAAACCTTAAAGGAGTCCAACCGGACGACTTTGACCCCACTCACGGAAGAAAGAATCCACGCATATATCCTTTATAGACTTGCATTCGTATTTTTTCACTGACGTAAATTTATTCACACAATGTTTTGATGGATAGGTTCATTTTTTGCTCGAACACTTCTTCAAGTAGTATAGTGAACTAAGTATTGGCCGTGAGTACAAATTAAAATCAAGGAGATTTCACATCGTGTACCATCAATCAAGTGATTCCACCTCCAATGAAGATCGCTAGGCATAAGTTCAAGGAAAGCAAATGGCAAGCTCAATTGTAGCCATTTCCTTAGCTTGTGATGGAGCTATTCCATTTTTCTCCGGCCGTGTTGATGGAACAATGAAAAAGCTAAATTGCTCGTTTAAGATAAAGGCCAACGTTTCGGGCAAAAACTTATTTCAGAGAGCGAGGGTAAGGCTACGGTCTTCCTGCAACCGATAGAGTTTCCTAGATCTTAGATCTCGCGTGTTTCCACATGCTTTTGCTAAGTTCGCTTACTTAATTTCCAAACTCGCGTAACTTTTTATGTACAATTGAAACTCGCTTTTTAATCAAAATGTCCCACTGTGTTGATAAAAATGTGACAAAATCATGAAGTGGCATTATTTACTTTCATATTTGGAAGAAAAAATCTTTGCAAAACTGATGAAAAAGTGTCTAAAACGGCTTTCAAGATAGTAAGACTTCCCGAGCAAAATTCTCTTTTCGCCCAGTCACATGTGGCGCCGTCTATGAATGACTTTAAACGACTTCGGCAGCTGCTTGCTTTACGAACAAGCCATCAAGCACTATTGTGCCGTCGAAGGCATTAGTTCGGACTTGCGGCGTAAAATATTTCATAACAATCTCAACTTTGTGGCAAAGACTGCTTTCAACAGTTGCAGTCCATATTGTGAAGCCTGTTATCATTTTTTAAAGCTTAATCTTTGGAAAAAGCAAAGAATTTCCCCAAAGGGTTTTTTGGTCAAAAACCTTGCAACAATGTTTGAAGTAAAAACTTTGTAGCACCCTCCCTCACAACCATTTTTAAGTTGTCTTAAAATCGTCTCAAGTAAAGCAGTGTTTCAAGTTAGCACTGTTGGCACTTTTCACCTAGAAGTTAATACATCTTGCTTTTCAAAAAGTCTGATCACGTTAAACCTTTTGACCCAAGAAACCTAAACATTGGCCAATATGGCAACACTGCCAAAAATCGAACTCATTTTTTTCTTGTTTTCTTGCTCAATTACAAAAATACATGTTAAAAATATGTTGCTTTTTTCCCTAAATTTTGACACCTTTTTGCCTTTCCCCTAAATTTCAACAGTTTTTGCCCCGTTTTAAAAAGATTAGATTTCTAGTTTTGGACAATTCTTCAACATTTTTTGGGACTTCAGTGATAAGACTTGTTTGCAATCGGATCACAGGACTCAGATCAAAGGAATACAAAGCCAAAAAAAAAAGAACCTATTCATCATAAATCATAAATTAAGGGAAAAGTTCTGGCTCTAGAGAAAGTGCTTGACAATGCTGTCTCTGTCAAATTAGACCATCCCCTGAATTCAACATTTGTCTCATTTTTCATATGTTCAATGACATAATTTAAAAATGTGTTCTCACAAGTCATATTCAATTTACAAAAACAGCAATGAATTCTGAATTAAAGAACATAAACTCACACAAGTCATTGATATTTTTGCTAACTTTATTTATTTTTGTATCTTTCCTGGTTATCTCATCTTCTTTCATTCAAGGACCCATTAAGAGATCAGGTTCATTTACTTGCATTACGTATGTTTTGTTTTTGACTCGCCAACTTTTTACGTCAAAATTTACTCATTTTAGTGAATTGCAAATTGTCTGGTTCATTGGTGGGACTGCATCAAACGGATCCAAGATTAGTCAATTGCATCCAAACCTTGATCATGGACATGCCACGAACTCTACGCTATTGTGTGAGAATTCTTTAAAGTATTTATCACTACAGGTTTGTTACTAGTTTGAAATTAGTTTTGGAGATTCGGCAAAACAACAGCAAAACAAGAAATTACTCTTGGCATATTATGTTTACCATCTTAATACACGAATACCATTTGATGGAACAACTGTCGATGTACTGAGCTCCAAAATGGTAGTCATCCTTTTTCAGTTGTGAATTTGTCTATTTTCACTTTTAATTTTGAGATCTTCCACATTAGGATCTCTCCAGAGGTACATTGTAGATTGTTACTAATCAAATACATGAGTGATTAATTTTTTCCTGTCCAAAAACCTACACATTCCTATAGTAGGCAAGAATCTTAAATTTATTAGTGTTAAAAGTCAGGTAAGATCAATTTTAGTTTCGATTAATCCCTGTTTTGCCTAAACCGGCTTTTCCAGTTAAGAGCCCTTTCCGTCCATTGCTATTTCATTATATTTATCTTTGATTATCCTGCAATAACAAGATATGAGACGGCTTATCCGAAATTCAGGGACAAAAGCTACTCATTTTTTTATGGTTAAACGGATCTGAGTAATTTCAATTTTTCATTAGGACTCAAGAGATCTTCGGAGCAGGTATGAACAAGATAAAATCATCGCTGAGAGGATGGCAAATTTTGGCCCTGGAAGTTTCCTTGAGATTGGCAGTGGGCTGAGATCAAGTCATACTTTCCTAATCGAACGATTATACAATTGGAGTGGCCTTATTGTGGAGCCTGATATTCGGTCATTTGGTGCGTTCACTAAATGCCACAGGAATGCGTACCTCCTCAACAGTTGTATATCTCGAGGTCAATATGTCGAGAAGGCGAATTATATTTTCGGAAGAGGTCATGGGCGGTTGACCTATAGATTGCCCAAAAAATATCTTTCCGGATTTGATCACATGGCTATGACTTGCTTTCCCTTGTATTCGATAATGTTGGCAATGAACCAATCTAGTATTGGAGTTTTAAGTCTCAGATCTGGCTATGAAGAGGGTGATATTTTGAGAAGTGTTCCATGGGAAAAAGTTAATATAAGCTTGATTACTATTCCGGTGACTCATTATGTGGATCGAGGAGCTGCTGTTCGGAATACCTTGGAAGAAAATGGCTTTAAAATTGTGGCAATGGCAATGAACAAGTTCGACATAGTTGCCGTTAACAAAAACGTGTTAAAAATGGAATTAGCTAAAAGTAATAAATCATCTACTAAATGAATTTCAAAGCAAGAAAGTCAAATTATATACTTTCGATTAAAAATGGTGGCATTATTTTCAAATAACGTGCAATTTATGGTAGATGGCATTTTTTACCACATTTGGTAATTTTGTCATTCGTGCAAATCAAACTTCACCTATTTTTTCAAAGCGTTGACAATTTTTCAATTTAGGATGGATGATTTTCAGAAGCAATGATGTGTCAATCTTTCGTTGACAGATGGTAATTTTATATAATGTTTTATTGCTTAAACGTTGTATGATCATGAACAAGGCTTATCTAGAAATCACATCTTACTCTTAATACTTTATGGTGATAACTAGTTTATTATTGGTTTATGGGCCTCTTAAATGACCAGTCATGGTATATGACGGATGCGGAATACCACCATGAACAACCAACATATACACAGGCGAGGTTTGATTGACATCTTTGGGTGCAGTTTGAACAGCAGCAAGTTATTGATGTTCAATACGTAGAGCTGAGGAGTCGTCAATCATGATTGGGAAGCCCCGGACGAACGAGCTCTGTACTGAAATAAACCAAATCGAGAAAATATAGAAATCCCCAAACGCGTTGTAGGTGGGACATTGCTTGACGATAATCAAAAAAAAATTCTGATGCTTCCAAGTTAGAAATATTTGACCATCAAAAAATAATGTTTTCCAAAGAGCAAATATTTTGTAGGATTTGGCAAATTATTTGCCATTTATTTCACGCGTAGATTAAATCCCTTCAATAAGGATTACCTCCATCCAGCCTTTTATTTTCATGGTGATGAGTGAAATGCAAATCAGGTCTCTTTTTAGTTTGGCATTACAATCTTTATCGTGTGTATGTGAGGTTTGAAATCGACAAGAAAGTTGGATCAGTCAAAGCAAACGTCCGTGGAATAAGATGAGATTTTAGAGCAACCATTGGATTTAGATAAGTACCGCGAAAACGGCAGTCTGGAACAATTACATCCCCATCCACAAAATATGCCGCCGTGGCACTGAAAGTTCCGGGACTGAAAAGAAAATTGGCTTGGTATCAGTTGGGGTCAGCTTTCAGCAAGATCACGCGGACTATGCATTTGTGCACAGTCCACGTTCTGGCAATCCAGTCGCAAATAAGCCTTAAATTGTGGAGTGAAGCTTTTCTCAAGAACTCTCAAAATAAAGAGATTGATAGCATCATAAAGTACCAAAAAAACCAGTACAAACTATTACATTTCTCTGTATGGGCAACATTTTGAAATATTGATTTGATTCTTTGGAATCCACTAAAGAAATCAGTATCTTTGAATTTTTGTTTGGATCAACGTTTTCTCTTTGTGCAAAAACACAAGGCTTGCTTGACTGCTTTTAATTCAATCATCCTAAAAATAAATTTTGCGTATTATTGACCCAAATCCAGCCTAGGCATCTTTACGTGAAATGTCAATAGAGGTTGTGAACAATTCCAAATCTAGTGAAATCTAGCCCTTTTATCCTCATATCTGTGCTGGTCAGCTAGGCCGAAGTCCAGAGGAACAGAAGGGTAGCCAAAATGAGAAGATAAGCAAGTACTGGGTGGGGTGGTTTGTTAAACCTGGTCAAGAAATAAGTGCGTATAAATCACTAAAGACAGTTACGTCAAGTGACTTTACTTAAAGCTAATGTTCTGGTTAGGATAATTTACTTTTGCAAACTCAAGATGACAATTGTAAAATGATTATCAATATGTGATTGACTTTGAGCTTTTACCTCCCTTTTGTTTGTCTCCACTTATGGGGGAAAATTGTTACACCGATATATTTAGTTCACATTCTCTATCAATCATTGAATGGACGCTTAGATGGAAAAAAATTGGATTCGCCAATGGCTGAGCAAGGCAGCACAGCCAACGGCCCTGTTTTGTCGCTAGCGGTATGATTTAAAACAGTCACTTGAAGCAACCTTTGTCATGTCCAGGGCCACCAAATTTATGTTAAAAATTTCGCTGAAAAATGTATTATTTTTGGTAGTTTTTTGAGAAAAAAATGTAACAAAATCGGACTTTTTGGTAGTTATTTTGGTAATTTTTTGGTAATTTGGTCACATATTTCCTCAAAAACTAACCTTTTTCATACTTGCATCATCTAAATTTTGTTTCTTAGGTAGGAACAGATGCTAAAATAATTATATTTTGTCATGATTGTTAAAAATTTAATCGCCTCTATTTGTATTTTGATTTGACATCCTTTTTGTAGATCATTCTCAACAGAATAGGCATTTTCCAATTGTTTTTCCCAAATTTTCCCAGTTTTTGTAGTTTTGGACAAAAATTGCACATTTTTGTAACTACCATGTAAAATGTCATTTGCAACCGATTAGTGGGCCTGATGATATACTAAATATTCCTAGTGACAAAAGTAATGCGCTGTATATTCTTGCTTCTTTATCTTGACTTTGTCATAATTTTTTTTCCATAATAGTTCCATTGAAACAGGCAATTTAACCATATTTATGTAAAATTTTCCCCATTTATGTAATTTTGGACAAAAATCGCAGATTTTGGTAATTACATTGTAAAATGTAATTTACAACTATCTGCTGGGCCTGGTCCTGTCCCATTAAAGCAGAGTTCGGCATCATCCAATTAATTTTCGCGGAACTTATATTGGAATTTTAGAGAAAACTAACATTCGCTTCACCAAGATGGCTCTTACATGATTTAGCATGCCCTTAACATGTCCTTCTAGGGTGCCCTCTCTTGTTCTCAAAATGAACAACTCTGCCGTCAGAGCAAGCCCTCTGAAGGAAGCAAAGTTGAGCTTCAGTCAAAGAGAAAAATGACAATCAGCGCCATCTTGAGATAGAAGCATTTGTGGGTGCTTCTGGTAAATATTGAGCCTCAATTTGTGATTACTCAGTGTGACTTTTTACTTTTTGAACACACTAATTTCGTAGCTGAACTCCAAAAGACTCGAAATATGAAGAAATATCCATCTTAAGATGGAAGATGCAATTTTGGTTGAGGATAGATCTGAAATCATGGGACTTTGCCTCTGTTTTGGCTCCATCTAGTGGCAATTTTTGTAACCTTCAATTAACATTCTTCATAGACAAACAGACATAGAAATTGAATCTTTGAATTTATCTCAAGTACTCCACGTGTGTTTTTTGAAGTATACATTTCTAATTACTTTAGGTTGTTTTAGAGATTGCTGCAGTAAACCAAGAATTATTCCTTTGAATTCCCCGCCTTAATCTTTGGTTATTGACCAATTCTTTACAGAAGTCAATTTACAGTTGATTGTAAATATCATGTAGCTCCTTGATATAAAGCTATGTGGTAACTATTTTTGAACTGGCCACTTTGTAAATGTTTAAGAAACTCACCTCTGTATTCAGGAACGTTATGGAATAGTTAAGTTGTTGGGTTCAAATTACAAAAATTGAAAGTCAACATGTATAAGCTACTCCATAAGAAGCATGCAGTACAATGAAAGCAAAAAGCTCATAACCCAAGCTTGTTTATTTATAAGTGTAGCAAATGAGAGAATGAAAAATATAGAAATAATTTGATTCATAAAGTCAAGAAATGGCAGCACTGACAACTTGACACACCTCAATCAATCATTGTTAAAAAAGGGATGATCATGAATAGCATTTGCAGTTTGTTTAGCCCATCATTAAATGGCTTCAGTGGATCACTCATTTTTCCTTTTGTGGTGAATCTGTTGTTTTCTAATCTCCGCTCGATCAAAAATTTCGAACGGTCAGTTGCTCCGCGACAAACGATCGAGAAAAAGATACGATCGCAGAATTTTAGTGAAGCAATGAGTCACCAGAGGCCACGACCGAGCTAAGGGGTAAACAAACAGGTCCAGCTGATGTTTACTTAGCTTCCCTCATTGCTTGGACAAAACGTAAAACCGGTTTCTCGTGCACCAAACCTGAACAGTACATCAATATTCCTGGGAAACTTGGGGCTCATTCACGCAACCGTTTTCCAATAATTGTCCAAAAAAACGAGTATTTCGTATTAGTCAATATTAGTGTTGTGGGCAAAGAAATACAAGTTAATTTCCTTACCAAGAGCTGAGCCAATGAAACAGCAAACATAAATTTAGATTAGAGTTAAAATATCTGAATTCTGTGTTTGAACAACTCTTCTGGTCCATGCAACTTATGTTATTAGTGTACCTGGTTATAATATGATCCATGCTGCTCAACAATGCAAAATCAAAGATAAATCCTTCCTTTGACACCTTTTCGTAGAAATCATTTGAAAAGTAGACGTCATCAAATGAATATCCAAATTTTTCTTTAGCCCATAACAATTCATCGGTGGCAACCACGAATGCCACATTTGGCCCATATTTCAGCCTCATGATATCCATAGCCTTGTAAAAGTAATATTCTGTCACAGCAAGAGAGTAATAGAAACGAAGATGGTTGGTATAATCCGTTCTCCGGCAATGGATGGCCACTATAGTGGTTGAAGTCACATCCGTCAAACCCATTTTTCGTCTGTGAGCTTCCTCAATCTTTGATTTCACACGCTTGATGACTTCCTTAATAATATCATTGAATTCAAAAACTTGCAAAATCTCTTTTCGATATGTCAATGACAAGTTCATATTCTCTGCAAATTTTTTGGACAACATGTTCAAGGTTCGATTAAACTGGATTTTGGCGGGTAAAGGGACTTGCAAATACTGGCTCATTTGACAAGGAACCTCGTCATATGACGGGATAACTTTGAAGGCGGGAAAAACTCTGGCAAAGCGATCTCGAACAAGGCCAGACAAAAGCAGATTTTTCATATCAAATTCGATGGCATACCCAAAGAATGTCAACAATTCTGAGAGCTGATTGCCCCATCCCCAGCTATTGAAAACGGAAATGTACCCCTCACATTGAGGGCGTTGGTCTCGATAGTCCCAATACCTTGGAACTTTGGTAGTGTTCCAAACTGCGAGTTTACTTTGAATAATCCATGGAACTTCTTGAGGCCAGCGTAAGGAGGAACTTTTGGATGTTTTGAACGTACTTTTGGGTGTACTCTTGGCACTAGGAAAGGATACAAACCAGATCAGGGTCATTTAGGCACTTTGTAGTGTGCCATTTTATATCTTTTGTAACTTTATATTACCATACATAAAAACATATCATGTTAAGTCCCAAGCCAGAGTAAGGTCTTTTTAGCCTTAACATATATTATCATTCTTACATTTACGAATACGTGCAAGATAATTGAAAACGATCTTAAAACATGCATCTTTAAAAAACATTTTTGCATGCCGTGCTAAATTCTGACAGGGAAAAGGATTATTTGGTTATTTCATCTGGTTACTGTTATTTTCTTGACCTTTGCCTAGGTTGGCAAAGGCTTCCTGGTTAAAAAAGCTGTGGAGCACAACTTTTTTGTGGATCCAGCATTTTCCTTCTCGAAAGAAGAATAAGGTACACTAAAGGGAGCTTTGAAATTTCCCAAACCACGATCCTCTTGCCAATCCTTTGGCTATATTTGCTTATAGAAGTAGGTCCAAAAGTACGCGCCTGAGTTCCCATTTAGGATCAGCGTCTCTACTTGATATGATAAGAAAAAGTAAGGCCTGAAGAGCAATTTCTTCAGAAGAAAACGCAACTTGGAAATATTCTGGATGTTCTGGAAATTGTCAAGTGTTTGCAAGTTGAATCCATTCAACTCGAGATCGGATGTAGAATGCCCCATCACAATGGGCCTTGCCACTTCCGTTCTTTTTCTTAGGATATTTTTCCACGATATTGAAGATCGAGTGAAAATCCAAATTGCTAGTCAAGATTTACTAATAGGACGATAATGGATTGTGAGATAATACAATACTGATCAGAATAATCCGAGACCTTTGTTCTCTAACAAATCTACTTTTAAACTAGAATTTTGAACTGTCATTCCTTGTTTCGAAAGGGAATTCAAGAGTAAGGAATTCCTTTTTCTAGGAAAAGAAAGGAGAAGTGTAATTCATTCTTTTTTTTTTCGAGGACCGGTTCAGAACCTGGGTCTTAAGTGCAAACTGAATGTTTTTTTAAGAAAAAAGTATTTTTAAAGCCTCATCCTATTTATTATAGGCTACTTTCACTGAACTCCAGTATGGCAACAGTTTTTGAGAAGATGATAAAGTCCAAGCTTGTGGACTATTTGGAAGTCCATGATATACTTCCTGCTGGACAGCATGGGTTTCGAGCTCATTTTAGTACAGTAGCCCAATGGGTTTACCCAAGGTTGACCTTATTGAGCAGATTATTGGCGGGCTTGGAAGTCACAAATTAGTTGACGTAGTCTGTCTTGACTTTGCCAAGGCCTTTGATAAGGTAGATCATGACCTTTTGCTCAATCAACTCAAAGAGTTTGGGATCTAGGGTAAGGTCCTGAATTGGATTGGTAGTTTCATGAGTGAAAGGAAGCAAATTGTCAAGGTTGAAGGATCATTTAGTGGCATGTATGATGTCAAGTCAGGTGTTCCATAAGGTTCAATTTTTAGGTCCGCTCCTGTTTATTTTCTTTATTGCTCCTCTCCAGAAGTTTAGAACAAAAGCCAGAATTTCTTCATATGCTGATGACTAGGGACGAGCCAAGAAGCACTGAAAACTGGAGCGGGAGGCTAACGGTGAGAATTATGATTTTTAGAAGAATAAATTCAATTGCGTTCTTCTGCAAACGAGACCTGGCTTGTACTCAGTGGACAACATATTTCAAATTTCAGTTCAATCGAATGCTGGAGTGAAAAGTTATGCCTTCTCAAACTTATGTACTGAAGAGAGCATACCCGGTAGAATGAATGAACTCGCCCTTTTGTGGTAAAACAATTACCAGAAAGGGGCTAGTTCATTCCTTCTCGGTAGGATTTGCACTGAACTTTGAGAGAGCATATCTTTTGATTCCTACGTTCGATTGAGCTGAAAATTAAAATACGTAATCTTATCAATATAGGCAAGGTCTCATTTGCAGTAGAACGTAATTGAAGAGTTCTTAGTGGAAATCATGATTCCTCTCGTTAGCCTCCCAGTCCAGTGAAATTCAGTGGATCTTGGACGGGCAAAAAGAGTAAAAAGATTTTTGGTAACATAAACACATTAATTTGCCTTTTTGCACTTTTCACCTTTATTTGCACGATTTTTTTAAGAATTCGGCCTCAAATGAACAAATTGTTGAGAGTTTGCTATTTCTTCTTTGAAAATATTTACTTTCGGTAGATTTTTTCAAATTTCATATAAACATTAATTAAAGAAACTATATTAATGATTAACTCTCTTTACAGGGAATCCCGTTCCCTGTAGCGGTATTGAAAAGTTCAAAAATCTGATTTAAGACTCATCACAAAAGTTCAGACAATCTGTAGTAGTCAAACAAGACACAAGAATGGTGTAAATCTCACTGAATATTGGCCTTCTTGTATTTTTAAAGCACAATTGATATAACTGAATACAAGAATATTTTTTCAATGACAATTTTTTTCCCTATTTATAGAGTACTTTTATACTCAGCTTTGATTGCATCCCAACACGATCAGACATTCCTTCTGTGCAGTTTGTTTACCTTTCTCATTAAGCATTATCAAAACAAAGAAGACCATTTTGAACAACAAAAGTAAAACATATTTTGAAAATCTTCCCGGTTCCCAGCGTAGGCTAGCACAGTATTGATTACTATGACTTTAATATAAAAATCTTCCTCTTTAAGATTTAAAAAATAACAAGCAGATGACAAGAAAGTAACTGAAGGTTTTTGTTTCAGAAATTTCAGTTTTTTCTGCGAATTTTTTAAATTTTATTAGCTCTCTTTTGGCTTTTATTAGCGCTTTTGACCTTTTTCTGCATTCTATTTTGCGATTTTGGGCTGATTTTTGTGCAACTTTTGGTAACCAGAAGCTTCTTTCTATTTGCACTTTTTGCCCGTCCTTACTGATGACACAAAATTAGGTTGTGGAAGGAATGGCCTGGACCCAAATAGTCCATTGATGACTTGGAGACTCTTGGGTTGCAAAGAGCAACATTGCTTTAAACCGGATGAAATTCAGCACAATGACGTATGGGACGTTAAAATTAGATGTTCCACTCAAAGACAATGGAGGTTGTGATATTGAGCAGGTATCATCCATGAAGGATTTGGGAGTTGTCATCCAAGATGATGGAAAGTTCGAAGAGCATATCCAGTTGAAAGTGGGGAAGGCATTTTAAACGTGTGGCTGGATCTATCGCACTTTCAAGTCCAGAGATAGTATTACGATGCTAACTCTGTACAAGTCGATTGTTCAACCACATCTTGAATATGCTTCCCCCATTTGGGCACCAATGAGTTCGGCAGGTTTGCAAAAGGTCGAGCAGGTCCAAAGATGTTTCACTACGCCCATCACAGGAATGAGGAGCTCTCATATTGGGAGAGACTCCTAAACTTATGGCTAGACAATATTCAAAGAAGGTATGAAAGGTATCTGATACTGTTTGTTTTCAAGAGTGCTCATAATCTCTGTCCTAACCCAGGCTTTGAGATCAGTTGTGGCGATTGTAGAGGTTTTACGTGTGTTGTGAGAGCACTTCCAAATCCCAAGGAATCCAAGCTAATTCGATCAATGAAGTCCTCCTCTCTTCTTTATCGGGCTCCTTCATTGTTCAATTTGTTGCCCATTAATCTTCGTCGGGAATATGTAGGAGCTGATCCTCTAACGGCATTCAAGGCAGGATTGGACAAATTTTTAAATACTATTCCTGACCAACCCACTATTCAAGGGTTGTACAGATCTGCCAACAGTAACTCATTGGTAGATCAAATTTCGTATAAGCGGTATTTATATAAACTATATTAATGATTAACTCTCTTTACAGGGAATCCCATTCCTTGTAGCGTTATCAAAAAATCCCCCCACCCCCCAAAAAACGCTATCCAAGGGTTGTGCAGATCTGCCAACAGTAGCTCGTTGGTAGACCAAATTTCGTAAAAATATTAATTGATCAAATTATTTTTCTATGATTTATTTTTCCAGAGAATCCCATTCCTTGTAGCGGTAGTAAAAAAAACCAACCAACCAAAAAAAGGTACTAAAATAAAACGTTCGGTATGAAATATGCATCTGCTCTCCTCAAAACGTTTGTTAAATATGAGTGAATTGGCCCAAACTTACTTCAGCAGGCCAAAAACTCCGATTATAATGCTGATCAGATTGACGACATTATAGTTCACCATGTTTTAGATCCAAAATAGTAAGGACATGTGGTTGAGATAATGTTCAGTTCAATAAAGGCTCATTTACAAGGTGTTGAAACATTTTGCAAATGTTTTACCGGATGACTCAAGAGACATTACCACGACAAAAATACAATGTTCCAAAGGCATTGATTTAAAGTCGAGTTAAAATTTTGCTACAGAGGATAATAACAAAAATATACGATTAATTCACGAGGTTTCAAGTGTCAGAACATTTAGTCATTCACTTTTGAATGCCAAAAAGCCTCCCTATTCAAGAATAGACCTAAATAGAGTAAGAATAAGCATCATTGATTCGTTTCTTTCTGCAGTCAGAACGCAGCCTCACAGCTGCAATCAGATGGAGGCTGTCTGCATTGTGGGGATATTGCCGCTCCACTTGAACAAGCATTAATTTTTACCTCACCCTCGGAAATAACCCCGTTCGCCCGTTTAAGCCGTCAAAGGCCGTGACTACTGCATACAACTTAATACCACAAGCCACTAGGACTCGGCAAGCCTGGGATTCAAACCAGGGATGTTGCGGGTACCGGTAGTTGGGGAATGCTCGACTGCTTACCTTAGGGTAAGCATCATGTAATTGTCCTCGAAATTTATATTTTCGATAACTTCTTGTTACCAATACACGTAACTCTCTTTTTTTAATTCGAGTGAAATTGAAAAATTATCTCTTAGATAAATAATAAATCTTCCGTTTGGATTAGTTGAAGAACCATCTACGAAATGACACTAGTTTAAACTTCAAATTTGAAGGAGGTGTTTAACGTTTTTAGAATGACTGCCACCAGATGTGTCTTTCAACACTTCAAAGAATCGTCCTTGGCTGATTTATTCGTGATAGCTGACGATAGCTGACGCCATACAGGCTCCTTGGTCAGTATTCCCGTTTAAATTTATGTCGGACTAATTAGCTTAACGTCATTTTTGTTTCAGTGATTTTTAATTTCATCCATGTTTTTTCGAATTTTGGGACTTTCTTTACATCGACTTGTTCATGATCATTTGATCATGAAATAATCGGAACACCCTGTTATTCTTGCTTTAAAGTCCTGGATGCTTCATTTCAGTTGTGTCGGAGGTTTTAAAAGTGCATTTGGACAGATCCGTTAGCCTTCTTTCACTCATCTGATACTTGGAAAATGCTGGACTGTCTTGCATTGAAGGAAATTGGAATTATAATTGGAATAGCACTCGTCTCGCGGTAAGATCCATCCATTGTCAATTTGTCATTCATAAAATACTAAAACCTTTCACGCCAGAGATCTGAAAAAGTTCAAGCAAATTGCTTTATTTCTAAACAGACACGTCCAAGTTAAGAGCATAGGAAATGAAATAAGATATTTTTTTTCAAAGGTAAAAATGCAATGAATAGTCTTATTTAAACATTTCGTTTCTTTTGACTTTTGAGTTTTAAAACCCAAAAAGATATTTTCGGCCAAAACCCAAAAAAACTAACATTCTTATTCCTGGCTCACTCACAGAGTTGGGAGGGATAAGTTAGAACTGGTTGTTGCTCATAGTTTTCAAAATTTACCTTTTAGAAGTGCGAGTTCTGAGAATATTGCCAAACGACCTTTCTTGAAGTGGCCTCAAGAACCTGTTTGGGTTATAAGGTACCACATGAGGGTCGCTAATACAACGGAAATCCCAAAAGCTTGGAACTATCAAGACACGCGCCCTCAATGTGAAGGATACATATCCGTTTTCAACAGCTGGGGATGGGGAAACCAAATGTTGGAGTTATTTTCGCTCTTTGGAAATGCAATCAATTTTGGCAAGACAAAATTGCTGCTGAAAGCAAGCATTCGTGACAAGTTTGGGAAGGTGTTCCCAGCATTAAGAGCAATACCATCGGTTGAAGAGGTTCCATGCCAAATGAACACCTATCTACAAATCCCATTTCCTGCCAGCACGAAGCTCAATAAGACATTGAACCTTTTGACAAAAAGGTTCGCCGAAAATACTGAAACGGCTATGATCTACAGAAAAGAGATTCTTCAACTCTTTGAGTTTAACCAAGACATCAAAGAACTTGTACTTCAAATAAAATTTAAAATTACAGAATCCCAGAGGAAAAAAATGAGTCCGATTGAAGGTATCTCCATTTCCTTAGTGGGGATTCATTGTCGGAGAACTGATTATATTGATCATCTTCGTTACAATAAAGCTCTTGGTATAACAGAACATTATTATTACAAAGCCATGGAAATCATGAGAATGAAACATGGGCCCAACATTGCTTTCATTGTGACAACTGATGACTTGTTATGGGTCAAGGAGAAATTTGGGCAAATTTTCAACGATGTCTATTTTTCTATTGACTATTATTCAGTGTTTCACGAGGAAGCTGCTATAGTAGACTTTGCTCTATTAACCAGTTTGGATCACATAATCTTAAGGTACGTTAAAGTTTGGTAACATGACACATTTTATGTCGAAAAATCGCGTTTGATGTGCCAGTCACGTCAAATTTCTGATTTGGAATATGCTCTAGCTTTGTACAATGAGAGGGAAATTTGTTGTGTATGTCTGTTGAATAATCTCATTCTATCACTTATCATGTTGATTCGTCGCAAAATGGCCCGAACGATATGTGCTACTAGTAAAAAGATTTTTAAAAGACTAACTAAATTTGGGAATTTTTGAGCAAATATATTATTTTAGCAAAAGATAGAAAATATAACTACCTAGTGGGTTGTGTGATTCAGCTGAATAGATCAGCTATAACTAATGATTGAAACCAAATGCGAACTTCACATTCATTGCAACTGATTTGGCGAACACTTTGGCTTTCAGCGTTGGAGAAAGCAATTTCCCCCCGGTTCAATAAGGGCCATTGCCGGTGCCTTCCATCAGTTTTGCTATCAAAACCACATTGGCCTTCATCAAAGTTCAATTTCTTACTTTCATGAAAGCCTTGCGTTTCTACACACTGTATCAAGCGGAGTCAGGAACCACAGTACTTTAGTCCTGATTTCAAAAGTATTTCAAAAATACACACTTCTTATCATCGTACTATTGATCATGATACTAAAATGTGAGTTTTTTGCAACAAATATATTGTTCCGTTGAATTTTCTTTGTTCTGATTGGACCCAAGGTGTATTTTGAAAGTAATCCTGGCTTGAGGCATCCTTGGTGCAATGTGATTGAAATTAATTCTATTTTTGGCCATGTAATTGACGAATTTGTAATTACAAATTACCAATTACTGTTGAAAATCTCACTACTGTAAATTGATCATAAAATCATTTTATCAGTTTTCATTTCCAAAGAATTATTTTGTCATGAATTTGATGTTGATGTGATGCCTTTAACAAATAGGACATGTGACAATATACGTCCAAGCTATAATATTTAATTACTTTCAAACCATATGAGCTTTTGACCATGATTTTTGTGTCAGCCTTTCACAACCGCGGCCAGACAAGCACTGAGTAAGGAAAGGTTTGAAAAATCGTCATAATTGTAAAGTTTGTGTCTTCAAAAAAAAAAAAAAGAAGAAAAATATATATTGATATTGATGGCGTAAAACTTTTGTTATATTTAGCTCGTTCAAAAGCTTTTGGTTTTGGTAAATCACCCTTTCATATGAACCTTTCAGGCATTTTAAGTTGCCAGTTGGTGCATCACTACTTAAAAGTGACAGATGCTTATCTTTCATCGTTTTGGAAAGGCAAAAGGCGACGGAAAAAATTGTAATTGTCATGTAAACGCCATAAAAATTGTACTGTAATTGACTTGTGATTTAAGTGAATTACTTTTTCGGAGGATGTAATTGTAACTAATAATATTTTTTGACGGAGTAATTGTTTTAGTTACATTTTTCGAGTAATTGTAATAAAATACATTTCTCAAGTGATTGACCTAACACTGCCTATGAACATACTTAAAGATATTTAAAGTTTAATGTGGTAGGAGAGGTAACACGTTGCCAGGTTTGTCAAGACTTAACAGCAATGTTCCCAGAGTGGCGATACCAAAGCAGCCATCTGTCAAATTTCTTTGAAGGTAGAAAGGGATATTCAGCCTCAGCGACTAGCTGAAACTTGCCCAAATCAGTCCAATGCGCCTTTTGCATGGTAAGGTTTACGACATTCTTTAGAAATAAATCTGCTTTTCACGCAAATTAAGGGCAATTTTGGCCGGTAAAAGTTTGCAAACAAGGCAAAACAATTACGACAATGGCCTTTCTATCCTCCTCTTGGGACTTAACACATCAGGAGGGCAGTGAAAGCTTTGAAGACAATGTCAAAACATACCCATGGTGCATTCAAGAGCATGCATGTTGAAATGATTAAATGTTCCACAGTAATCTTTACATTTAAATTAGGTACCATGATGTTGTTAGCAAAAGAAGGAATAATTGGCACAGTAAACATTTCACAAAATGTTACTTATCCAAGAATGTATTTTTTATTTCTCTATTATTTTTTAGAAAGTAATTTCTCGAAAACGTATGATTAGGGAGACCCACTAAATCAGTTAATTATGATTAAAGACGGCCACAATTCGCATGATTGATTCATTTTAGACTCTAAAAGATGTTTTAAGCATAAAATGCATATTTTTGTTCTTGACCATATTTTCAAGCACATTTTGAGTTTTCGCCCAAAAATCCACTAGGAAATTTCCCCATGCCCTGTTTTGGTTTTATTGGCCATCAATGCCGTTAAGGAAACAAGGAAGCAGGCTAACAACCAAGCAAGCAAGCCAACAAAACATCCTTGAAATCTTTGATATGTCTTGAATATAAACGAAAAATATTTTCATCGTCACAAATATCTCACTGACTCGATTTGTCTGAAGCATTTATATCTACACGAGCGCGCACTTAATCATCCATCACCACTAATTATAGCCCAAAAAGTTTAAGCTATACCTATCATTAATAACTTTCTTCTGTTTAATCTGAATTTGTTAACTTTTTACTAAAAGTTCTATCATAAAATGGCTGATAAACGATAAACCAATTAGATTGAATAACTGCCCCCCCCAAAAACCATGTGAAGCAAAAACATATTTTCAAACCTAGTCCTGCTTTTAAGAAGTATTTTTGGGTATTTTTGGAGCATATTTTAAGGGCTTGAGCATATTTCGAGCACTTTTACAGCATTTTCTAGAGCCTAAAACGAAATTTTTAAAGCATAATTTTGCTGTCTTTAAGTATAATACTCCACGCAAAAAATGCCTGTGCACGGCGGCTCTGGGAAATCAGCGGATCCAAATTGTTATGCATTTTCAAATTTTCAACTCAAAATCGTTTTTTTTTGTGTCAACTTTTGTTGATTTTTTTTTCACTTTTCGCGAAAACTCAAAACATGCATAAAATATGCATGCAATGTGCTTTAAAACTTGTTTTAAGGCTTGAAATGGATAAAGCATAGTTTGGGTGGTCCTTATTTATGTCTCTCCAAACAATTTATTTCCCATACTTGGAACTTGAGCGTAGACTCTGTCAATTAGATACGCATTTTATTTTCAAAGCATGAATAACATGTTCTTAAACAACTCCTCAAGGAAAATATATGTCAATGCTTTACATTATTTTTTAATATGCGAATTTCAATTTGCAAGAAAATGACTTCTTGAGTTTAAAGAGATACTTCTCTTCCTACATTGATGACGATTTCCAATAACTTTTATATCCTCCCGAGAGTCCACAACATATTTGACTTTAGTGCGTTCAGAATCACTGTTTTTATTTTCAGTCCCGGAACGTTCAGCTTCGCCGCAGGATATTTCGTTGATGGGGATGTGATTGTTCCCGATTGCCGTTTTCACGGCTTAGTACTTTCCCCCATGCGTGCCTTAACAACACTTCTCTGTCCTCGTTGGTATAGTTTGGCTGACCCATCATTCTTTACCGTTCCTCATCTCAATTCTGTCGTTGATACTTAAGACCTAAGGTACCTGCTTAGATTTATCAATACATCAGAAAACTTTGAAACATATTCCTGCATTATTCTTTTGATAAAAATATATGAAAAAGTTTATTTAAAGTTTTATAAAATGCTTGAACAGTAAGCTTTAATGCAAGTTTGATGAGATTTGCAATGGATGAGTGGAGAGCTTTGGCGGCCAAAGTGGCTAGGCATGGGTCAAAACTTGGCTTAGGCATTTCATAGTTTAAGTTCGAGGGATAATCATGGTTATACCTACAGTTTGAGGGAAACGATCTTGTTTCGATTGATTGTCAAGGCAAAGAATGCGAATTTGGCTCGACAATTTTAAATAAGCTTTTTGGGAGGGTTAGTCTCGACCATCCATCGAATCCCTAGCCATTTTGATTTTGGCCTCAGATCATTTATCCATGCAGGTGTAACGGAAGTCTTGAGCAAAAATATCATTTATTCAAATAATTTCAAGTTCAGGTGATTTCATTTTGGCAAAGAAAGGTCACAATCCATTAGTTGACTGATGAGTTGGAAGCTTACTGATCTTTATTTATAGAGCGATACAACTAAGTCCGTAGATAGAGAGAGAAGAGAAGAACTCTTCACCTCCCCCCAAGATTATTGCTCATGCAAACGTGCAATAATTTGAAAGATATTTGAAAATACGAAGCATTAGACATTTTTACTTTTATGGCCATATTGCATAGAAAGACATTGTCCGAATTCTGAATTTTGAAGTGGAAGTTCCATTGTTGAAGACATTGGATTGGAGATGGTTTTCCATTTCGCTGAATAGGTGACCGACAATTCCTCATTACTCTTTCTGAAATAGGGAGTGTCTTCAAAGTTTTAAATTTCGCTTGTTGGGCATCCGGCAAATTCTTCAGTACTTTTCTGAAGTTGAAGGTGCCTTGAAGAGTGGTTTTGCTCTTTGTTCCTTGGTCAATTCTGCAAACTGGATGTTGGAATTTGATCCGTCTTCTTAAACATTTGGAAAGCGTGCTTATGGTCTCCTCGTGACCAACTAAGATGATCTCTTCATTATGGATTGATTGATCAAAATTTTCATTCTTGCCTCTTGATTAATTGGAAATTTTTGAGAATATCAATTTCTTCTCAGGTTATACTTCGAACCTTTTGAAATTTTCGAGAGATTCACTTTCTTCTCAGGTTATACTTCGAACCTTTTGAAATTTTCGAGTTCAAATCTATGTTTGAACACAGTCCTCTTCTAGGTACACGGTCCTCTTCTGGGTACACGGTCCTCTTCTGGGTACACGGTCCTCTTCTAGGTACACGGTCCTCTTCTGGGTACACGGTCCTCTTCTGGGTACACAGACCTCTTTTGGGTACACGGTCCTCTTCTGGGTACACGGTCCTTTTCTGGGTACACGGTCCTTTTCTGGGTACACGGTCCTCTTCTGGGTACATGGTCCTCTTTTGGGTGGGAGCTCTAACCCCTTTGGTCCATGGAAATAGGCTCTCGATTGTCCATGGAATTGCCGATAAGGGTCTCAGGGACATGTGAGATTTTATCCTCGGTTTCTTTCCATTTTGAATCACTTTTGCTCATGGAGTTTCCCGACTCCCGAATCAAAAAGTGAGGGCAATGCAGTTCGATTCTCAACCATAGTTTAAGGCGAGAAAAGGAGTAAGTAGGATCGTTCCGACCGACTGCACCATGATGAGTTGGAAGCTTACTGATCTTTATTTAGAGAGCGATATAGCTAAGTCCGTAGATAGAGAGAGAAGAGAAGAACTCTACATTGACAAAGATATGTCATATTTGGTCGGTATTATGTCGCATTTAGTCACACACCTGTTCCACACATGTGTCTACGTAGATTTCAGGCAACAAAAGTTGTTTGCCAAAAAAAAGTTTTTTTTTAACTTTTTGACAGTTTTGTCCATTTTTCCACGTTTTCAAGTTTTGCCATTTTTTTGTTTTATTTGTCCTTCATTGAAGAACTTAGAAAAAAGATCTCTTCTTTGTTCAAAGACGACAATATCACGTCTTACCACGACTCACAATCATAAAAATTGAATTGTAAAACTAAAATTCATTATTTTAAATTAGGTGTTCAGGTAAACAAAATCAGGTCAAAGTAACGATAAATTCATGAAAATTTTGTTGTTCATTAAGTATTAGAGCATTGCTAGAAAAATAAATAAATGAATAATTAACTAACTAACTGTATCTTCATGCCGTTAAATAACGAATATTACACAATATTTATTTGCTAGCAAATGAGACATAAAAAATCATATTACCACAAAGAAACGTTAAAATCTATTTTATTTCTCTTTATGGGCACCATTTTGAAATATTGATTTGATTCCTTGGAATCCACTGAACAAATTGGCATCTTTGAATTCTTGTTTGGATGAATGTTAAGTCCTCTATTTGCAATAACACAAGGCTTGCTTAATTGCTTTTGATTCAATCACCCAAAAAGTAAAATTTGCGTTTTATTGACCCAAATCCAGCCTAGGCATCTTCGCGTGAAATATCGATCGTTTCCAGGGACCTAGAACCATCAAATGGACGATTTAACGGTGAAAAACTTGGATTTGCCAAAATTGGCTGAGCAAAGCAACACAGCCAATGGCCCTGTTTTGCCGCCAGCGGTAAGATTTAAAACGCCCACTTGAAGCAACCTTTGTCATGTTCCGTTGTGACTCGGCTTTTGTATCATGATTCAATTTTAATTGAAAATTCCGTTTTAAAAAATACAAGCCTGCCGTGGAGGCATGATTGATTGCTTGAGTGATTGCTTTGCAAGCTCCTGTGATACATGCTTTGATTCTAGTCATATCCCTGTGATTTATATAAATGAGAATTCCTCTGAAAAAAAGAAGTCAAACTAGGTCAGTCCATAGCTTAACACATTTCAAATCTGAGCCAAACGTTACAAAGTCTCTTCGCCGTATTTTTGTCAAATATATTTAGTTGAAGGCTGGACAATTAATGATTCAATCAACTTAAGATCCCTGGTGAATGAAAATGGGCGCACGTCTAAGAAGTGTGTTAGAGACCAAGAAGTACAAAAATATATGCAGTTACGAGTGGAAGTAATTGTTTTAGAAAGCTGTACAATATAAAGCTTAACAACATCCTTGTAGGTTCTTTTTATAATAATAATAACGTTTATTGCGAAAATTGTCTCATTGGATATTTTATATATACAATTATTTCTATACAATAAATGTAAAAAGGTCATGGGGCCCATTATGGGGCGCCATTTGAGGCGAATTATCAACTAGACAGAGGGGGTTGGGTAAAGTGGGGGGAAACCTGGGATCGAACCCATGAATCCGAGCATAGTTCGAGCGTGCGTTAGTCAATTGCGCTACACCTTTCCCCCTTTTTTCACTTTGTTGATTTTCATTTTATTTACTACTCTAATCATGAATCCTCGATTACATGCATGTACCATAAAATTTTACTTTGCTCATGTGTTTGAAGTTGGGTAATCGCAACTTTGAAAGCAAATGGGGAAAAGGTAGTTTCAAGCCAAAAAATCTTTGATTTTCTTGTCAAACTCCACTGTACACGTCTGCTTTTGGTTTCAGTACGTATAACCGAAACCAAAATTTTGTCTTAAATTACTTTGGTTCCATCACTGCTAAACACAAGATGGCTCAAACGTCATTCTTTTTGAGGTATCCCACTAAGCGCAATCAAAAAATTGAGAACCCCGTCGGTCCAAACAAAATTCACAAATAACACAGGAGACGATGTGTTTTTATCAATGTCAAACGCATTTTTTTTAAACATTATCTTGACTTATAAAAAGTATCAGGGCTCGCAAAATGTAAATAGCACCCACTCATCAGCATTTTTGGCTCCTAATCATTTCTCAATGCGAGTATTTTCATGGAAATTGAACAAGTTCTGAGTCGGAAGTCTCTGGAATGTAATTTGGCGCGATGAACTCATATAACAATCTTGAGACTTTCGTCTTTCTCTAACACTTATTGTTATCCAAGCAACAAACGCTTACATGACTCCATGACCTCTCGTTGGGCGGGATCTTCCAAATCGATCCTAAGCACATGAAGACACCGGTGATGGTGCTCATAATGATGAAAAATCGGTCAAGGTCAATCCACAAATATTAGTGAATTTGGTAGCCTGAAAATAAGAATCTGAAAGGGGAGATGGTGTAGCGCGACCGAGCTCTGCTCGGGTTCATGGGTTCGATCCCAGGTCTCCCCCCCCCCCGGCACGACCCCCCTCTGTATAGTTGATATTCCGCCTCGAATGGCGCCTCCAAAACCCAGAATGAGCCCCACAACATTGTTACAATAATTGTAAAAATATCCAATGAGACGAACTCGCAATAAACATTATAAAAAAAAGAAAGTGGTCGGCACCACCCACAAAAGACGGCCAGATAAAATGTGGCATTGAAAAAGGCCGGGAAGCTTTTGCTTTTTAATACTCTAATGAATTTTTTTTGTTTTTTTTATATTTTTAAAATATTTTTTGGGGTTTTATCGGTTTTATTAGTTTTTTGTGATTTAAATGTTTTTACTAGTTTTTGTGGGATTTCAAAAGGTTTTATTAGTTTTAATGGGTTTTAAGGGTTTTATTAGTTTTTTAGGATTTAAAAGGTTTTATTAGTGTTAACGGATTTTTAAAGAAAAAAAAATCTAAAAGATAAGTTTTTATTAGAATAGGGGGTTTAGAATGGATTAGTTCGGTCGCACGAATTCAGCAAGGGATTCTTGGGGCCAAATGGCTAGGGATGTGTCGGAGCCTAGACTTGTCCTTCAACAAACTTGATAAAAGATTGTTGAAAATTCCCGAGCTTGATCCAAAAGTTGGTTCATTAACAATCTGGGTTCAGGCCACAAAAGAACTTTTCCCTAGTGTAACAAAATTCCAACTTGTGAACACCAAAGTCTGAGATCTGATCCACCTCTAGTTATTTGGCCCCAAGAATCCCTAGCTGAATTCGTCTGACCGAACTAATCCATTGATTAGGTGTTAAACCATAGTAGTATGAAAAAAGGGTAAAGAGTAAAAAGAAAGAAGTTAGAACAAAAATGCCTTGGCTTTCCAGGCGAGATTGTTCCAAGAGCAATTCTCAGAATGCACCTCGCCAAGCAAGCCAAGGAATAAACCATGAGGTCCATTGGCATTTATAACAGTTTTCCCATTTTACCCAACTATCCTGTTTATACAGTTATCAAATGCACCCAGTTATCCGGTGTACCCAGTTATCCGGTGTACCCAGTTATCTTGTACTGAATCTTCTTTTACCAAGTTTTCCGCTATACCTAGCTATCCGTTGTACCTAGTTATCTTATACTGGATCTTCCTGTACCGAGTTTTCCGTTGTACCCATTACGGTGTACTAGAGCTGTGCATCGGATCCGACAGGTCCTCCAAATCCAATCCGAGCTGAATTTTCATAATACGAACGAATCCGAAAATTCTTGCGTCAATCCGTACGAATTCGAAAAGTCGGATCCGATGCACAGCTCAACGGTGTCTTAACTCAACGGTGTACCCAATTATCTTTTATTTTTTACGAGTTTTTATCCGATACAGGAAATGAAATTCCCTATAAACATGCATTGAGTTATCAGACTGTGTATGATTTTTGATTGTTTAATGTGTTCGAGTTAGCTGCCCTAGTATAGGCGACACCTACAAACAGTGAGGGTCCCTGGTGTTTGAAAGCCGCACTTGCTCATCCTTGAAAACAAACCCTTTCGTTTTACTTGACGTTGAGGACGTTTCGACCTCAGAATGTGTGATTGGGCCTGAGACGGAGGCTCAAACTACACAAAATTGTCCCAACACCATGTGTGCCCTTTTGAGTTCTGCCATTTTGTGTGCAGGTGTGTTGTCCTGTGCCTGGGATTGATCATGTTTCGTGTCATTCATCTTAAGACATCTGCCATCGATCAGAATTACTAATGCCACGATCAATTTCCCAAACCCATACCCAAATAAATGTAACCTCAGCTCAAGAATTTGCCATACTGAGCCTACTTTAAGACATTTGAGGAGTGGGCGTGGCTCCAAGTGAATGTGTTAGCCGATGCAGCTACCACCACCTGTGCAAAATTACGAACTTACCTCACTAGAGCGTCTCTACCCAATCGTAAATCAACAGTACATCGACTTGCAGGTTGTTGGTACTCAGAAAATATCTGCCGCAAACAAGTTTAATGTTCATGTAGGACATGAACGGTAGTATTTTAAAGTATCTTTATCTAGATACTTTTTCAGGAAAGTATCTTAAACTATCTTTATCTAGATACTTTGCGGAAATACTATCTTATCTAGATACTTTTTCAAAGTATCTTGAACAGGTCTGAAAACATCCTTTATAACATTCCTAATTCCAACATTTCGAAGTAAAGATACTTAACTTTAAATATCGAAATTTGCAAACACATCGAGGTATGTTTCAAATCTAGAAAAATAAGAGGATTTATTTTTCAACTTCTTGACTGTGTGAGTTTGACTTGATCATTTTTGATAAGTTTAGCAGTGGTTTTAGCACATTTTAAAACACTTTAGTACGTCGCAATATCGAACAATTACATGTAGCCACCAAAAAATGAAAAACACCTCCTTTTTTTCTAGCTTTGAGCTATTCAAGTTTCGGTCCACCTGCTCAGCAGGGGTTGATGTCCGCGATCTCGTGTAGTACTAAAGGAAGCAGAAGGCAGGCACAAAATACGAAAAACAAAATCCCGCAAACATCCATTCAATTTTCTTTGCATTTCAACTAAACTATGATAATGTACTTTTTTGATAATTCTATACATACACATATATATTCTCTACAAGTCTATATAGTGGAGATACTAGAGCAGGCTGGTCGTGAAATTTCATTGTGGGCAGCAAGGGCCATTTGTCATCAGCTAGTAGTTGAAACTTGCCCAAACAAACGTATTCGTAGAAGGCATGTATTGCTCGATCTAGTTCAGTGACAACTTGGACTCGGCCAACGGTCGGACTAGAGCACCATAATAACTCTAGGTCGAATAAGTGTCAAAAGACTGCTATTTTTTCAGTAGGAACATGGTCTTATATAGTCGAATAAGGCGCAGCCTACTATACTTGCATGATGCGATGAGTCGCATCTTGTTGGAACATTGAGTCCTTTTTACATCAAAGGATGGCTTTCTCATGATGGTACTTTGGTTCGTATACATGCCCTCGTGACAAGATAAAAGGGGAATTGCATAGGTGTTGTGCTGTGGTGTTCAGGTGTTGGAAATGAAGTTCAAGAGCCTCATTTGATGTTGTTAGGGTTGTTTGGGGTTAATAACCCAAGAACAGGGACACATGACGAAGAAGATTGACGAATGGAACAGAAGACGTCGGAACGTGTTGATGGTTTGAATCGAGAAGAAGAAGTTATGTAAATACTAGGATGGAACTATGTTTTAGAAGTATGTATGTTCAGTGAGACCCAAAGAGTGGAACTCAATACCACGTTCGAAGGAATGTCTCAGTGGGTGGGTGGTACGACGGCCTATACACTTTCTCCACTTGGGGTAGAAAAGTCGAGACGTACATTGCACGATCAAGGGAGTGACCACTATCTCGCACCACGGCGTATGCACATGGAACTCATCAACATCGGATAGAAATTAGAAAAGTTCGTTGAACATGGGTAAGTGACGTAGGGTGTCCCAAAACCGGGGAGCGTCCTCCGTCACTGGGGTCCGTGGGAGTGCCTCCATCATTGACAACCCATGGTCGGTTGTAGCATTGATGGCTGGAATATGAAGGACCAATCAGATAACTGAATAATGGGAAGAGAAAATACTAAGACAAGATGATTAGAGATGTATGAGCCGAAGTTGATCAAACCATCGGCAGAGTAAGGAGACAAGCGGATGAACCGATTGGGCATGTCGGGGAGTTCTGAAAGGGGCCTTAAACTTAGGATCGTGACGCACGGGAATCAACAGCATCCGCAGAATCACATATGAGCAACGGGAATCAACTGCGTCCGATACCATATTGAACGTTCATAAAAACAGGGCGAGTGAACTCTCTCTTTGGAGCACTTACTTTCTTGTATAAAATTCCTTAGCAGGACTTCGCGGAACATCATTTTTTTCCTTCTTTATAACAAACTCCATCTTGTACGAAGGGTGGTTAAAATTCATCGTGTAAAAAATTTCCTATTTTAAGGACTTCGCGGAACAACATTCTTTCTTTCGTTACGTTCTTTCCATGAGACAAACAAACTCCATCTTGTACTGCCACCTTTTCGAAGGGTGATTAAAATTCATGTTTTGAATGCAGTGTGTGGCAGGATAGAGGTCAAGTCGGGGACCTGCAAAATAATGACCCAGGGTGGGGTGTAAAATGCAATTGCCACCAAAATGAGCTAATTGCGAGGAGGGGAATACTCCGGCCACAAGAACTGTGAAATAAATTGTTATGGGAACTACCGGGTGTCCGGAAAAAATTTATACAGTTGGTTTATATTAAATGACAGGTCTGATGAATGTCTGAGCATCTTTGCGCTGAAATGCGAAAAAATGCCGCGCTTTTCAGCTTTCAAACGACGCAAACAAAACAAAAATCGGCCGAGGCAGTCCTGAGAAAATGCCTCGTGAACGAGATATTCGAGTACAAGTTCGTGCACTTCTGGACGTTGGAAAGACTCCAACCGAGATCTCCGCACCCTCACCACCACAAAACATCCAGCCAGTGTCATGTCCTTGGGCTTTGTTGCCTCCAACGGGAAGGCCATGGACCTCATCTGGTTCCCCACGGGCTACAGACTCAACTCCGCCGACTACATTGACATCCTCAAGTCCAAGTTCATCCCGTGGGTCCACAGGACCTTTCCCAATGGTAATGTGGTCCTCCAACAGGATGGGGCTCCTGCCCACACCGCCAAGGCCACCCAGGAGTACCTGGACTCTGAGATGGCCTTCTGGCCCAAGAACTTGTGGCCGCCCCAGAGTCCAGATGCAAATCCTTTGGATTATGCTTTTTGGCCGCACATTGAGTCCAAGGCTTGCCGCAAACGCCACGCCAACGTGGACGCCCTGAAGGCCGCCGTCAACATGGAGTGGTCCAACATGACGGAGGAGTACATCATCAACGTCTGCAGGGCCTTCAGGAAGCGCCTGGTTGCCATCGTTGATGTCAAGGGGGGGTATATTGAGTAAAAAAGTTGCCTAAGGACCATGTCTACCTACCTTCTCTAAAAATTTGGTTCACCTCCTCCACGTTGTTCCTGAAATACATCTGGATGAAGTTTGACATGTCAAGTGTATAAATTTTTTCCGGACACCCGGTATATGCTCTCGAGGAGTCGTAGTTGAGCCCAAATTGGTGAATAAGCAATTGCACTGGTCACTTGGAATTATCGTCAAGTGGTGTGTCGCTTAGCCAAAGAGAAGAAGGGACAGAGGGAAGGGACAGTTGGTAAGTGGCTTTCGAACAGTTGAAGTGTGGAGACAAATTGAGGATTGGGATTTGTCCAACCCAAGTAGGCAGAAAAAGACCAAGGCGAAGAATAGCCACTTACTTAGTCGTGAAGAGGAAATAAATGAAAGTGAGGTCCATCGAAGACATTGGAAAACCACGGAATAATAGGAAGATTAAGGGAGTACTTGAGGTGGTAAAGCACCAATGAATTCTAGTGAATGATAATAGGTACACCATCCAGCTAAAACAACGAGCTATCCCAGTTTGATCCAATGAGAGGCTTGCTGCAATAGGAAAGCCACTGAATCATTAATGAAGGGGGACTGAGAGATTTTGCAGGCAGATAAAACGGTTGGTTTTGCGATTCATGAGTATGATAGAGTGGACACTCAAATGGTCACCCCAAGAGAAGGAAAACACAATTAGGATGGTTTTGGTATAAACGCGGTGATGACTAAAGAATAATTAATTGCATGGCGGAACTGAAGTGTAGTAGTCATTTGGAAGTCCCCTTACAATGAACTAGGGAGTCATGTGCTGAAGGCTTCTTCGCACCACCAAAACTTGGAACAAAATGTCCCTAAGAACTGGGGTGGAGATGAGGTTTGCAAGAAAGGAATGACGCGGTCGCCATGTATTGCTCGATCTAGTTCAGTGAGAACTTGGACACGAGACTCAATCAGAAATAAGGAGAATGCGAATAAGGATGGAACAAGTGATCAACTGTCGACCAACGGTCGGACAAGTGTCAAAAGACTGCAATTTTTTCAGTAGGAACATGGTCTTATATAGTCAAATAAGGCACAGCCTACTGTACTTGCATGATGCGATGAGTCGCATCTTGTTGGAACATTGAGTCCTTTTTACATCATAGGATGGCTTTCTCATGATGGTACTTTGGTTCGTCTACAGGCAAATTTTTGACAAACTTATAGTTTTCGGCATTGTTGCATCAGGCGATGTCGGTAAATGACTAGATGTATTCAGTAGAGAGGCATGGGAATATATACATGTAGGAATGAGACTAGGAGTGAGCATGATAACACAGAAGGGAGTAAAGGCGGGAATATAACATCTCCCTTTTTCGGGGGCACAAGTAAAATACATAAAAATAGTATCACAGTTGTTAACATAAATCACAGTAGTGACTAGAATGTAAATAGATTTGACTAGACTCCAACATTCCTTTCCCTCACCGGGCATCGCTTTCTTCCGCTGAGTGACATCGCTTTCGTTCATGGTGGCTCCGCTCTCATCCATTGTGGAACACTGTCATGGCGGGGTCGGCCACATGGCGGGAAACGTGCCGGGGAATTTGCCCTCCCGGCCACGCGTCGGTCCTGCGCCATCCTCCTCTCGAGGCGCCATCCTCCATTGAGGCACTGGTGGGAATTACGTGGCCCACTTCCGGGAATCACGCCGGCCATCACGGCGGGAATCGCGCCGGCCACGGGTTCGGCCTCGATATGGGCGAGTCGGTCTCCACGTCGATGGTGGTCTCCACGTCGATGGTGGTCTCCACGTCGATGGTGGTCTCCACGTCGATGGTGGTCTCCACGTCGATGGTGGTCTCCACGTCGATGGTGGTCTCCACGTCGATGGTGGTCTCCACGTCGATGGTGGTCTCCACGTCGATGGTGGTCTCCACGTCGATGGTGGTCTCCACGTCGATGGTGGTCTCCACGTCGATGGTGGTCTCCACGTCGATGGTGGTCTCCACGTCGATGGTGGTCTCCACGTCGATGGTGGTCTCCACGTCGATGGTGGTCTCCACGTCGATGGTGGTCTCCACGTCGATGGTGGTCTCCACGTCGATGGTGGTCTCCACGTCGATGGTGGTCTCCACGTCGATGGTGGTCTCCACGTCGATGGTGGTCTCCACGTCGATGGTGGTCTCCACGTCGATGGTGGTCTCCACGTCGATGGTGGTCTCCACGTCGATGGTGGTCTCCACGTCGATGGTGGTCTCCACGTCGATGGTGGTCTCCACGTCGATGGTGGTCTCCACGTCGATGGTGGTCTCCACGTCGATGGTGGTCTCCACGTCGATGGTGGTCTCCACGTCGATGGTGGTCTCCACGTCGATGGTGGTCTCCACGTCGATGGTGGTCTCCACGTCGATGGTGGTCTCCACGTCGATGGTGGTCTCCACGTCGATGGTGGTCTCCACGTCGATGGTGGTCTCCACGTCGATGGTGGTCTCCACGTCGATGGTGGTCTCCACGTCGATGGTGGTCTCCACGTCGATGGTGGTCTCCACGTCGATGGTGGTCTCCACGTCGATGGTGGTCTCCACGTCGATGGTGGTCTCCACGTCGATGGTGGTCTCCACGTCGATGGTGGTCTCCACGTCGATGGTGGTCTCCACGTCGATGGTGGTCTCCACGTCGATGGTGGTCTCCACATCGATGGTGGAATTGGTGGGGTTACCGGACCCATGGTGGGATGTTGTCGGATCCGTGACGGAAAACGTCCCGGGGAAACAAGATCTCCCGGACACGCAATGGTTCCGCCACCCTCGGTTGAGGCATCACCCTCTTAAAGCCACCACTCACTCACCCAAACGCACAGTCGAGGCACACGGCAGTCGGCTCGCAGTTCGGCACGAACCGACTGCGCCATGTTGCATGAGGCGATGTCGGTAAATGACTAGATGTATTCAGTAGAGAGACATGGGAATATATACATGTAGGAATGAGACTAGGAGTGAGCATGATAACACAGAAGGGAGTAAAGGCGGGAATATAACAGGCATCTGGCCCCTTGCTTCTCCCAAATTATACTAAGGTGCTCAATGTAGTTGATTTTCAACAATTTGTAGCCATTTATTTGCACATTTTAGGATTTGGCATTGAGAATATGTCTCTCGTACTTTCGTTTGTACCATGATCTTCCACTTGTTTGGGCAAGTATTTTACAATATTTGTCGGAAATATTTGCTTTTTCACGAAACTTATGGGCAACTTTGGCCAGTATCAGCTGCAAACAAGCCAGTCAAAATGACGACAATGGCCTCTCTATACTCCTCCAAGGGCAGAATCAGATCTAGCCAGCCCTTATTAGAGATACTAAAAGGCAGAGATTGGCATTCAAATCTATTGCCTGACCCGGCACGGACTGTCTGTGACGTCATTCATCATGCGGGAAGCCGAAGTTCATAATTAAAGGAACCTTTTCTTCCACGAAACACACCTAAACTATTTCGCTCATTTGATAGGGCAGTTTGGTTATTGAAAGTCCTCAAGTCTGCTGGAAATGTGTCTAAGGTATTTACCCGATATGAAAAAAGTGAATTTCAATTAGTGTGGAGTTTAAACAAGGGCCAATTAATGTCACACGATCGGGTGATTGACAACAAAATCTTAGTGATGTGGAATCTGGGCTTGCGCAAGTTTTTTTTACGGGAGGTTGCAAGGTAGGGTTACTGCTTGCAGAATGGGTGCTTTGCTCTTGTATATGAGCAAACACGAATGTGAGTTTGATTTGCAACCCTGCTCAGAAGTCACGAAAGTCAGGGATGCCTTGCCTTTTGGTGATCCTTAAAGGAAAAACGGGTTTATGAAGACCCTCTGGTAGATAGAGGGAAATATGATTTCACATCGGTTAATTGGCAACCCCGGCACCAAGTCAGATCACTACAAAATCAACAAAGAAGAAGCACTCTGGTTTGCTATTGAACTTCGTTAGAATTAGCTGAATGTTCAACTAAATTCTATTGACCAATCACCAGCGTAAAATAAGTAAATAAAATAAAAGCTTTCGAGTACTGTCACCCTCTCTTTGTTGGTTTTTGTTCTTGGGAAAAACATGCCAAAACCGGCGTTTTTGGCAAACACATTTCACGGATGTTTCATCCATCATTTGAATTTTATCCTTGAAAAAAAATCCTTTGGAAAAAATTAAGATTTGAAAAACGCCGGTTTTTGGCATGTTTTTCCCAAGAACAAAAACCAACAAAGCGAGGGTGACAGTACTCGAAAGCTTTTATTGCATTGTAGGTTTAGACTGAGAGATAACCTTATGGACAAGTATCTCCCACCTATCCAGTTAGAGGGATTACAAAATAGGGACAAAAAGGTTCTCATTGCAGTGTTCTACCATGGGTGGGTGGAGTGGGGTGTCTGTAAAACAACATGTGCCTAAGCATTTGAGCCAGTTCATAGCCTTGATAACTTCTTTCCAAAAAATAAAGTCAAAAATAAAACCTGGTGTGATTGGACCTATCGAAATATTGGGAAAAACGTGGGCAAATTGTTGATGGATTCACCTTTAGACCATTTGAAAGGAAAGAAGTTATCAAGGCTATG